>CAWUFW010013011.1:0-503675 GCA_963921515.1 Calotriton arnoldi | reverse complement strand
TTTTTATTTATGAAGATTTTTATTGCAACACAACAAAAAAATCATGTAACATACAGGCATTACTGTCATACGAGCCCCCTGTAAAATTGTCGAAAGGCTAGTCTATTTACGTCCAGTATTTTGGATAAATACACATCTTTCAGTAAGACAAGGATATTTACACATTGGTTGATTTTAAAACATCTGGATGAGATCGCAAGTATTCTGTGAGTGGTACCCAATAGTCTCTTGGTTTTGAACCAGATGGAAGCTCCTCTTCATACGTTTTTAATGTGTCCTTACAATACACCATATCTTGCAACCACATTTTACTGTTTGGACTATTTTTACCATCCCAGCAAATGGATATTCGTCTTTTCGCTAATAGTATTGCTATAGTGCATAACTTTTTCTGCGTGGAGCGCAAGTGTTTCACCAACCCTAGAAGGCAGACCTGTATTGTACATTCTATGGTACTTGCTAGTATTTTGCTCAAAATGTTCATTACTTCCATCCAGTATTCCTGAACCTTTGCACAGCGCCATGCTAGATGGATAAAATCTGCATTGTCTGACCCACATCTTTTGCAGCGCGCATCTTCCCTCAACCCGCATCTCTTCAGTTTCAGGGGGTGTGATATGTTTGGTGCAAATATTTGTAATGTATGATTCTCAAGTTCCCATTAGGGGTCAGCATTCCTGTCAGTGTACAGCAAGTGTTCCATTCAATCGCATCCAGTGGTGCCTCTAGATGGATATTCCACCTTTCTCTAGCTTTTTCATTGTTCCCTGCTATGTCTTCTTGTAATAGTTTGTAGAGTTTGGAGACTAAGTGCATATTATTGGGGTTGGTAATAATCATTTGGAGTGCCAGTAGTGTGGGTGGCTCCGCAGGAAAGTTTGGATATAACTGTTTGATTGCACCCTTTAGCCTATAATGGTTGAATTTAAATAACCCTGATTGGTTACTGATATAGTCGAGATTGGCGCTATCTATAAAGATGTCATTATGGTACAGGTCTCCCATCGTATTTATTCCCGCTTGCTGCAGTAGAGTCATTCCTATCCTTTCCTGTGTTACCGAGATATCCGGATGGTGCTTCAATGGTAGTGCCGGCGCATATAATGGTAGTTTATGTGTTAGTTTACCCATACGTTGCCATGCTGAGTTAGTTGTGCGTATGGTATTTATTTCATTTCTTGCTAGGTGTGGTCTGCGGTGTGTGAGGATACTCCTGAGCGGTATAGGGTTTGCGTCGCCATCTTCCACTGCCACATGGGCCATAAACGGTGTGGGATGGAACCAAAAGTGTGCGTATTGCGCCTGTGCACAAAGATAGTATAGCAATAAGTCTGGTACCGTGAATCCCCCTCGGAGTAGGGAAGAGTTAGTGTCTGAAGCTCTATACGCGCTTGCTTACCAGCCCAGATTAAACGGGTTATAAGTGTTTTTAATCGTTGGAATATTGAAGTTGGGGGTGTTATGGGAATATTGTTGAACAAGTAGAGGAATTTTGGAAGTATCACCATTTTCACTACGGCAATTCTGTCCGCCAGTGTCAATGGTAAGTGGATCCATCGTTCCACCTGTCCTTCCAGCTTAATGATTGCCGCTCCGTAATTCGTCTGTATCACTGTGTTTGGGTCACGATGGTACCAGATCCCCAGGTATTTAATAGGTCCGGATTGCCATTCCAGTGGATATTCTATTGTGTGAGGTTGGGTTATTTCCGTTAACGGAATGATTATCGATTTACCCCAGTTTATCTGGAGACCTGAGTGCCTACCAAATTTGATATATTCCCGTAGGAGAGGCATTAAGTTCTCCTTTGGGTTCCGCACATATAGCACCATATCATCCGCGTATAGCGAGATATTGATAGGGCGTTGCGGGAATTGTAATGCTGTGGCTTTATGCTGTTGGCGGATTTTACAGGCTAGAGGCTCCAATGCGATTGCAAATAGTAATGGTGACAGCGGGCATCCCTGCCGCGTACCTCGAGTTATATGAATTGGGCCCGATATATGTTTGTTCACTTTTATGCGCGCCATTGGTTCAGTATATAAGATTTTGATCCATTGTAGGAGACTGGGAGGCATGCCCATTTTAACCAGGACCGCAAATAAAAATTTCCATTCAACTGAGTCAAAGGCTTTGGCGGCATCCAATAATACCGCCGCCGCCTCTAACTCGGATTAAGTTGGTGGGATAGTGCAAATAACGTGCGTATATTGTGGGAGGTGGATCTTGTGGGTATGAAACCCGCTTGATCAGGCAATATAATAGTCGTCATTAGGGGTTGTAATCTTAGTGCTATAATTTTTGCTAGGATCTTTGTATCAGTATTGATCAATGACAGTGGGCGATATGATACACACTGCTCTGGGTCTTTGTCGGGTTTTAATAATGCTATCAATAATGCCTCTCTCAGTGTAGGAGGGAGTATTTGTCTATCATATGCCTCATTATACATTTCAGCTAAGTAGGGGCATAGTATGTCCAAGTATTCTTTATAAAATTCTCCAGTAAACCCATCGGGTCCCGGGGATTTACCATTGGGCAGGGATTTAATAGCATCTTGTATCTCCTTTTTCGAAATTGGTTGTGTTAAATATTCTCTTTGGGCATTTGATAGCCACACTATGGCTATGTCCTCTAGGTATGTCATAATTTCGTCAGTTGTGGCTGTATCCCTTGAGGTATACATTTCGCCATAAGTATCCATAAAGGTTTGCAGAATGCCTGCGGTATCATATATCAGATTCCCTTGGTTGTTTTTTATTTTAGTGATAGCATATGGCTGATGATCTTTACGGATTTTTGTGCTAGTATGCGCCCTGTTCTACCCCTTCTCCATAGTTCCGTGCAATGTGTCTGTTCGTGACATATTTTAACTCAGTGTCTGCATAGTCCTGATATTCTGTTAATGTTTCTCTAATTTCAGCCAGGATTGATACGTCGTTTGTGCGATTATATGTTTGTTCTAGTTCCGTGAGTTTTACTTCGCGTTTACTAAGTTGGTGCCGTATATCCTTTAGTATTCCAGCATTGGTGCTTATGCAAATGCCACGTATCGTGGCTTTAAAGGCCTCCCAGAGTAGGCTAGCATCTACCACCGACTGTTTATTGAAGGAGAAGTATTCCTCCACTGCTGTCCGTATTGTTTCTTTGTACAGTGGATCTAATAGCGCTTTGGCATTAAATCGCCATATAAAGGGCGGGGAGTATAGTTGGGTAGGTTCAGTGTGAGTAGGACTGGATTGTGGTCTGATAGCGTTTTTGGTAAGTGATTGATATTTTGCACCCAGGTACTGGCTGTCTCCGTAGTTAGCCAATAGTCCAATCGGGACCAACTGTTGTGGGGTGTGGAGGTGTGTGTGCTTATCAAGTCTTGTGGATGGCGCTCTCGCCAAACATCTACCATTCCAAATTCAGACATTCCGTCATGCAGAGCTTTCATCGCATTCTTGTGTGGTTCTCTAGTATGGCCTGATCTGTCTAGGTCTTCATCAAGTGTTACATTGAAGTCTCCCCCAGATAAATGCTATGTCTGGTAGGTCCCTTAGTTGTGTCCGTATAGTGCTAAAAAAGTCAGGGTCGTCTGTATTGGGGCCATATATATTAATGAGTCCCACATGGTGTCCACGGAGGTATCCTGTAAGTATAATGAATCTCCCTTGGTCGTCCACAATAGTGCGCTCTTGCTGGAATTGTACCCCTTTTTTAATCAACAGTAGTACCCCCTTGAGTATGACGAGTAAGAGGATGTCAGGGTCATTTCCGCCCATCTGCTTCCTATCGTACATTTATTTTGTTTCGGTAAGTGTGACTCCTGTATCATAGCTATTTCCACCTGGTGTCTATCCATATATGTAAACATCTGTCTGATTTTCTTTGGATTATTCAGGCCCCTTATGTTCCAGGTCAGCAATCGAATTGGTCTCGATCTTGTATGATCACTCATTGTGAGCATTGTGTATTGTCTCTAGGTGTGTATCTGTACCGTGCGATATGTGCACAGTGTATTGTACATAGTTTACAAGTGTAGAAGTTGTGTGCAGTTGCAGAGCCATGTTATGTAATACTGCGTCTCGTAATGACGTGCCTGACAAACTAAACATACCCCATAACCCCCACCCACTTTAGCATCCCAATTATGCCAAAGACATATCCTTATATAACAACATCCAAACATCAAAACTTTGTTGGGGAGTACCCGTAATGGGGGCCGCTAGGTACTCACATACTCATCCGCAGAGCGGATGTGGCCAGATTTTCGGTATTAGTTTGGCCAGTTTCTTAAGCAGACATATATACCAGCCATGACCGATGTTCTGTAATACTATTGAATCATAGTGCGTATCATATACATTACTTTGTTATGCATATCAACCATTTAGCACATTGCCATGAGCTTTCTAACAGTTTACTGCACAATATTATAGTCTGTACGTTACGCCACGCTCTGGGTAGTTCAATGTCCCAATGTTCATAGGGCGGGTCCATGTGTCATTTACATATGCGTGTTGGTTAGATCCTACCTTGTAGTGTTCGGAGCATGGAACCACTGCTTTGCTTCCTCCATCCCGCCATGTATGCTTTTGGTTCCCACGACAGACATGGGTAGTATTTGTACTTATTCTGCGTCCTCCTCAGGTGGTGGTGTTGAATGCTCGTGCATAGGAGATCTGCGTCTTGGTTTGAGTCTTTGCATGTAATCCTGCACAGCTTTCGGCGTTGTGAATATTTTGGTCTGGTCCTCATGTACAACCCTCAATCGCGCCGGATACAGCATTGCATAGGTTATGTCCATGTCTCGTAGTTTCTTCTTTACCAGTAGAAATTCTCTACGTGCCGTTTGTACTGCGATGGTAAAGTCTGGATAGAAGGATATACGATTTCCTTGGTATTGTATGGTCTGCTTGTCCCGTGCTAGTCTCAAAATTGTGTCTCTATCCCTATAGTTCAGTATTCGAGCTATTATGGGACGTGGGGAGCGCCTGGCGGAGGCCTCGTCGCTAGTGTTCTATGCGCACGTTCGACGATCAGCATAGGTGAGAATTGTTCTACCCCAAATACATCTTGTAGCATTTGTTCTATATATCCTTCCATTCGCCCAGTGTTTGTGGTTTCCGGCACGCCAAGAACGCGTACATTGTTACGGCGGGACCTCGCTTCCAAATCTTCGTTCTTGTTTTTGATGTTTTCTAGTAGTTTCTCCATGGCGGTACATCGTTGAGTTGTGGCACTCGATTCATCCTCTACTGCTGATATTCTCTGTTCTGCTGCGTCTAATCGTTTCCCCTGCTTATCGAGCTTGGTTGCTATATTATCCACTCTGTTAGTCAGGGTATCGATTTTACTATCTATGCTTTGTAAACTGTGTTGGATAGCTTGTAGTGCGGTTTCCATTGTTGTATCCTTAGCAGGGGCAGCGTCTAGTTCTGTGTCCGAATGGGCAGCTGTGAGCCTCGGTGTGCGGCGGGGGTCAAAAGAAAGTTTCGGTTGCTGCTTATCTGTTTTGCCCATTTTTTATTAGCAGTATGCTTGGTTAGGATGACAGGCTGGGACAGTCCTGCACCGGGACACGTTCCGTAGTATTTCGTCGCGTGGGGCACTGTAGTGCAGACTGTACCCGAGCCCAGCCTCCAAGATATAGGCACAGATGCAGTGCTGGTATCGCTCCCTTCGTTATACCTGGTGCCCTGATCTTACCCCAGTGCATGCAGTTCCGCTAGCGACTCTCCCAGTTTTTCAGGTGGCAGTTTAAAGCCTGGGTATGCAGGTGGTGTCCACGGCTCGGCACCAGTGTCTAATCTTTTTCCCCTACACACTGTGGTATGGCGTGTTTCAGAGACACCGTTAGTACCTCGTTGGATCCGCTGGGTCGCTGTGTATTTTTTACGCGCTGTGCGTGGTATCCGCTTGTTTTGGGCTTTACTTTATCCCACACCCGTGTTAGGAGATATTCGTCCGAGGGGTTTACGCACCTCTGTTTACCTCCAGCCGTTCAAGTTCATTGTCCGTTTTCGTAGGATATGCCGCCGTCGGTGTATAATGCGGCCTTGGGATCTCCTGCAGGTGTAACCTTTATTGTAGCGCCGCAGTTATCCGTGTAAGATGGCCGCCACCCCAGGGAAGGTTTCTCCACAGATTATGGCGAATTCCCCCACCTTCTGTGCCTCCCACAGCAGAACCGATCCGAGTTAGATGGAATATCAAGCAGATGCATCTGTTGTCTAGTGTATTTAAGCCTGCGCCATCTTATTATTTAACTCCCGTAGTCGTATAGGAATTGCGCTCTGCTCTGCTAAATATAGCGCAGCGCCGCAGATCTCCTCCACACGTAATGGGCATGTACTTATCTGTCCAGGTGGCTGCTGTAGTACATACCACCATCTGCAATGTCGTCCGGGGTCGACGTCGGTGTGTAGAGTTTCACCGGCGGTCCTGATTTCAGCGCTGATGTAAAATAATTGCCGGTGTGCGCCGCCATCTTGTCTCGGCCAAGCGATACCGAGTCACGCAC
This sequence comes from Calotriton arnoldi, assembly GCA_963921515.1. Taxonomy (NCBI): domain Eukaryota; kingdom Metazoa; phylum Chordata; class Amphibia; order Caudata; family Salamandridae; genus Calotriton; species Calotriton arnoldi. The sequence goes on along the minus strand of CAWUFW010013011.1, from coordinate 497,167 downwards.
AGTACCCTCGGTGTTTTACCTTGGTTTGCTCTCGATCTTTCAGATGGAGCACTGCGTCTTATTGCTGGCATATTCCGACGTTCATTTTCATGGTTGTTTCGTTGTTTTAAGGGCCATTTGCATATTTCGTATGTAGATTCGTAGTCCGGCCGGCGGAGCAGCACTAGAGTGCAGCCATTCCGCAGTGCGCCCTCTAGCGCCCCCAGACGTAAAGAACTTGGCGAAGATAATCGCTACCCGCCTCCAACCACTTATGCAAAATTTGGTGCTACCGGACCAATCGGGGTTTATACCCACGCGCTCTACCTCCCATAATCTCCGTACGCTATTTGCCCTTCTGCACACTTTCTCTCCTGATATTCCAGCGGCAGCAGTCATGCTTGATGCTGCCAAAGCATTTGATTCAATTGAATGGGACTACCTATTCTTCATTCTTCAGCGGATGGGCCTTCCCCCCATGTTTATCACCTGGGTACGACTCCTGTATGCACAGCCTACGGCGCGAGTCCGGGTGGGTGGGCACACTTCGGAACCCTTTCCCATCACTAGAGGCACCCGGCAGGGGTGTCCACTTTCGCCCCTCCTGTTCGCCTTAACACTGGAGCCACTGGCATGTCTCATAAGGTAACGTCATAAACATGCAGCCCTTAATTTGCACCACCGTCCTCTCATCATTTCACTGTATGCGGATGACATGTTGCTTTTTATTCGCGAGCCCCAAGTACACCTGGCAGCAGTGTTGCGGGAGTATGTAAGATTTGCCAGGTTTTCCGGATTACACATCAATTGGTCCAAATCAGTGATCTTACCATTGACCGAAATCACACACCCACACGAGCTGGAATTTCCACTAGAGTGGGCGGTGTTCGCAGTTAAATACCTGGGGATCTGGGTGCACCGTGATCCTGAAAGAGTCGTCCGTGAGAACTATGGCACTGCTATCACACTGTTGGAGCAACAGATCGACAGATGGGTTCGATTGCCGCTCTCACTCGCCGATCGTATTGCCTTAATAAAAATGGTGGTACTGCCTAAATTCCTCTATCTTTTTAATAACATACCGATCCCTCTCTCCACACCATTTTTTAAAACGCTACGTTCCTTACTGCTTCGTCTAATCTGGGGTGGAAAACAAGCTCGAGTAAACTGGCGCACACTAACCCTTGACTATAAACATGGGGGATTTGGGGTGCCTGATCTATATGTCTATTATCTATGTGCGCATGCACAATACGCGCATTTCTGGTTTAGTAATCACAATTTCATCCCACATGTGGCGGTGGAGCACTGGGACGCATACCCCATTCCGTTAGGCTCCATCATAACTCACAAAAGCTGGCTCACCTCCCGTACTGCGATTAATACTTTCAACACGACGATCGCAGCTTGGCAGGCACTGGGCAGACTGGCTGGTAAATTGCCCCTATACTCTCCACTGCTGCCTCTTGCCTATCACGAGAACCTGTCGGTGACGCATGAGAAAGGGGCTATGTGTATACTGGCTCAGGTAGGCATTGATACAATGCAGGATTTATATCCCAACGGCTTTTCTTGACACCTGCTGACACTGAATATATTCAACACCAGACCCTCTTATTTACATTCTCGATCCATAGACTGAGGAAAGCGGCATGTGCCTACTATCCGGCGTTCCCCGCAGAGCCCCAGAGTCTCTTGCCCTACGCGTCTTACTCACTAGTCCGACTCGACACAAATTGGTCACTAAACTATATCGTGCTGTTAGGGAGGACAGGCGCTCCCTGTTAATACAAGTCTGAACAAGTGGAATGAATATCTGGACCCCCCACTATCACAGGACGATTGGGTGCATTGTTGTAGTCTGACTGGAACCCTCACATCAAATGGGAATTTGCGTATCATTCATTTTAAATTCCTACATCAGGTTTACCACACACCTCACAGACTTTATAGGTTTGGGTTACGTGACACAGACACATGTACGCGCTGTAGTGCTTCGAGTGCAGATTTCTGGCATTTAGCATGGGCATGCTGGCGAGTGAGAGCATACTGGGATGCGGTAATTGAGCAGTTGTCCAAAATCCTGGGGGTTGATGTGCCTGCACGCCACATGTGTGCTTATTGGGTCTGCTCCCCTTTCTGAGAGGGGTGAGGGGCAGGCTGGCACGGGTGGCCTTGCTTCTGGCCAAACGGCGAGTGGCAATGTCTTGGAACAGCCGCTGTAGTCCCAAGATTGAACTTTGGCTAAAGGACTTGATCTATTGTAGAGAGAACTTGGTGCTGTATGCGGAGGAGTTACCAGTAACCTCTCGTCCGAATGATATATGGGAGCCATTATTGAGCTATTTACGCACGGATGTTCCACCGCTTATTACGAATAAGGCCTGCACGTAGGTGATGGACTGCGGTAAAGTGTATGCTGTGGGACAATTGTAACAATATGATATCTGCCTCTCCCCTTTGTTATACATGGCCACGGGGTTGTTGATTGTGTTATTTGTATGTCAAAAATTTGATACTTGACGTTAATACCGCTTATATACCAGAAATGTATTGTATGTAACATTATGAAAGCCACAATAAAAAAATAAAAAAACATTTCAAGTGAAATGCAGGCATCAAAAGAGCAAGTGGAGGAGGGAATATTGTTGGGACGAAAAGGTCAAATATAAAGAATTACTTGCAAAGTATAAGGCACTAATCAAACCAGCAAAAACAAAAACAAATTCTGAAAAAAATAAGCTCAGCAAAAAACACAACCAGGGAGCTTTTTAAAACATTCATACCTTTGTCAAAATGGAGCAACAGTAGTACCTTTAGTCCTGACGAATCTGCAATAAGCTGGCAGACTCTTTTCAGTCCAAAGTCAATTCCATCGTTCAAATTTTTTTGCCATCTCAAAACACACTGTGCATAGAATATGCTTTATTCCATGCTAATGAGCTGGACTCACAGCAAGTTCTCAGCCCTCTAGACACTCCACAATTTGAAAGATTCTCCCCCTTCACCGAGGAAAAAATAATCAGTCTCGTCAATTCTATTAAATATGGGGCCCTGTCGGATCCTTGCCCCCCTCAGGTTCTCAATCTAATAGCCAGTTCAGTCGCCGGTCCTCTCATGGAATTACTGAATGAAATACTGACCACAGGGTAGTTTCCGAATATATGGAAAAAGGCGTCTATCCTTCCACTGGTGAAAAAACCCTCTTTGGACCCAAAGAAGGTGGAAAGCTAGAGGCCTATATCTCGCCTACCTTTCCCTGCCAAAATACTAGAAAAGGCAATGAATGAGGAAATACCAGCATTTTTAGACGCCTACCAGCTGCTCGACTCCTCACAATATGGCTTCAGAGCAAACCTCTGCATCGAATCAGGTTTGGTAGCAGCCTCAGAGGAATTGAAAATGGTAATCAACAAGGGCGGCAAAGCTGCATTGATTTTATTGGATCTATCTGCTGCTTTTGATATGGTTCACCATTCACTCCTCATAGACAGCTCCATTCGTTAGGTTTTGGAAACTCTGTACTGGTCCTGCTGAGTTCATTTCTAAATGACAGACAACAGCGTGTGGAGATTGGGGACGCTAGTTCCTCGCCTTTCTCCGTTCACTGTGGCATCCCCCAGGGGTCCTCCCTCAGCCCCACGCTTTTCAATATTTATGTCATCCCCCTTATCCACCTTATTCGTAGCTATGGCTTAGCTATATTTTCCTACACCGATGACACTCAGATAGTGGTGTCTATCTCATTGGAGGTAAAAAAGAGGCAAGGAACTTTTGCAGCTGCATGTCTCAAGTTGCAAGCTGGATGCAAGGTAACTGTCTGAAATTGAACTCCCAAAAAACCAAGGTTTTGCTTTTTGGAAAGGAGACTGGAATGAGTCATGGTGGCCCTCGGTTTTAGGCCACTACCAGTTCCGGTTCAAAAAGCAAGAAACCTGGGAGTAATTTTTGACACAAAATTATGCTTCTCAGAACAAATAAACTCGATCACTTCTTCAGGTTTCTTTGTGTTGAAGGTCCAAAAAAATTCTTTCCGTTTATTCCCTTCGATTTGCAAAAGACAGTGATGATGGCTCTCAACTTCTCAAAGTTGGATTACTGTAATGCCCTGTATTTGGGCACTCATAAACACGGGGTAAAGAAATTACAGTCTTTACAGAATGCAGCAGCAAGACTGCTGTTGCAAATTCCCAAGTTTTCACCCGTATCCCAATCACTGCATGGTCTCCACTGGCTACCAGTGAGAAAAAGGATTTTTTTCAAGGCAATGTGCCTGGTCAATAAGGCCATCCACCGTGCCGGTCCAATGTACTTTCAGGAACGGTTCTCCTGGTATACTCCTAATAGGAGTCTCAGATCCAGCTCTTCACGAACGGTCACTATACCTAGAATAAACAAAGCAAGATGGGGAGGAACAGCGTTTTCCATTTGTGCAGGAAAACTATGGAACTCACTTCCTCTTACCTTACACCTCCAACCTACCCTGCTGCAATTTAGGAAGCAGTTGAAGACTTGGCTTTTTACTGAAGCCACTGGATAACTGCTGTCAGAGTAGTTGTGCTCCAAGCTGGCTGGTTGGTTTTGTTGTCCTACCCCTAGCGCTAACACACCCACGGGTAATTGCGCGGTTTATAAAATTATTTAATTCATTTGTAGGGATAGAGGAAAACATTGCGGCAATATCTGGGACTACTGGATACTTGGGCATAACTATTTGTTAATTGTTCGCAAATCAACTACCATATGATATTTAATTTTTCCCGTACCATCATCTTGTTTGACCACTGGAAAAATAGGACTATTGCATATATTTCCAGATACAGTTCATATTATTTCCTTATCCAATAAATCCAGTCCATGTTCACCTTCCTTTGATATCTTGTATTGAGGTATGCGAGGCAGCACAGCATTGTTGTTCACTTTTATATGAACTGGGTCCCTCATCTGCAACATTTTCTCTGCCCTAACATCTTCCTCCTCACTACTATAGTCTAAATCTGGAATTTCCAAAAGTTGACGGGAGGCACATGCGTGCCCCACATAACATTGCTCAAACCAATCTTCACATTCGCGCTCAGACAAAGTGGAAACATCACTGTTCATCCATAATTGTCTTAATTCCCGTAGGATCGCTTCACTACCTCCCGTTCTTGTCTCTAATTCTCTAAATAAATCAATTAGGCGACGTACTTTACATTGAAGAACATAATTTTTAGTTCTGGGAGGCATTGGATGGAATGTATTAAATGCACCATTTTCCTTCGTTACTACCCCTTTTTCCATCCATACATGAACCATTGCCCTAATTATGTTCTTTTCTTGTTTATCTAATTGTTTACGTGTACTCATTGGTGTGCCTGCATCCAATGAGGAACATCTCATGGATGTCTTATATTTACTCAATGACCACTGTAAAAGGGGTGACCATTGAGTAAAGTCACCAGACTGGGAGGGGACAGACCCTCAAACTGTCTGTAATACGGGGGTATTAACAATATTGAACCCTTTCTGTGGACTCCCCAGTATCCCAGTATTAGAGGTACTCTGACTAACATTTGGCACCATGGAAATAGGTGGAGGAGGTCCTGGAGGTGCATTTAGAGCGATCTGCACCGGTGGAGGAATTTGTTGTTTGGGTGATAGGGGTAAAGGATGTTGGGCCATATTATACGGGGGTGGTTTATCCAAAAGATCTGTTAAAAAAGGATCTTCTTCATATTGGCCAGATTTCTCTGTTTGAGATACAAAACACTTCTCTGTTTTCATTTTGAATTCCCTATCTATTTGTTCCATGTTTTCCTGTATTCTTCTAGCATTGTATTCAGATGCTTTAGCTTTTTCTAGCATTTTCTGTTTCGCTCTATCTAGGTTTTCCTTCATTGATAACATGCGCGCATAATTTTCCCATGTTTTTAAAAACTTCCAACATTGCAGGACGTACTTTTCTGTGCATCAAACACTCTTGTAAGTACTGCAATTTTGCAAGATCAAAAGTTCCATTAAAAGGAAACATTAATTCCTCATTCTCCTTAGTATACTTAGCCCATAATTTGTTGTACAAATTCACGGACACTCTTTTCTTTACCATTAATATCCAACCTGGACTATCTTCAAATGGAGTGGGGAGCTCTTCGTCTAATCTATTCCTAAACTTATACAACAACAACACTTTGAAATGCATTTCTTTATTTTAGTACAACTAGTAGCCATATTTGTCGACAATACCAACCAATATTAATATCAATACCAATATGACTGGTCAATACCAATACCAAAAATTCCAATCAATACAACAGAACAATTTCACCAATTGTTTTCAATCAGTTGATGACGTCTGGCCACTGGTCTGTAGACAAAACGTCTACTCCCAAAGGATCAGTCCAGGGACCTATGCCGGGATAATCCTGTTGTCAGGAGGCCTGTTTGGGACTCCAGATGGCAGCTGCTTGAGAAACGTTGTCTCCTTAATTGCAGGGCGCCCCACGATCAGTCGGTCCCAGATCGCACCCCCAGGACCAGTTTTTGAACCCATTGGATGTCTCTCTGCGAGGTACTCTTCGTGGTTGCCAATTGTGGAAAAAGAAAACTTTTTTTCTCCACCATACAAAAAAGGCCAGTAGTCGGAGGTCTGCCAAAGTAACTCGTATTTAATAATATTTGCATGGGTGCACACATTAACAGCACTAGGATGGCTATGAAATGAGCGGACACCATACAAAGATCTGCAAGGTTATACATACATGTTGTACGGCTGGGGATGTGCTAAACATTCACAAAAAGGAACAATCCTGATTAGGTAATAAGGACATTGCTGATTTCTTCTTACATCTGAGAGACAATCGAACAAACGAGTATAACCATTACAAGTTGACATTGCTTGTTCCTTCTCATACATTGAGAGAAAAGCAAACAATCGGGTATCAACTTTACAAGTGGACATAGATAAGCCCTAGATGGGCAAAGAGCAGGTAGGTCAACACAAGGCGTGTAAATGACACGATCAAAACAAGTCTGTTTGTGCTGACTTGAAACACAAATAGAAAGGCACCAAAGTTCGCAATTCAACATGAAGAGACGTTCTCCCATATTTATTGGACCAAAGTGATTCTTGTATAGAAAACATGTGCTGCAATGATCAATAGACAGAAGAAGACAAAAGTTATATTGAGTGTCAAGACAGTGAATAAAACGAAGAGTTCCACCATCTTGCTTAGACAATTTATATATACATTCATATAAAGTATTATAACAGTCTAACGTACTCCTACAATGCAAACCCTAACCTGCGCATCTACAGTGTAAGTGTATGTTCTGTCAAGAAGCCCCCTTCTGGATGATCTAACCCCTTTACCAGGTGTTTAAGAGTGTAGATCCCCATCTTGGTCACAAACTGGACACCTCTCATGGAGATGTAAGTCAGGTGCTGGGCGAAATCTTCAGCATGCAGGGACCCCTCGAAGTCAGCAGAAGTATCTCCTCTGATTATACTTGGGAAACATAAGGTTATATATAGAAAAAGGCATCCTTGCCTTGGGCTGAGATTGTGATCAGGGTGCCATTGTTTGTATTCCACAAACAGCTGTCGCCATATGATCGTAATAACAAACACATCTGTATAACGCACACAAGGGCCTTGTACACAATGCCAAGGCAGTGTGATAGTGTTCTCACGAAGTTCTATGTTTCAGCAAGGTCGGTGTTCCCAAGAAACTAACCCAAGTATCACAAATACAAATATGTGTCAAAAGTCAACGTGACAAAGTGAAGGCAACTTTAAGAAAGAATCATCTACATGTAAAATGGCCCTATTTTCCTACCAGGCCGAACTCGGGCAGATGACACTCACTCCTCGTACATAGTCCTAAAGCCCACTCCCTGGCGGGTGAGTTTTTGATTCTGGAACGAGGTCAGAAAAGGCTGGTAAAATCACAGTTTCCCCCTTTGGGCAATCCATTATGAAGTCAGGTGGCCAATCTTTTTCGGTGCAGTCCATGCAGTTGCAGCCTTTTTTTCTGGTTCCTCGATGCAGCAGGGCAGTCCTTCTTCAGAACTTCTTCCACTCCCGTCGAGATCTGAGTTAGGGGTGCTAGGAGTGCCCTACGTATGTTCAGAAAATGCCCTCAGGGCAGGATGCGTTTAGTAGCCAATGGCCTACCAGGTTCCCTCCCACCTGATGACCACTTCCTGAGAAGTGCGGAATCTGGGCAATCTATGATGCACCATTCTGCCACTTCAAATATGGCAGGACCCCTCGCCCAGTGTGTGGAGCTCCCTAGCCCAACCCATAGGTGTTGCTTCAAAAGAGGTCTACGTTCCCCTGGAAAGCTGGTTTTGCAACTGGTTTCCCCTCTCTTGTTCCAAGTGCAAACCTGGCTGCCTGAACAATGGAGCAGCCCCTCTCCCAAATCTTACTAATTTTTCCTTTAAAGATGGCTTCTCCATTAAAGCTCGCCTTTTGGACCAACACCTGTGTGGCTTCCTGCAGGAGGGAGGTGACACCTCATTCCAGAACAGGCCCCTATTGCAACCTTCCCTGGTAGCAATTAGCAGGTCTCCCCAGGAGGGCAGAAACCTGTGTTGATGACAGGACCACATGTGCAACCAGTATGGGCACAGGGGACTAAAGGCAAAAAATAGTAGCAACTTTGCTAAACTTGTTACATAAATTTCGACCTAAGAATCAAGTCAGGCTTAATGCAATGACTTGCTTGATACTTTGGATGACCTACTTTGATCGCACTGCTCCAGAGTTAGCACAACTGAGGGGTCAGCGTGTAACTCTACTTGCCAATTGGGTGACCAAACATTTCCACTGTAAAAACAACAGTTTTGCTTTTTTACTATCAGAACATGTAAAATTACATGTGCTGCCCGTGGGATATGTTACACCCTGCCTTAGAACTTGATAGGCCTGCCTTTGAGGTGATTTACACATATACCAGAGGGAAGTCTGGCCTTGCTATAAATTTGAATGGCAAAGTCGGGCTAGCAGTTTAGAATGTCTCTCCAGCTTCCAAATGGCAGGCTGGGAGTCTCGTTTTACTCGTGTCACACCCAAGGTGGCACAACCAGTGCTGCAATCCCTGGGGGTTCCCTTCTAACTTACATGCCCTAGGTACCATTTACTAGCGACTTACGGCAAGTTAGCTTAGCCAATTGGGTACTAGCCAATTCAACATACCTGTTTAAGGCTAAGGGCATAGGCACTGAGGTCTGGTTAGCTGGCCTCAGTGCACTCTCAGAGTCGAAAAACCCCAGCAGCATCAGTCCAAAAACTTGGGGGTGACCATACAAAAAGAGGCAATTTCCTTACAGCCTACCTCTAAAACATTATTGTGTATGACTACCAAGGACTCCTGAATTTCTAGAAATCTCTACTCCATAGGTCCAAAGCCTGTCTGACTGTCTTGCCCCGTTTATATTAGCATATCTTAAATTGATACCCCCTGAGAATCACTCTTTCCTGCTATCTTTGACGGAGTGCTAGACACGGGTTCTAGGGTAGGAGTCCAAGCTAAGGCTGAAACAGCAGAAACCGATTATGAATTAATGGTATTATGATTGTGATTAGGTAAAATTAAAGAATTTGCTGCATTGTGCATATTAAACAAAACATTAGATAGCTGAATGTCTTGACCTGATACAAGGGTTTGAGCCTCTGGGCACCCATTACCAGTGAGTCAGTGAGTGAGTGAGCAGATACTTATAAAATCAAACATGGCACAAAAAGAATCACAGCAAAATAATCCCTCAAACATTAGGTTGCTTAACAAAAGAGAAAGGTTTTAAGTTGTTTTCTAAATTAAATACGTTTTTCTCTTTTGACGAAGAGAGATAGGGAATTCCACAGCTGGAAAGATAATGCAAAGAATGCTCTGCCTCCAATTCTAATCTTCGCAACATATAGAAACATTGAGGGGGATATTCACAAGAACGTGTGCTAAACATCTCCAAAAAATCTTAACGCAACTTTACACATCGCAGCCTATCGCGGGAAAATAACCCCGTGTTAACGTGGAATTCACAACACGGCGGTACCATGCGATAGTCTCACGAAAACGCGGCCAATGTACACGATACAACCACCGCGACGGAGATAAAAACACAAACACCAACAAACATGCGATGAGCCCATTCGCGAGGAGGAAAGCAGCGATAAGCAGCGCCAGGCCCGCGACACATATACGGCATGCGGGAATAAGCACAACAAAAGCAGGAAAAAGAAAGACAAACCAAACAGAAAACAGCGAAGCACAATGGAGGCAGTCGGAGCTAGCACACAACCCCACAAGCACCATTGGCAACAAGACATTCTACATGGCAGGCCATCGTGGACAAGGTGAATACAGCCGGAGAGCGGAGGAGGACAATGGCAGAAAACCAGAACAGCTGGAATGATGCGAAACGCACAAACAAGCAGAAACACGCCAACAACCAGAAGGCAGCAATGCACACCGGAGGTGGGAGTCCAGCGCCACACCAGGAGCTGGATGACAAGGAGGAAATGGTGTCCACTATATCAGTCTGGAGATGGTGGCAGGACTCGGGGACCGGAAACTGCTCAAAATCAACAGACACAACAGCAACAGGGAGAGGAACGACCAGGGACTGGGGGGACGGGGGGAGATGGGCACAATGGCACACATGCACAATTAAGCACAGCACAACTGCAGACAAACCATGCCCAAGAGGAACAACACCAACCAAGAGCACAAGTCACACAGGTCGGCAATACCACACCACTGAACAAGCACAGAAGTGAAAACCACACTGCCTGAAAGGGAGAAGGGTGAGCCAAATCAGAGCTGAAGGGACATCTCACACACAATGCAGCACACACACATAGGAAGCAGAGCACCCCAACATCCAACACAATGTGGTACAAACACCAACATATGCACAACCCAACACAGGACACAAGTGCACCCGCTTGTGGCCTGTAAATGGCCATACGCATCTAGCAAAGCACGAAACAGGGACATGATAATGCACAAGTACCAACCCACAGCCCTGATGGGGTAGCAATGCATATAAGGCAGGGACCCAGATAGGCCGTGACACACACATTGGCATACAAATAAACACTCAACACAGTTGGAGACAAGTGAACGTGCGGAAACTTTATCAACAATTGCGTGTCAGTACGGCCAAGGGAAGTGCCACGACATGCAGACCAATGCAAGGACTTCTGCATGTGGGATGTGGACACGTTGGCCTCACGTCTGGCAGTGCGTAGTGTGGGAGTCGCCTGGAAATGCTATTGTATCTGTCAGGGGGTGCTGGGCACATGCAAGTCCCATCTAGGAGCTGCAGATGTGCTACCGCCCGATAGTGCAGACGAAGGACCTTTCATCCCTACAGTAACTTCACCATCTGCATGCATACAGGAGATGTACAGAGGCCTATCGTGGGTGGGGTGGGATGTCTGCGACCCAGGGAATCATGGATGACATGCCTAGCACGTGGCACATGAGCGGCATCACTGTGTGTCACGTTGCCTCACAGCTGCTCCTCCCTCCCACGAGCCTCCACACATGTGTGCGCTGCGCCGTTGTATCACGTGCATCCCTACGGCACACCATTGTCATGCCTGTCCGCGCATGTCCAGCGGCATGCCAACAACACCTGTAAGCTGGCCGTTGAGGGTGTGCGGCCTCGTGAGTGTAGGCCAATGGTCTGGACAGGGCGGACACAGGTGTACAGTCCATGGCTGGATGTGACCGCGCCGCGATTGGGGCCAGACACCTGACTCATGCAGCCGCAGGACTGATACACATAACACTTGGCATGCATGTGCCAAGACCCCGAGCGGGCTTGCGCTCCTACATTTCCCCGTACGTGCGGGCCCGCCCTCCGGGTGCATGCTACATTGCAACATCGACTACTGTGGCCCTGGTGGCGACAACACCCCAACACAAGGACACACTTACCTCACTTCCTGTTCAAGGCCAGACCAGGGCCACGCCCTGATCCCCCTGCAGAATCAGCACACCCCTGCGCTGACCTGACGTACGCCGGACCAGCACACGCCGCTTGTGCATGCAGGGGGGGGCGGGCGAAGCTACATGTCCAAGGTCTCAGCCACTGCTGAGGTGACATGGTATCCTCCGCTGAAGACAGCACACTGTGATGTTGCAGGGCTCCGGCCCATCATGCTGACATAATGACCACATGGACACACTTGCTTAGATGTTGGTAATGGCTACGGGCACGTGCGCCCGGGCACTTTTATTAGCAGACTCACATGTCGAGTGACACCTGTGTTGGATGTGTGTGGGGTGTGTGTACACCAGCCGTCATGCAGTGCCTGGTGCAGGAAAAAAAAACGACAACAGTGTACATCGTAAAGGACACAACCATTCAACCGTAAAGGATCCATGACCTGAGCTGCACAGAGTTAGTGGCCCCGGATGCACAGCGTCCTGCACGGGCCTACCGCCACGGGCCACTGACTTGCGGTGCACTGGGGCAGGGTCACGAGAGCAGAGCAGGTTCTCGTAGATGTCAAAGGGGGTTGTCACGGAGTGTCTCGGTGGACAGTGGAAGGTGTACCCCCAGGGCATGATGCAGAGGGCAGAACCACGCAGAAACAGTCACTATGGTGGAGATGAATGGAACAGACACATGTCGGACACCAAGTCCGGCCCAGCCAGATGATGATGCAGACAACCCCCAGGCCATGGACTCAGACGCCACCAAAGTTCAACCAGAGAGTGCCCATGAGTCATTGCGCACAGAGTTAGTGGCACCAGTGCTGATAGGGGATGCCGCCTGTGATGAGGCGTGTCCAATGGTGTGGACTCCTCCATATCTTACCCAGGACACAGTTCCACATGTGTGGCCTACTGGACCGCAGTGTAGGCCTGAGGCAGCGGTCAGCAGGGGCCATTCACCGAGTGTCGCCGGCTTAGGTTGGATGGTCCCACCGGCCTGCGTAGTTCAGGTTCAGTGGCACCACGGGACGCGGACTTGCGTTGAACAGGGTTAGTGGCACCAGGTCAGTTGTTGCTAGTGTTCGGTCACCTCCGTAACGAGGATCCGGCTTTCATCCGGACTGAACCGCATCTTCCTCTTACTCCTCTCCGTGCGTTCACTGGTGTGGACTCTGCCATTCATGAATCACGACTGGGTGCTGGATGTGGGGCCTACTGGACCGCAGTGTAGGCCGGGGGCAGCGGTCAGCACGGACCCACAGACACGTGTCGTGTGCTTGCGATGCATTCCTTTGCTTCACTGATAGAAGGGAGTTTAGTGATATAAACTCTGCAATAAACATCTGGTCACTGCCATTCATGACTCAGGACACAGTTCCACATGTGGGACCCACTGGACCGCTGTGTAGGCCTGTGCCCTCATCCACGTGGCGCCGGCTGGCGGTGAACAGGGTTAGTGGCACCACGTGTTGCCGGCTTGCGTTGAACAGGGTTAGTGGCACCACATGTCGCCGGCTTGCGTTGAACAGGGTTAGTGGCACCACGTGTCACAGGCCTGCGATACGGAATTATGCTTCACTGTTCGAAGGGTGTCTGGTGCTGTGGCCGCTGCCACGGACTTGGGGTCACTGCCATTCAAGACTCAGGACACAGTTCCACATGTGGGACCGACTGGGCCGAAGAGGACGCCGGTGGAGTATGTAAATGAGAAAGGAGTACTGTGGGCCTGCGCCGTGGAGGCCAGCGATGGTCTGCGGAGGCTGCAAAGGTCGCGGGCCTGGGGCTTGGAGCTTGCACCGGCACGTGGTGGGCCCTCTCTGACACACGCCGGTGTTGGCAGGTGAGCGGAGCCTCGTTGGTGCGCTGGGGCAGGCATGACGGGTCTGGGGACCAGCGGCCCGGGGTGCAGCAGGCGCACAGGGACGCAGGCCCCGCCGCGCTCGGCGCAGGACTCGTGGCGGGCTGAGAGGCGCCGCCCTGGCAGACGCGTTGTCCATTCCGAATGAGGACCACGCCCAGTGCGACGGGCTTTTTGTTCACACCCCTAAGCAGGCCTGGCGTACGCAGGTCCAGCCCACTCCGCACGCGCATGTAAGGGGGGACGTAACGTGCGACATTTCCGCGTTCTGCCCCACAGTCTGTGGGGACATGGTAGCGTCCACTGGCCACTACACTCCATGCACCAGCAGTTGATCTCCACATGGCCATTTCCGTGATTTGCACACTGTGGTCTGTCCGGCACCGCCACGCCACACCTGGCATTGGGTAGGTTCATATTCCTTAGTCACTTGCCGCTCTCGCACATGCCTGCTCCATGCCTCTCCCCACATCCTGCTATTGTGTGTCTGTGGTGCCATGCCGTGGCTGGGTTGTGGGCATGGCAAGGCCAAGTTCCCAATGGAGTGTTGTGTCTGGTCGTTTGGCATGTTGTGTGGCATGTTGAATGTAGTTGTGCTGCTGTTGCATGTAGTTGTGCTGCGTGCCCATTGCCAGTTTTGTGAGTTGCATGACTGTGGGCTGGAGGTGTGTGGTGTGTTCATTTTGGACTTACCAACGAGCACTGCATTGCCATGGGTGCCATCCTGGGAGCGCTGGGTGATGATGGACTGTCGGGAGGTGTGAGAATAATGCACTCTGCCTGGGGAGTTGGCCACGGCATTGTTGAGGGGTCCCGGGCGGTCCACTATTGCGTGCACATTCATGGGATGCGTGTGCTTTCTGTTGTGGTAGTTGTGTGCAGTGTCGGCAGGGGGCATGAGGGGTACATGTGTGCAGTTGATTGGCCCTGACACGTGAGGGAATCCAGCTATGGCGTAGGGGCCTTGCTTGGTCTCCAGCTGCTCCTGCGCAGTGTGGGTGAAGTGGAGGGGCTGGGGTACCAGGCTGATGTTGGCATCCAGGACAGGTGTGATGACCTTGGATGGGGCTGGCTGTGTGACTCCTCCGACTCTGGCAGTTGTGGGTTGGATGGTACCAGGGGCCGACATGTGCTGCGCAGCCGGCAGCTTTGTCTGCGGAGGGATGTTGGTTGTCCGCTGGGTTGGTACCGTCAGCAGGTGGGGGATGTGGGTCAGGATGCGGGGGTTGGTTGTCCTTTTGGGCCTGTAGTGGGCAATGTCCTCCTCTGGCGTTGGGTCTGGGTGGCAGGTGCGTTTCAGGTGGGTCCGCTGTCTTTGTGTGCGCTGCCTCTGTGGTGTTCCGGGGGGGGGGGCGGGACGGGTCCGGGGGGTGGTGGCGGGCCTGGGGGTGGTGGCAGTGGGTGTTGTGTGCCTCATGGGTCTCGGAGCTGCATGATCATTGTCTCCATGGCATCTGTGGGTCTTCAGATGTGGCTCTTGGCTGGGCTCCCTTTCATGCTGCAGGTAGTCGTCCTGCTTTACACCAGCAGAAGGCATGTGTTAAATCCCTGCTGCTACTGCGGCTTATCGCGTGGTTTTGACTCGCATCGCAGATCTGGCAGTTCGTTGTGAAAGTGGAGTTGTGGTGTTTTCGTGTGTTTTTGCACGGGAACGCCTACTCTGCATCTCATTAGGGTTAGTTGGTGGTGTCCACCGTGGAGATACATTTTGGGGCAGTTATCGCGGGAATACTGGCGATGTCTGCAGTTTGCACCCGCTTGTGAATGGGGTGTTAATTCGATCTCCACTTTTGATGGGTTAAGGTTGAGATAAATCGGCAGTAGGTCCTTGTGAATATGCCCCTAAAAGGGATTACTTCAGTGACCTCAGCGTACTATCCCAGAAATATTTAAGAAGAAGTCTGTTAAAAACTGGTGAGTTTTTTTCTATACAAAGCTTTATAACAAAGGCAGAGATACTTAAACTTTATCCATTTCTTAACCCATCAAAGTGACCCCTGCACGTCTAAAACTGTGTCACATTTTCTAAGATACAAAATTGCCCCAAAAGCAAAATTTTGGATTCGTTGAAGCTTGCTAATCGCTCTGTTTGGAAGTCCCAATTAGCAAGCATTCGCATAATCCAGACGTGAGGTGTTCGCTGAATTTGCTAGGACTGCTCTTAAATTACTCGGTATGACATGAAAGGTTTTTACGAAGCACCTTTGGCTGTAAGAAACAGGCAAAAACTACTGCATCTCCAGCTTTTTCTCCCCGATCATTGACCTCAGGTAAAATATGCAGGCAGTGAAATGGATTGAATCCATCATCAGCTAGAAGATCTAAAAAAAGAGCAGGGATAAGATCTCCCCTCCCCTTTTAAAAGTGGCTCTCTCCGAGTTGTCTTTACGCAAAACCATTACCTTAATCAGTTCATGACGCATCTAATCTGTAAGAACCTTTCATTGAGGGTTGTGAGATATTTTTACTTTTGTCTTGAGAATCATTTCCTGCATTAGTGAGGCTATATGTGTCTGTATTTTTATTACATTGTCGCTGGTATCCCCTGAGATCTCTGTAAGAATCGGTGTTGCCTCATTTTGATAATTAGCTAAAGATTCAGTTGACATTTTATCTCTGTTGCCACTAGGACATCAGAGTTTGACAGTTTCACTGACTTAGACCCAGTATCATTCTTTTTCTTTTCGTTGGGGATTTATGACATCGAGGAATCAACTCTAGGGCAAAAATCAACTGAATTTAGTTGTAAATCAGAAGAAAAATGAAGAGAAAATATTTTAATTCCTTCCAATTCAGGTCTATTATGAATAGTTAATCAGGGCAGAGTGGGTTTGTTCTTGTTATATACTCTTCACTAATTATCCAATTGAAACAACTCTTCTGCAACATGTAAACCGCTGCTTCTGCCAGGACATGACCTCTGTGTAGCTAACCACAGAGTTTGGTCCTTGTAATAGGTGGTGTTTTAGTTTTCAAATCAGATTCCGCATCTGGCTTTCTTGAGACTTTGGTCATTATGTGATCCTGTGTTCTGTAGTGATAAGTCAGGCTCAATGCCAGAATCAGAGGATCAGACTGTTAGGGATTATTATCTTGGGAATAGCCAAGTTTTCACTTTATCCCTGAACTTGAAGTAGTCTTTGGCATTTCGTAGTGTGGATTTCAACAAGTTCCATAATGTTGCCACCTGTACTCAGACCTATTCTGTCTTATAGGTAGGAGAGGTAAGTTGAGGTGCTAGTCTTGACCAAACAGCCCGGTTTTAGGAATACTGTTGAGATATTTATTGTAGGTGTTGTTGGTCTTTTTCTTGAATGGCTTTGTGGACAATCAACGTGTCTTAAGTGCTAAGCATCCTGCTACCAGAAACCGATGACATATTTGAAGTCCAGATGTCATGTGCTCCTTGGGGTGGACATGAAGCAATAGTCTTGCTGTGGTGTTTTGGATCTTTTGTTTTTCCTATAATAGGAAAAAAGGGCTACCAAGACAGGGGCCTTTGCCTTAACCAATCCTTGATATTATAAAGGGTAGAATAGCCTGCAGGTTTTGATGGTACTGTAAGCAAGGGAAGATGCCCTTTAGTGTCTAGTGTAATTTCACTGACATGGAGATTAGTGATAAATTACATTCCATAATCACTGTAAACAAATTTGCAACGCAAATATAGCTTTGCACTGTTCTTGTTCATGTTAATAGCTTTCTAATGTGTTTCCCACAATTTCAAGGGCAGACACTGTCAATTCTGAAACTGAATAAATTCTTTCTTTTAGTGTTCTAAGGTCTCCAACTATTATTCAGAGTGTACTTCTAATGTTTTTGGTATCTAACTCCCTCCTTATGCAAGCAGCTTACTCTGCAGAATTGGCTGATTTTTTGCAATAATGCTATTGCTGTCCATGATATTGAATCTCTCTTTGACTTACTTTTCTATTGTGGTTCCTCAAGAAAAATATTTACATTCATTTGCTCATTAAATTATTCTGTTTTCACAGCCAAGGAATATTTCTAGATCCTGACAGGCAGAATAGCTGCTGACATGGACCTTACCATATCTAGAATCCACATTGTTTACTAGTGGTCTCATGACTCATTTAGCAAATATCTGATCACATTAACCCCTTCGCTGCTAGGCCTTTTCCCCCCCTGTGCTAAGCCTTTTTTTGGCTATTTGGGGTAGTTCGCGCTTAGGCCCCTGTAACTTTTTGACCACATAAGGTATCCACGCCAAATTTGCGTCCTTTTCTTCCAACATCCTGGGGATTCTAAAGGTACCCAGGGTTTGTGGATTCCCCTGGAGGAGACCCAGAAATTAGCCAAAATACAGCTAAATTTTGGGGTTTTGGGGGAAAATGGGAAAAAAGTGCTGCAAATAAAAGCGTCTGGGTTTTCCCTGCAAATGGTATCAAAAAGGGTTTGTGGGGCTGAAATCACCATTTTCCCAGCTTTTAGGGAATGACAGACTATTGTCAGAAAACCCAAAAATTTTACACAGTTTTGGCATTTTTCTGGGACATAGCCTATTTTTGCTATTTTTGTGCTTTCAACCTCCTTCCAGTTAATGGTAGAAATGGGTATAAAAGCAATAATGGATCCTGGAAAGCTATACATTTTAGTAAAGTAGACAAAATTCTGAATTCAGCAAGGGGTCATTTGTGTAGATTCTTCAAAGTTTCTTTATAGAAACTAACAGTTAGATCTAGGAAAAATTAAAAATTAGTTGGAAAAAACAGCCTTTTGTGTCAACGTTTTCACCTGTAACTTCTTCTAATTATGACAGCTCTTTGAAAGCAATATACCGTTACATCCAGCGGGACCTTACTGGTTGTGGGGATATATAGGACTTGTAGGTTCACCAAGAACCCGGCGAACCCAGAGCCAATAACTGAGCAGCGACTTGCAATGGTTTTTTATTATGTACCGGGTATATAGCAATTATTTTGGGAAAATGTATACATGGAAAAATTGTTATGAAAGACACCTATGTATTTCTGAAATGGGAACAAAATGTAGATTTTAGAAACAGTAGATATTTGCACATTTCCAGAAATTGGGAGTACCCATACTAGCATGAGAATTATAGGTCATTTTTCAAAATGACTTATTTTTCACATTGTCTTTCATTTGGAAGGCAGAAATGCATCGAAAGTCAATAGGTAATAACAGTTGCTCTACAATTCTGTTTTACCCTAAGTCTCCCGATAAAAATGGTACCTCACTTGTGTGGGTGGGCCTTGTGCCCACAACAGGAAATGGCTCAAAATACAACGTGGACGTACCACATTTTCACAATGAAAAATTACCCTTTTTTTGCAAAGTGCCTAGCTGTAGTTTTTGAACCCTAGCTCTGCGGGCACTTAGGGAAACCTAGCAAACCTATACATTTTGAAAACTAGACACCCAGGGAATTCAGGATGGGGTGACTTGACTGGCTCTCACCAGGTTCTGTTACCCAGAATCCCTTGCAAACCTAAAAAATTGGCAAATAAAAACCACATTTTCCTCACTTTTCTGTGGTGGAAAGTTCTGGAATCTGCGTGGATGCACAAAATTCCACCCGCCCCGCGTTCCCCAAGGTCTTCCGAAAAAAATGGTACCTCACTTGTGTGGGTAGGCCTAGTGCCCGCGACAGGAAGCAGCGCAAAGCGCAGCGTGGATGCACCACATTTTCACAGTGAAAAATGACCCTTTTTTTGCAAAGTGCCTAGCTGTAGTTTTTGAACCCTAGCTCTGCCGGCACTTAGGAAACCTAGCAAACCTATACATTTTTGAAAAGTAGATACCCAGGGAATCCAGGATGGGGTGACTTGACTGGCTCTCACCAGGTTCTGTTACCCAGAATCCCTTGCAAACCTAAAAAATTGGCAAAAAAACACATTTTCCTCACTTTTCTGTGGTGGAAAGTTCAGGAATCTGCGTGGATCCACACAATTCCACCCACCCGCGTTCCCCAAGGTCTCCCGAAAAAATGGTACCTCACTTGTGTGGGTAGGCCTAGTGCCCGCGACAGGAAGCAGCGCAAAACGCAACGTGGACGCACCACATTTTCACAGTGAAAAATGACCCTTTTTTGCAAAGTGCCTTGCTGTAGTTTTTAACCCTAGCTCTGCCGGCACTTAGGAAACCTAGCAAACCTATACATTTTTGAAAAGTAGACACCCAGGGGAATCTAGGATGGGGTGACTTGACTGGCTCTCACCAGGTTCTGTTACCCAGAATCCCTTGCAAACCTAAAAATTGGCAAAAAAAACACATTTTCCTCACTTTTCTGTGGTGGAAAGTTCTGGAATCTGCGTGGATCCACAAAATTCCACCCACCCCGCGTTCCCCAAGGTCTTCCAGAAAAAATGGTACCTCACTTGTGTGGGTAGGCCTTGTGCCCGCGACAGGAAGCAGCGCAAAACGCAACGTGGACGCACCACATTTTCACAGTGAAAAATGACCCTTTTTTTGCAAAGTGCCTAGCTGTAGTTTTTGAACCCTAGCTCTGCCGGCACTTAGGAAACCTAGCAAACCTATACATTTTTTAAAAGTAGACACCCAGGGGAATCCAGGATGGGGTGACTTGACTGGCTCTCACCAGGTTCTGTTACCCAGAATCCCTTGCAAACCTAAAAAATTGGCAAAAAAACACATTTTCCTCACTTTTCTGTGGTGGAAAGTTCTGGAATCTGCGTGGATCCACAAAATTCCACCCACCCCGCGTTCCCAAGGTCTTCCCAAAAATGGTACCTCACTTGTGTGGGTAGGCCTAGTGCCCGCGACAGGAAGCAGCGCAAAGCGCAACGTGGACGCACCACATTTTCACAGTGAAAAATGACCCTTTTTTTGCAAAGTGCCTAGCTGTAGTTTTTGAACCCTAGCTCTGCCGGCACTTAGAGAAACCTAGCAAACCCACACTTTTCTGAAAAGTAGACACCCGGGGGATTCCAGGGAGGTATGGCTTGCGTGGATCCCCCAATGTTTTCTTACCCAGAATCCCCTGCAAACCTGACATTTTGCTGAAAAAATCCCTTTTTTCACACATTTTTGTGTGGTAAAGTTGTGGCATCACGGGGCTGACACAAATTTCCTACCACCCAGCGTTCCCCAGGTCTCCCGATAAAAATGGTGCCTCACTCGGGTGGGAGGCCCAAGTACCCGCGACTGGCAAGGGCCCACAACGTATTGAGGCGACCTCAAAATGGCCTATCACAAAACGACCTGGTTTTGCAAGGGGGTCCCATGACGTTTTGGCCCGGGGCTCGCGGCCACCTAGGGAAACCTACCAAACCCACACATTTCTGAAAAGTAGACACCCGGGGGATTCCAGGGAGGTTTGGCTTGCGTGGATCCCCCAACGTTTTGTTACCCAGAATCCCCTGCAAACCTGAAATTTTGCTGAAAAAATCACTTTTTTCACACATTTTTGTGTGGTATAGTTGTGGCATCACGGGGCTGACACAAATTTCCTACCACCCAGCATTCCCCCAGGTCTCCCGATAAAAATGGTGCCTCACTCGGGTGGGAGGCCCAAGTACCCTGCGACTGGCAAGGGCCCACAACGTATTGAGGCGACCTCAAAATGGCCTATCACAAAGCGACCTGGTTTTGCAAGGGAGTCCCATGACGTTTTGGCCCGGGGCTCGGCGGCCACCTAGGGAAACCTACCAAACCCACACATTTCTGAAAAGTAGACACCCGGGGGATTCCAGGGAGGTATGGCTTGCGTGGATCCCCCAACGTTTTCTTACCCAGAATCCCCTGCAAACCTGATATTTTGCTGAAAAAATCCCTTTTTCACACATTTTTGTGTGGTAAAGTTGTGGCATCACCGGGATGACACAAATTTCCTACCACCCAGCATTCCCCAGGTCTCCCGATAAAAATGGTGCCTCACTCGGGTGGGAGGCCCAAGTACCCGCGACAGCCAAGGGCCCTAACGTATTGAGGCGACCTCAAAATGGCCTATCACAAAAGCGACCTGGTTTTGCAAGGGGAGTCCCATGACATTTTGGCCCGGGGCTGGCGGCCACCTGGGGAAACCTGCCAAACCCACACATTTCTGAAGAAGTAGACACCCGGGGATTCCAGGGAGGTATGGCTTGCGTGGATCCCCCAACGTTTTGTTACCCAGAATCCCCTGCAAACCTGAAATTTTGCTGAAAAAATCACTTTTTCACACATTTTTGTGTGGTAAAGTTGTGGCATCACGGGGCTGACACAAATTTCCTACCACCCAGCGTTCCCCCAGGTCTCCCGATAAAAATGGTGCCTCACTCGGGTGGGAGGCCCAAGTACCCGGGACAGGCAAGGGCCCACAACGTATTGAGGCGACCTCAAAATGGCCCATCACAAAACGACCTGGTTTTGCAAGGGGGGTCCCATGACGTTTTGGCCCGGGGCTCGGCGGCCACCTAGGGAAACCTACCAAACCCACACATTTCTGAAAAGGAGACACCCGGGGGATTCCAGGGAGGTATGGCTTGCGTGGATCCCCCAACGTTTTCTTACCCAGAATCCCCTGCAAACCTATTTTGCTGAAAAAATCACTTTTTTCACATATTTTTGTGTGGTAAAGTCGTGCCATCACCGGGCTGACACAAATTTCCTACCACCCAGCGTTCCCCCAGGTCTCCCGATAAAAATGGTGCCTCACTCGGGTGAGAGGCCCAAGTACCCGCGACAGGCAAGGGCCCACAACGTATTGAGGAGACCTCAAAATGGCCTATCACAAAACGACCTGGTTTTGCAAGGGGGTCCCATGACGTTTTGGCCCGGGGCTCGGCGGCCACCTAGGGAAACCTACCAAACCCACACATTTCTGAAAAGTAGACACCCGGGGATTCCAGGGAGGTATGGCTTGCGTGGATCTCCCAACGTTTTCTTACCCAGAATCCCCTGCAAACCTGATATTTTGCTGAAAAAAATCACTTTTTCACACATTTTTGTGTGGTAAAGTTGTGGCATCACCGGGCTGACACAAATTTCCTACCACCCAGCATTCCCCAGGTCTCCCGATAAAAATGGTGCCTCACTTGGGTGGGAGGCCCAAGTACCCGCGACAGGCAAGGGCCCACAACGTTTTGAGGCGACCTCAAAATGGCCTATCACAAAACGACCTGGATTTGCAACGGGGGTCCCATGACGTTTTGGCCCGGGGCTCGGCGGCCACCTAGGGAAACCTACCAAACCCACACATTTCTGAAAAGTAGACAACCGGGGGATTCCAGGGAGGTATGGCTTGCGTGGATCCCCCAACGTTTTCTTACCCTGAATCCCCTGCAAACCTGATATTTTGCTGAAAAAATCACTTTTTTCACACATTTTTGTGTGGTAAAGTTGTGGCGTCACGGGGCTGACACAAATTTCCTACCACCCAGCGTTCCCCCAGGTCTCCCGATAAAAATGGTGCCTCACTCGGGTGGGAGGCCCAAGTACCCGCGACAGGCAAGGGCCCACAACGTATTGAGGCAACCTCAAAATTGCCTATCACAAAACGACCTGGTTTTGCAAGGGGGGTCCCATGACGTTTTGGCCTGGGGCTCGGCGGCCACCTAGGGAAACCTACCAAGCCCACACATTTCTGAAAAGTAGACACCCGGGGGATTCCAGGGAGGTATGGCTTGCGTGGATCCCCCAACCTTTTCTTACCCAGCATCCCCTGCAAACCTGATATTTTGCTGAAAAAAATCACTTTTTCACACATTTTTGTGTGGTAAAGTTGTGGCATCATGGGGCTGACACAAATTTCCTACCACCCAGCATTCCCCCAGGTCTCCCGATAAAAATGGTGCCTCACTCGGGTGGGAGGCCCAAGTACCCGCGAAGGCAAGGGCCCACAACGTATTGAGGCGACCTCAAAATGGCCCATCACAAAAGCGACCTGGTTTTGCAAGGGGGTCCCATGACGCTTTGGCCCGGGGCTCGGCGACCAGCTAGGGAAACCTACCAAACCCACACATTTCTGAAACGTAGACACCCGGGGATTCCAGGGAGGTATGGCTTGCGTGGATCCCCCAACGTTTTCTTACCCAGAATCCCCTGCAAACCTATTTTGCTGAAAAAATCACTTTTTTCACACATTTTTGTGTGGTAAAGTCGTGCCATCACCGGGCTGACACAAATTTCCTACCACCCAGCGTTCCCCCAGGTCTCCCGATAAAAATGGTGCCTCACTCGGGTGGGAGGCCCAGAGTACCCGCGACAGGCAAGGGCCCACAACGTATTGAGGAGACCTCAAAATGGCCTGTCACAAAAGCGACCTGGTTTTGCAAGGGGGTCCCATGACGTTTTGGCCCGGGGCTCGGCGGCCACCTAGGAAACCTACCAAACCCACACATTTCTGAAAAGTAGACACCCGGGGGATTCCAGGGAGGTATGGCTTGCGTGGATCTCCCAACGTTTTCTTACCCAGAATCCCCTGCAAACCTGATATTTTGCTGAAAAAATCACTTTTTTCACACATTTTTATGTGGTAAAGTTGTGGCATCACCGGGCTGACACAAATTTCCTACCACCCAGCATTCCCCCAGGTCTCCCGATAAAAATGGTGCCTCACTCGGGTGGGAGGCCCAAGTACCCGCGACAGGCAAGGGCCCACAACGTTTTGAGGCGACCTCAAAATGGCTCTATCACAAAACGACCTGGTTTTGCAAGGGAGTCCCATGACGTTTTGGCCGGGGCTCGGCGGCCACCTAGGAAACCTACCAAACCACACATTTCTGAAAAGTAGACAACCGGGGATTCCAGGGAGGTATGGCTTGCGTGGATCCCCCAACGTTTTCTTACCCAGAATCCCTGCAAACCTGATATTTTGCTGAACAAATCACTTTTTCACACATTTTTGTGTGGTAAAGTTAGTGGCATCACGGGGCTGACACAAATTTCCTACCACCCAGCGTTCCCCAGGTCTCCCGATAAAAATGGTGCCTCACTCGGGTGGGAGGCCCAATTACCGCGACAGGCAAGGGCCCACAACGTATTGAGGCAACCTCAAAATTGCCTATCACAAAACGACCTGGTTTTGCAAGGGGGTCCCATGACGTTTTGGCCTGGGGCTCGGCGGCCACCTAGGAAACCTACCAAGCCCACACATTTCTGAAAAGTAGACACCCGAGGATTCCAGGGAGGTATGGCTTGCGTGGATCCCCCAACCTTTTCTTACCCAGCATCCCCTGCAAACCTGATATTTTGCTGAAAAAAATCACTTTTTCACACATTTTGTGTGGTAAAGTTGTGGCATCACGGGCTGACACAAATTTCCTACCACCCAGCATTCCCCCAGGTCTCCCGATAAAAATGGTGCCTCACTTGGGTGGGAGGCCCAAGTACCCGCGACAGGCAAGGGCCCACAACGTATTGAGGCGACCTCAAAATTGCCTATCACAAAACGACCTGGTTTGCAAGGGGTCCCATGACGTTTTGGCCTGGGGCTCGGCGGCCACCTAGGAAACCTACCAAACCCACACATTTCTGAAAAGTAGACACCGGGGGATTCCAGGGAGGTATGGCTTGCGTGGATCCCCGACGTTTCTTACCCATAATCCCCTGCAAACCTGATATTTTGCTGAAAAAATCACTTTTTCACACATTTTTGTGTGGTAAGTTGTGGCATCACAGGGCTGACACAAATTTCCTACCACCCAGCGTTCCCCAGGTCTCCGATAAAAATGGTGCCTCACTCGGGTGGGAGGTCCAAGTACCCGCAACAGGCAAGGGCCCACAACGTATTGAGGCGACATCAAAATTGCCTATCACAAAATGTTGTGGGCCCTTGCCTGTCGCGGTACTTGGGCCTCCCACCCGAGTGAGGCACCATTTTGCTCGGGAGCTGGAGGCAGCTGGGTGGCAGGAAACTTGTGTCAGCCCGATGATCCACAACTTTACCACACAAAAATGTGTGAAAAAGTGATTTTTTCAGCAAAATATCAGGTTTGCAGAGATTCTGGGTAAGAAACGTTGAGGATCCACGCAAGCCATGCCTCCTGGAATCCCGGTTGTCTACTTTTCAGAAATGTGTGGTTTGGTAGGTTTCCTAGGTGTCGCCAGCCCGGGCCAAAACGTCATGGAACCCCTGCAAAACCAGGTCGGTTTGTGATAGGCCATTCTGAGGTCGCCTCAAGCGTTGTGGGCCCTGCCTGTCGCGGTACTGGGCCTCCACCCAAGTGAGGCACCATTTTGCTCGGAGACCTGGAGAATGCTGGGTGGTAGGAAATTTGTGTCAGCCCGTGATGCTGCAACTTACCACACAAAAATGTGTGAAAAAGTGATTTTTTCAGCAAAATATCAGGTCTGCAGGGATTCTGGGTAAGAAAGGATGGGGATCCACGCAAGCCATACCTCCCTGGAATCCCCGGTGTCTACTTTCAGAAATGTGGGTTTGGTAGGTTTCCTAGGTGGCCGCCGAGCCCCAGGCCAAACGTCATGGGACCCCTGCAAAACCAGGTCGCTTTGTGATAGGCAATTTGAGGTCAGCCTCAATACGTTGTGGGCCCTTGCCTATCGCGGGTACTTGGGCCTCCCACCGAGTTAGGCACCATTTTTATCGGGAGACCTGGGAACGCTGGATGGCAGGAAATTTGTGTCAGCCCGTGATGCCATGACTTTACCACACAAAAATGTGTGAAAAAGTGATTTTTTCAGCAAATATCAGGTTTGCAGAGATTCTGGGTAGAAAGCGTTGGAGATCACGCAAGCCATACCTCCTGGAATCCCCGGTGTCTACTTTTCAGAAATGTGTGGGTTGGCAGGACTCCTAGGTGGCCGCCGAGCCTGGATCAAACAGGTGACCCCCTTGCAAGGCTAGGTCGATTCTGAGATAGGCAATTTTGATGTAGCCTCAATAGGTTTTGGGCCCTTGCCTGTCGCAGTACTGAACCTCCCAGACGAGTGAGGCACCATTACTCAGGAGATCTGAGAATGCTGGGTAGTAGGAAATTTGTGTCAGCTCCAGCTGATGCCACAAGTTCCCACACAAAATGTGTGAAAAGTGATTTTTCAGCTAAATCTGAGGTTTGCAGGGGATTCTGGTAAGAGCGTTGGGAGATCACGCAACCATACCTCCTGGAATCCCGGTGTCTAGTTTTCAGAAATGTGTGGGTTTGTGAGGTTTCCTAAGTGACACGCCAGGCACCAGGCCAAAAACTCAGGTGACCTTGCAAGACCAGGTGCGTTTTGAAGTAGGCAATTTTGATGTCGCCTCAATACGTTTTGGGCCCTTGCCTGTCGCGGTAGCCTGGACCTCCACACAAGTGAGGCACCATTTTATCCGGGAGACCAGGTGAATGCTGGGTGGTAGGAAGTTTGTGTCAGCCCGGTGATGCCACAACTTTCCACACAAAAGTAGTGTGAAAAAGTGATTTTTCAGCTAAATTGAGGTTTGCAGGGGATTCTGAGTAAGGAAACGTTGGGAGATACACGCAAGCCATGCCTCCATGGACTCCCGAGGGTCTAGTTTTAAAAATGTGTGGGTTTGGTAGGTTTCCTAGATGGCCGCCAAACCCGGGCCAAAAAGTCATGGGACCCCTTGCAAAACCAGGTTGTTTTGTGATAGGTAATTTTGATGTCTCCTAATTAGGTTTTGGGCCCTTGCCTGTCGCGGGCACTAGGCCTACCCACGCAAGTGAGGTACCATTTTCTCGGAAGACTTTGGGGAACGCAGGGTGGGTGGAATTTTGTGGACCCACGCAGATTCCAGAACTTTCCACCACAGAAATGTGAGGGAAAATGTGTTTTTTGGACGAATTTTCAGGTTTGCAAGGGATTCTGGGTAACAGAGCCTGGTGAGAGCCAGTCAAGTCACCCCATCCTGGATTCCCCTGGGTATCTAGTTTTCAAAAATGTACATGTTTGCTAGGTTTCCCTACGTGCCAGCTGCGCTAAGGCCCAAAATCCACAGGTAGGCACATTGCTAAAAAAGTCGGAGCCTAGTGGGCTTTTTGCCACTCTGGGGGAATCGGTGGAGGGGTTTGTCTCGATATGCCCCCAAAGGGGGCAGAAAGACTGTGGCTATTTTTTGTGGGGGTGGGGGCATTGGTATGACCATTTTGGGCAGCCCCACCCCGCATAAAAAAGCCTGCGTACTCGCTGGCGCCTAGTGGGCTTTCTGCCTCCCAGGGGGCAGATCAGGGGCCACTGCCACCATCTTCCCTCCCGGGGAGCAGAAAGACTGGAATTTCTCTGGGGGTGGGGTGGGGGTATTGTCATGCCCATTTTGGGCAGCCCCTACCCCTACACTAATAAAAGAAAAAAATCCATGGTTTCTAGTGTGCTTTCTGCGCCCCCGAGGGGCCAGATTGGGGGCTACAGCTCCATCTGCCTCCCGGGGGAGCAGAAAGACTGTCATTTTTGTGGGTGGGGGGGCATTGGCGTGCCCGTTTCGGGCAGCCCACACCCTAAAAACAATTGCGCAAAAAAAAATCCCTGGTGGATAGTGGGCTTTCTGCCCCTCTGGGGGGGGGCAGATTGGGGGCTATTGCCCCTATCTGCCCTCAGGGGGGGGGCAGAAAGGCTGTAATGGTGGCGGGGGGTTAGGGGCATTGGGGTGCCCCCACCCTAAAAACAAATGCGCAAAAAAAATCCCTGGCGTCAAGTGGGCTTTCTGCCCTCCCCCGGGAGCAGATTGGGGGCTACTGTCCCCATCTGCCCCCAGGGGGCAGAAAGGCTGTAATGGTGGCGGGGGTGGGAGGCATTGGCATGCCCATTTTGGGCAGCCCCACCCTAAAACAAATTGTGCAAAATAAAATCCCTGGCATTTAGTGGGTTTTCTGCCCCCGAGGGCAGATTAGGGGCTACTGCTCCATCTGCCCCCAGGAGGCGGAAAGACTGTAATGGTGGCGGGGGTGGGGGCATTGGTGTGCCCGTTTCGGGCAAGCCCCCACCCTAAGAAAATGGTGCAAAAAAATCCCTGGCGTCAAGTGGGCTTTCTGCCCCTCGGGGGCAGATTGGGGGCTACTGCCCCCATCTGCCCCCAGGGGAGCAGAAAGGCTGTAATGGTGGCGGGGGCGTGGGGGCATTGGCGTGCCCGTTTCGGGCAGCCCCACCCTAAAACAAATGGTGCAATAAAAAATCCACTGGCGTTTAGTGGGCTTTCTGCCCCCGGGGAGCAGAAAGGCTGTATTGGTGGCGGGTGGGTGGGGGCATTGGCGTGCCCGTTTCGGGCAAGCCCCCACCCTAAAAAACTTCAAAAACAAATCCCTGGTGTTTAGTGGGCTTTCTGCCCCCGAAGGGGCAGATTAGGGGCCAATGCCCCATCTGCCCCCCAGGCAGAAAGACTGTAATGATTGCGGGGGGTGGGGGCATGGGCATGCCCGTTTTAGGCAGCCCCCACCCTTATTTTTACTTCCTAAAAAAATCCCTGGTGTCTAGTGGGCTTTTTGCCCCCGGGGCAGATTAGGAGCTACTGCCCCCATCTGTCCCCCAGGGAGGCAAAAGACTACATTTTGCCAAATTAAATTGGGGGAGCAAGGCCCTTGCCCAAGGGGCCGCTCCCCCTCCCTGGTGTCTAGTGGGTGGATCCCTGCTTGGGGATCGCCCTCCTGTGGCGATCCCCAAGAAGGGATCCACTGGGGAGGGTACCATTGGAAGGGAGATTCTCCCGTTTCCAACGATACCTCTCCCGTCTTTCTACGTGCTCAGGGGCTGAGATAGCCCCTGAGCACGTAGAAAGGAAACTGAAATGAGCCTCTTGACTCATTTCAGTTTCAGTTTCACTGAAATGACGTCAGCGCGACGTGCGCGGCGATCGTCATTTCAGGGAAACCAGGGGCCTCGGGAGCTGGGAAGCTCTTCCCCAGCTCCCGAGGCTCTTGTGGCATTAAGGGAATCCCTCTGGTGCCCGCACCAGAGGGATTTCCCAGGCGATGTTTCATGACGAGCTGGACTCGTCATGAGCACACGACCACTGTGTGCCATGACGAGTCCAGCTCGTCATAAGCATCGAAGGGGTTAATTTCTATGCAGGTTCTAAATACATGTTCCCCATAGACTCATCTGTTACATTCTTAAAAGTACCTTTAGCAATCAAAGCATAAATTTAACGTCAATTCAATGCCCTTCTCTTCTCCCAATTTGGAAAGCACGAGTAACTTTGTCTGTGACAAATAGAAATTAATAATTCTCTAATACCTACAAAACCAAAACACATTGGGGCATATTAGCAAGACCGGCGATAAAATTATCGCCGTTTTAGCGGCAGGAAACTGCCGCTAAAGCGGCGATAATGGGCTTGCTAATATGCGTTATGGAATTCCAATAGAAGCTCAGGTTAGATGTCCTTTACATCTAACCTGGGCTTCTATTGGAATTCTATAACGCATATGAGCAAGCCCATTATCGCCGTTTTAGCGGCAGTTTCCTGCCGCTAAAGCGGCGATAATTTTATCGCCGGTCTTGCTAATATGCCCCTGTTTGTTGGATAATGTCATTCAGAAATGTAAAATCTTTAGGATAGTATTGGGACAGAAAAGTCTCTTGCATGGTGACGTGCACCCCTGCCCTGAGTGCTCCAGCGGCAATGATATTTGGATCCCTGGTGCAGATTTGTTTAGTCATGGGAGAACATGGATCATGCATGTGCGCCATGACATAGGTCTCTCTTATGAATTGCGGTCTTGTTTTACAGGGAGAGGCGCCCATAGTGCTACCCTCATAGTGGTGAAAGGCTAATGTCTTTGCAAGGAAATTAATTTACGCGAGCGGGATGGTGGTGGCAGCTTACCGTGTAGTGATCAGTTGGAGTGAACAGGCCTTTTTAACCTGGGTCACTGGAAGGAGGCCTAAAGGCCTTAACTCACCCCTGGTCTAGTTAGTTAGTAGCGCTACTATATAACGCTGTGCAGCACATGTGTGGTTGCATACGTATGCTGGGTGTGTGCGTGCCTGTGAGTGGTGCGATACATGGAAGATTCTGGGTTCCATTTTGGGAGAATCAGGGCTGACTGGAAGAGCTTGAGGAGGTAGAGGATTCTCCCAGACAGATTTGTGGATTGCTACATTCCTAACAGCGGGGTAGGACACACGCTGGAGCAAAGGAGAGCCAGTCTCTTCATTACACTTTAAAGGGTGCTCTTTGATTCTGAGAGAAGTCATTGGAAAGGGGCCTGGGCCCATCTCAAGAAGGAGACAAATCTCATAAGAGAATCACAAAGAGTAGGACGGGGGCCCTTTGATAATCCTTTGATGCACATATCACTGTGGCTGATTTCCATGTGTAAACCTCTAGTCACTATCATGGCCTGTAATGTGGGGCTATCAGATTTGGAGTTGCTCCTACTGTGACAAACTGCTTTCTGGAGGAAGGGCAGGACAGAGGAGTGGGCACTTCAAAAGGAAGCAGACCCCCAGCACAAACTTTAAAAGATGCAGACAATATATCAAATTTGTGTGTCTAGAAATGGGCTATAGCAAGAGAAATTTGAGGCCCCCAAAATTGTCAACTGCCAAGCAGTCAGTCGGGCTGTATGTTGAGGAGGAGAAGCTCTGCAAGACGTTTTCCTGTGAGCAGGACTGGTGGTTAAGGTTTACCAATTTCCCAGCTGGGTGAAGGGGACATCACCCAGGAAACTTTAAGACCACCTGCCCTGGAACCTGGAGCATCAGTGCCTGCCTGCTTGCCAGGACCAGTGTGCCCTGTAAGGAAGAGCAGAAAGTGTGGAGGGAATGAGGTCCAGTGTGGGGGAGTGAAGTCGCAGACCTTGTATGCCAGAAGGGGCCACCATGAAGAGTGCATTACTGTAGTGCTGATCTTATTGTAGCCTGTGTGCGGAGTAAGTTGGCAACCCCGGGTGCCAGAAGGAGGGTCGCCTTCAAGAGAAAGGGTCATCGCATGGTTTCACTGATGTAGAGAGGAAGGGCCGCCGTGGTGACCTGCGAGTGCCTGAGCCCTGACTGAAACATCAGAACCTGAGCAATCTTTTGCCTGCATGTGAAAGAGATCAGAGGAACTTACTGAGTCATCGGAGGAAGAGCCGTGAGTGGCCAGCTGCTGCCCCTGTAGAGCTGAGAGTGCTACTCACTGCAGGCATTCACTGCAGACATCCACAACACCCGAGGGTAAAACGCTTCTGGGGATTCCAGTCGAGCAATTCCAGCGGGTAAGATCACAGGGCAGAAGGGCCCAGGGAAACTTGTTATGCCTCATAGAGCCATGGGTATTGCAACACTTTTGACTCTAGAAGAGTCAGAGTGGGACTCATAAGACTCGGACTTCTTGTGAGGCCTAACCTGAATGTCACTTATCGTGACTGGGGAATAACCAATACAAACAGAGAGAGGGAAGTGGGACTGAGGGACCTGCCTATCTAAAACTAGAGTACTGACTTTAGGAAGACTGAGTGTATTATTTGTGTATGGTGAACTGTACTTTGTGTTTGTATATAAATACTTCTTTTTTCATAAAAGCAAGTATTTGACTGGACAACTGTTTATTGCTACTATTTAATCTATCTTGAGTAGTGAGCTTGTGTTCATCCCCTGCGTCTACCAGCCCAGAGATGCCTTGGACTGCTCGACCCACCTACTACTGAGAGTGAAGTTCTGAAGTTCTACTTGGTCCAGTTGCTCAGGACCCATAGTAGATCAGGCTCCAGGCCATAGGGAATAAAAGGCTTCAACCCTCACGATTGGGCCCAGTAGGTCCTGCTCCTCCAGTGGCCCTCTGAAAGGGGTTCTGACAGATAGTATGGAGAATAAAGAGTACCCGATCCGTGTATTTGCCATCCCTCAGTGCCCTATACTCCCTCTAATGGAACTATGGATGTGTTTTAAACCATACTTCAAAGGTGTGGTATGGAATAAAGTCAGTACACACTGACTCAAAACATGGGAGAATGAAACATTTTGTGCATGACGAGAAACATGAGGGTCCAATCAAATTTTGTATGGTAGCATGAAGTACGGAAATTTTATAAAAAATCCAGGTTCACTATCCCACATCGGTACAGCACAGTGTCCCTACTTACAGTATGGAAACACCTTCATAGTAACATCTGAAGCATAAAAAACAATCAGCTTATCAATTGTAAAAGTAAATGTCTATATAGTTATCTGTAGTGACGTATGGGTCAGCATAGTACACGGGAGCATAAAATTGTAAGTCAGCGAGCAAATTCTTTATGGTGTTCTGATCACATTTAGCAAAAACGTCCTGGTGATAAAAAGTAATCTAGTTTTAATAGGTGTATGAGGTTAGTACAGTCGCTGTTGATCCTACGATCTCATACCCTAGGTCCTCCCGATAGAGGCCATGTTGCAGTGGGGTGGATATTATTTGGCCGTAAATTGTTTGGAAACAATCCCAGTTACACTTGCTAGCTGAATAAGATGGGCCAGATGGTACAGCTTTACTGAGTCCATGGACATCTGTCTCTGTTTCTTTTTTCTGGACAGCAGTTGTAATACAACTGTTCAAGTTCTTATCAATGCTTGACTGGCATTGGCTCTCTGTAGGTGGGACAAAATTATTCTCTTTCTCCCAACTTCTCGGCCATAAGATCTCAGACTTTAGGTAACCAGTCAATTATGGTGAACGAGGGTAGATGGGGCTGCAGCTTCTCATGCAGCACCCAAACCTTGTCTGATGAGAAGCTAATCATGTAAGAGATCAAGGCATGATTGTGCATCTCCATTGACTCAGCCACATTCCAGGACACCTGGAAACATGCCACTGTAATGCCCTTGCTCAAGAAACCAAAAGCTGTGGGGATGTTCTGTTTGCCAGGGCCTTGTCATTATCTGTCAGCAACTGCTGGAGATGGGCTTTATTGGGGTTAGGACCTACGGCAATTTTCCATGCCTTGCACAAATCTTTAAGTCGAGAAACTTTAAGATGTGCATAGGGACTCAGGTTGGGCTCCAGGCAGGTCCCTGCAGTATCAGTCATAATGTTTAAAGTAAGTGGGGTCTTATTAGAGGTTTAAAAAAACTCTAAGCATTTCTAAGGCCTAAGTACTTTACAGTCTTTTAAGTTTCTAAAACAGTCGGGGACTTAACCAAGGCCCTAACACTATTTGTAATAAATTTGGGGGGGAAATGACAATTGATAGAAGATTTTCTCTAAAGAATTTTTTGGGATTTCCTCAGTGAAATCAATTATAAATCAAGTGCTACAAAAAATGTCAAAGTCTTGTACCCCACCGCTGCAACACAAATTTAGGAAGCTGGCTCTGTATATGATATTATCACTAGGTGGTAATACCGTGCACAGAGTCCAGGAGTTCCACAAAAGTGTACAGGGCTCAATGTAAAACCCAATGTGCTCTATTAGTGGTAGTGTGGGTGAGCAGCCTTAGGCCTAACATGGAGGAATGTAAGACATTTATTGCACAACAGTGATCAATAATGGACACACGACTCAAGAAGATACAGACCAATTTCATAAAATTATACTTTGTTTATACTTTATTTTAAGATCTAGGTCTTTGGAATCAGGTAAGTACGTTTTTAATTAAAAATACTTTTCACTCTTATAAAATCGACACTTAAAAACGTTTTCACATAGTGCAATGTTATCCTATGGGAAAAACAATATTGCGGTCAAACAGGAAAGTATTAAACTTACAATCCCTGTCTTCTGAGCCAAAAGTCAGCAAGGGCCTGGGGTCAGGTGATTACCAAAACTGCACGTCCAGCGGCACAGGGGCGGCAGGGTCCAGAGGTCAAAATCAGAGTTCGGCCGAATGCTTTCCAATGTTGACAGGGGGTGCCTGGAGCCACACTGCTTGCAAGTGAGTAAATAAGTTGCAGGGACCAAGCTTTGGAGGTTAGCACTAGCACAGGAGGTGGGGGGGGGGGGGCACAAAGCAGCACCAAACATATATCACCAGCGGCACAGGGCGGCCAGGTGCAGGGTGCAAATTCGACGTCGGCGCCCAATGCTTTTCAATGGGGATTCTTCTTTCTGCAAAGAGGCTGCAGGCGTGGCACCAGAGGTTGCAGGAGGAAGACCAATGACAGCAGAGGTAAGCTGGGATGTAGGAGGTCGTAGGAGCACCGTTGGTTCAGCTCACCAAGGCCCAAGGGCTTCGGGTGCAAGGGTGCCTTTCGACGTCAGAGTCTTCTTACCGGAGCTGGTCGTGGTCGGGGGGGGGTCTCTGGATTCAAACTGCAGGCGCCGTCGTGGAGGTCAGAAGCGGTCAGCGAACGCTGGACACGAGGACAGGATCGCTGGGGAGACCTCACTGCACAGATGAGCCACTCAGACCCACCTGGATCCGGAGTCTTTGGGGTGGGCTTCTTCTGGACAGCTCCACTGTTCACAGGAGATTGGAGTCTTTGTTGAAGGCAACAGTCCTCCCAGGGGTTTCAGAGGTGGCTGTTGCAAGACAGGTCGCAGGGTCGTCGAAGCAGGAGAGAGGCCGGTAGGGCTGGGGCGTAGGCAGTTTTCGTCTTTTGGCCTCTGCTGCAGGGTGTCTTCTTAGGTCATCGCAGATCTGAGTTCTAGGTCTGGGGGAGCCACCTAAATACTAAATAAAGGAGGCGTTTTTGGGGAGTAGCAGGATGGGCCAATGGGCAACTCACCAAGGGTGGCTACACCCTCTATTATGCCACTCTCCTGGGAGGGGCATAGACCTATCCCTGATTGGAGGGGTCCCCCCATCTTCAAGATAGCGGGGACTGAAAGTTGTGCTTTACCTCGCCTCCCCCACCTTAGGGGTGGGGGTGGCAGAGGTGGCAACACCTCCTATTCTTTGCATTTGTTCCTGCCGGTTTTCCCGCCCAAAATGGGGGTGTAAACCAGGGGCTGGCATCTGCTGCTAGCAGCAGAAGCTGGTGGTCGCATTACAAAGGTGGAAGGCCTTTGATGTTCCCCTCTTCGATAACTGGTCTTTGGCTTTCTCGCCCTAAGTGCGCCGGGTATGCCCAGACGTGGGTCCTGGGCTCACTGTGCCACTGGATTCAAGTTAGCCTGGCTGATGAGGTGTGATGCCCCGAAACCGGTCCCAGGATGCTTGTTTCCGGTCCAGGGAGCACCTGGCTTGGCAGTTTGTGCTCGACTGTTCCCATGAGGCACAGGGCCAAGACTAATTTGCATATGGCTGGGTCTAAACTGGGGTGGCATGGTGAACAAAAGAACGAGGATTTAACCCAGATCTCTTCACTGGGGGTAAATGTTTGATTTGCTCTACATTCTGTCCATCATCTGTGTGTCTTTCGCTTTCTCGCCCTAAGTGCACCGGGTATGCCCAGATGTGGGTCCCGTGCTTACTGTGCCACTGGATTCAAGCTAGCCTGGCTGATGAGGGGTGATGCCCCGAAACAGGTCCCAGGATGCTTGTTTCCGGTCCAGGGAGGACCTGGCTTGGCAGTTCAGGCTGGACTGTTCCCCTGAGGCACAGGGCTAAGACTGATTTGCATATGGCTGGGTCTAAACTGGGGTGGCATGCTGAGCAAAAGAACTATGGATTTAACCCAGATCTCTTGACTGGGGGTGAATTTTTGATTTGCTCTGCATTCCGTCCATCATCTGTGTGTCTTTTGCTTTCTCACCTTAAATGCGCCGGGTATGCCCAGACGTGGTACCCGGGCTCACTGTGCCACTGGATTCAAGCTAGCCTTGCTGATGAGGGGTGATGCCCCGAAACTGGTCCCAGGATGCTTGTTTCCAGTCCAGGGAGGACCTGGCTTGGCAGTTCGGGCTGGGCTGTTCCCATGAGGCACAGGGCCAAGACTGATTTGCATATGGCTGGGTCTAAAATGAGGTGGCATGGTGAGCAAAAGAACGATGGATTTAACCCAGATCTCTTGACTGGGGGAGAATGTCTGAATCATTCAGCATTCCGTCCATCATTTGTTGCAGTTACACTTTTCGCCCTAAGTGCGCCGGGTATGCCCAGATATGGGTCCCGGGCTCACTGCGCCACTGGATTCAAGCTAGCCTGGCTGATAAGGGGTGATGCCCCGAAACCGGTCGCAGGATGCTTGTTTCCAGTCCAGGGAGGACCTGGGTTGGCATTTCGGGCTGGACTGTTCCCGTGAGGCACAGGGCCAAGACTGATTTGCATATGGCTGGGTCTAAACTGGGGTGGCATGGTAAGCAAAAGAACCATGGATTTAACCCAGATCTCTTGACTGGGGTGAATGATTGATTTGCTCTGCATTCCGTCCATCATCTGCGTGTCTTTTGCTTTCTAGCCCTAAGTGCGCCGGGTATGCCCAGACGTGGGTCCCGGGCTCACTGTGCCACTGGATTCAAGCTAGCCTGGCTGATGAGGGGTGATGCCCCAAAACGGTCCCAGGATGCTTGTTTCCGGTCCAGAAACGTGTCTGGTGGTGGTTGGCTGCCTACAGCTGGTCAGAGACCACACCAGGATTGGCAGGTTTTCAGGGGGGCACCTCTGGCATCAGTGTGGATTTACTGAGAGGAGTAGTTTGGTACCAAATGTCAGATGTCGAGCTTCCAGCCAATGTACTCTCTATGGCTTCACTGGCACGTACAATATTAGGAAATGGACCCCAATATTGTAGGGGCATATCTGCTCATGCAGATAGGCCCACACCTGTGGTATAGTGTGCCTTGCCTTAGGGCTGTGAGGCCTGCTAGAGGGGTGACTTACCTATGCCTTCAGGCAGTGCTAGTTTGCATGGAACTCAGGCAGGGTGCCATGTCGACTTTGTCATTTTCTCCCTCACAGGGACATGCGAGCTGCAAAGGATGTGGCATGGTCCCAGTGAGGGGGGTCCCAGAGGACCCTCTTCAGCTCCCAGGCCCTAGGTACTCAGAGTACCATTTACTAGGGACTTACAGAGGGCAGAAGTGCCAATTAGGGATTTGTTTTTGATGAAGGAGCACTGGCACAGGGTACCTGATTGGCAGGGACCCTGTGCACTACATTTGAAACCAGGCAAAAAGTGGGGGGCTAACCATGCAAAAGAGCCACTTTCTCACACCTCCTGTTCCCGTCAGCTACTCAGGGCGCATGACAATTAAGCATGACATCAAGCGCTGCCCCCTAACCCTGCCGGTTGCCTTACCACCTCCTTACCCAAATCATCCGATGTCCTTGCAGGCTTTCTTCACGGCCAGCCTAATGGTGCACTCCATTCTGCGGGTGGGGGCGGGGGTGCGCTGATCCCTACAACAGTCTAAATGGTGCCACTGGCAGCCCTTCTGAACTCAGGCTGCCCATGAAAGTGAAACCCCGGCTTGGATAACTACAGCCTAGGGGGCTGCCTGGCTGTACTGGAGCAGGGGGGGGGGACATGAGGGCTGACAAGCCAAAGTGTCTCTAAGCCTGGGAGTGCCCTCCACCCAGCCCTGCTCAGACCCTACTCAATGCTGGACTTCAGAGGGTGAGGGCTTCACAGGCTCTAGGGCGATCAGAGACATTTGGTTTTGGCTCTGAGCTCTCCTTTCTCCCCCATCTGCTGAAACCTTTGGGACAGTCGGAGGCCGCACTGGTGAGGGCGTGGCGTGAGCTGGTGAATTGATAGAGGAGAGAGGGAGGTATATAACATTGGATAAACATAGAGGGCAGGATTCATTCTGACACGATGCTGGTGTCACAAAAATTAAACCTCAAAAGGTAGCACTTACAGAAATAAAGAAAGCAGGTGCCCGAGTTGCCTGGGGTGCGCTGGCCTGGTAAACTCCGCTACGCGGGAGGCAGAGTAGTTTGCCGAACTCAAGCACAGAGCAGGGAATACTTTGCAAGCTCCGCCAGCGTAGCAGAATTCATCGCCCACACCTACTAAAATCCTTTGTGGAGGAGGTGCAGGCATTGTTTATCTATCGAAGCGCAATATGTAGTTACTGTGACGAGTGGGTTCATTCTTGTACTCTCCTGGTGAAAGCAGAGTCCTTGATTCTCCCTTTAAATCACTACAAGTATGCAAATGTGCAAAATCACCTGGAAACTCTGCCCGTCTGGCCCCGCCCCTTCCACCTTAGTAGTATGAAAAGGTCTTTTCGCCTTTTGACAGGATCATGGACAGCTTACCAAAAGGCCCCCCAGCGCATTTCCCGCCAATTTTGGTGATGCGCTCTCAAAGCTTACGACTATGAGGACATTTCCACCAAACAAAGAAGCACTTACTTTATATAGTGAAGAGGAAGTACCCTTGTTTGGTGATGATTCACCTCTATGTAGTCGCGTCATCTTCTTTAGAAGGGAATTCATGTTATCACAGATTTCTGGAAGAAGACTCACAAAGAACAATCACATTATCAAAATTAAACGCACAGGAGACATTTCCTTCTGGTCCATTACGCAGCTGTAGTGTAGAATATGCACTAGACATTTTGTGCAAAACTATGGACTCTTGTTGGATTAAAGGGAAGGTGAAGTTCCGTTCTGGCACAGTCAGACAACTACTGACACATCCACACAGACACTCAGACACCCACTCACAAACCCATTCAGACACTCTCACATCCACTCACAGATCCACACAGCCACTCACACACCTACATAACCACTCACACACCCACTCACAATGCCATAGTCACTCACACACCCACATAACCACTCACACAACTACTCACAGACCCACATAACCGCTCAGATAACCCACTCACCCACCCATACAGCCACTCACACAGCCACTTACAGATTCATAGCCACTCACACACCCACTCATAGACCCATACAGCCACTCACCAACCCACTCACACACCCACATAGCTACTCACATACCCACTCATGATCAGTGACATCACTGATGTCATCACTCATATCTTCCACAGAGCCACTCACACACCCATACAACCTCTCATACACCCACTCGCATTTCCACAAAACTACTCACATATCCATTCACAGACCCATGCAACTACTCTTACAACCACTCACCTATATAGCCACTCACACAACTACTCACCCATACAGCCACTCACACACTCACTCACTCACCCATACAGCCTCTTAATATATCCACTCACTCCCCCATACCACTCACAAACCCACATGTGGTAGAACGGAATCCACAGAGTCTCTTGATAAGTTGAAGAGTCGTTTATTAGAGCATCCACCTCCTGAAGAGCTGCAGTGTAACTGAGGAAGAACTGCTCTTCAGAATGTGGAACAAAAGCCAACATTCAAAGGAATACAAAGAAAGCACAAGGATGCAGGGAGATGCACCCATAGTAACAGAACATCGTAAGGAACATTCTAACAAACATTCTACTATAACACATCTTCCTTCCTTACAAAACAAAAGAAGGATGAAATAAACAAAAGCAAGAATACCATTAATATAATACAAAATCTTTGAATTTCTTAGGTAACAACTTCTGTCTCTTAGTATCAGCTGAAATGGAAGAATTAGAAGAAGATACACAATTATCAACATTTTCCAAAGAAGAACCATTTGACTCCTTTCCCTTTTCCAAAATAATCGAATCACTAGAAAAATCTGGACTGGAAGAACATTCATAACTTTTTGAATTGGTTACATTGACTTTGGCAATTTTAGAAATACTCCACCAAGAACCATTATTTAACAGAACAGATGTTTTACCAATTTTCTGTATAATAAAAACATCTGAAAAGTTCGACTGGCCTTTTTTAACATATACCGGAAGTTTGATTTTAACTTTGTCACCAATTTGCAAAGTCGATTGTCTTGAAAACACAGACTTTTTTAAATTACAACAGTTTTGTTTAGCCAACTTGTGTATTTTATCCATTTCCAAATTAGTTTCAAGAGATCTAGCCCACGAAAGAGATAATTCTTGTCTAGGTTTCTACCTTTTAACAGAACAAAAGGTGAAAATTTAGTGGTACAATGTGGAGTGCATAAATAAGACCAAACTAATTCCGCTACCTGAGTTTTAACATCAACACAAGCTTTAATGGCCAATTGAATACCCTCCACCAAGGTTTTGTTAAATCTTTCCACAAGGCCATTCATGTTTGGAAAGTAAAGAGCAGTCTTAATATGCAAAATATTAGCATTTTTAACGAAAGTAGAAAACACATGTGATGTAAATTGAGGACCATTATCAGAAACAATTGTTGATGGTAAGCCTTCTTTTTAAAAAATTTCTTGAAGAAAATTAATGACAGTTAAAGAATCAGATTGACTGACCCA
Source organism: Calotriton arnoldi (assembly GCA_963921515.1). Taxonomy (NCBI): domain Eukaryota; kingdom Metazoa; phylum Chordata; class Amphibia; order Caudata; family Salamandridae; genus Calotriton; species Calotriton arnoldi. Next base: position 456,388 of record CAWUFW010013011.1, on the reverse strand, counting down.
TTTAAATTCAACCCATTTGGAGAAATAGTCAATAGCAACTAAAATATATAATTTCTCTGTTGAGATTCCTTCGTAAGGACCTAGAACATCAATTGCAATTTTTTCCCATGGCTTATCAGGAACTTGAACCTGCACAACATCTGAATGTTGTAACTTCAAAACTTTGTCAGAATCAGCACATAAAGGGCAATTTTTCACAAAATCAATAATACAACTGTCCATATAAGGCCACCAAAATAAGTCTCTAACTTTTTTAATAGTACTAGACTGACCCAAATGACCTAAATGAGCAATAGACATGAGTTTTGTTCTTATAGAAACTGGAGGAACAAAATAATCACCTTTTAAAATGAGAGTATCATTGATAGAAAGCTCTTCTCTAACTTTCCAGAATACTGCAAGTTCCTTGGAAAGACTTCTGTCTAACGGCCATCCTTCAACAATGTTTTTTGCACCAATTTTAATTCTTCATCTAAAACCATGGCTTTTGACCATTCCTCTTTCGAGATAACCTGAGACATTGAAAGAACCATATCATCAACAGATGCAACCACACATTCTTCCAAACTTTCAGCTTGATTAGGGATTTGAGAATCAGACAATAACCTAGACAAACAGTCAGCTCTTAAATTTTGAGAACCAGGAATATAAATGACTTCAAAATTATACTCATACAATTTAGCCAAAATGCGAACTAACCTGGAAGATGCTTTCCCAACACCATTGTTAGAAAGAAGAGAAATTAAAGGTTTGTGATCAGTTTTAAGTTTAAATGACTTGCCCCACAAATAAGTTTTAAAATGTTCGACTGCCCAAGAGCAACCCAAAGCTTCTCTTTCAATTATAGAGTATTTTGATTCAGCAGTAGACAAAGGTCTTGAAGCAAAGGCTATGGTAACTTCATTATTTGCTTTGATTTGACTGAGCACAGCGCCTAGACCTATAGCACTGGCATCAACTGTAACAACATTGGTGGCAGATGATGAAAAAGGAGACAAAGGATTGCAACCAATAATAGCAGATTTTATGGCAATAACAGCTTGTGAATGATCATTTGTCCAGGCAAATTTAGTACCTTTTTAAGCAACAATCTCAATGGAAGAACTATATCAGAGAACTTGGGAACAAATCTTGAATAATATTCACATAATCCTAAGAAGGATTTAAGTTGATCCTTATCTTGAGGATTATTCATATTCTTGATAGACAAAAGAAGATCCTTTTTGGAAAAATACCATTTCCATTAATCTGATGACCTAAATATTCAACATCAGATAAAAAGAACTTGCACTTATCAAGGCGAATAGTCATACCTCTATCATTCAAAACAGATAGAACTTTATCAACGGTTGCGTAATGTTCCTTGACAGTGTCAGAAAATATCAGGATATCGTCCTGAAACGCAACAACTCCATCAGTGTCTCCAAATAAACAATTAATTAATCTCTGAAACACTGACGCAGCTGTTCTGCATTCTGTCCATCAATTGTTGTTTTTGCATTTGTCACCCGAGTGGGACGGGTATGCTCAGACGTGAGTCCCGTGCTCTCCATGCCACTGGAATCAAGCTATCCTGGCTGATGAGGGCTGAAAGCCCGAAACCGGTCCTAGGATGCTTGTTTCCAGTCCAGGGAGGACCTGGCTTGGCAGTTCAGGCTGGACTGTTCCCATGGGGCACAGGGTCAAGACTGATTTGCATATGGCTGGGTTCAAACTGGAATGGCATGGTGAGCAAAAAACGATGGATTTAGGCCCAGATCTCTGTACTGGGGTGAATGTATGACATTGTTCTGCATTCTGTCCATCAATTGTTGTTTTTGCATTTGTCACCCCGAGTGGGACGGGTATGCTCAGACGTGAGTCCCGTGCTCTCCATGCCACTGGAATCAAGCTATCCTGGCTGATGAGGGCTGAAAGCCCGAAACCGGTCCTAGGATGCTTGTTTCCAGTCCAGGGAGGACCTGGCTTGGCAGTTCGGGCTGGACTGTTCCCATGGGGCACAGGGTCAAGACTGATTTGCATATGGCTGGGTTCAAACTGGAATGGCATGGTGAGCAAAAACGATGGATTTAGGCCCAGATCTCTGTACTGGGGTGAATGTATGACATTGTTCTGCATTCTGTCCATCAATTGTTGTTTTTGCATTTGTCACCCCGAGTGGGACGGGTATGCTCAGACGTGAGTCCCGTGCTCTCCATGCCACTGGAATCAAGCTATCCTGGCTGATGAGGGCTGAAAGCCCGAAACCGGTCCTAGGATGCTTGTTTCCAGTCCAGGGAGGACCTGGCTTGGCAGTTCGGGCTGGACTGTTCCCATGGGGCACAGGGTCAAGACTGATTTGCATATGGCTGGGTTCAAACTGGAATGGCATGGTGAGCAAAAAAACGATGGATTTAGGCCCAGATCTCTGTACTGGGGTGAATGTATGACATTGTTCTGCATTCTGTCCATCAATTGTTGTTTTTGCATTTGTCACCCCGAGTGGGACGGGTATGCTCAGACGTGAGTCCCGTGCTCTCCATGCCACTGGAATCAAGCTATCCTGGCTGATGAGGGCTGAAATCCCGAAACCGGTCCTAGGATGCTTGTTTCCAGTCCAGGGAGGACCTGGCTTGGCAGTTCGGGCTGGACTGTTCCCATGGGGCACAGGGTCAAGACTGATTTGCATATGGCTGGGTTCAAACTGGAATGGCATGGTGAGCAAAAAACGATGGATTTAGGCCCAGATCTCTGTACTGGGGTGAATGTATGACATTGTTCTGCATTCTGTCCATCAATTGTTGTTTTTGCATTTGTCACCCCGAGTGGGACGGGTATGCTCAGACGTGAGTCCCGTGCTCTCCATGCCACTGGAATCAAGCTATCCTGGCTGATGAGGGCTGGAAGCCCGAAACCGGTCCTAGGATGCTTGTTTCCAGTCCAGGGAGGACCTGGCTTGGCAGTTCGGGCTGGACTGTTCCCATGGGGCACAGGGTCAAGACTGATTTGCATATGGCTGGGTTCAAACTGGAATGGCATGGTGAGCAAAAAACGATGGATTTAGGCCCAGATCTCTGTACTGGGGTGAATGTATGACATTGTTCTGCATTCTGTCCATCAATTGTTGTTTTTGCATTTGTCACCCCGAGTGGGACGGGTATGCTCAGACGTGAGTCCCGTGCTCTCCATGCCACTGGAATCAAGCTATCCTGGCTGATGAGGGCTGAAAGCCCGAAACCGGTCCTAGGATGCTTGTTTCCAGTCCAGGGAGGACCTGGCTTGGCAGTTCGGGCTGGACTGTTCCCATGGGGCACAGGGTCAAGACTGATTTGCATATGGCTGGGTTCAAACTGGAATGGCATGGTGAGCAAAAAACGATGGATTTAGGCCCAGATCTCTGTACTGGGGTGAATGTATGACATTGTTCTGCATTCTGTCCATCAATTGTTGTTTTTGCATTTATCACCCCGAGTGGGACGGGTATGCTCAGACGTGAGTCCCGTGCTCTCCATGCCACTGGAATCAAGCTATCCTGGCTGATGAGGGCTGAAAGCCCGAAACCGGTCCTAGGATGCTTGTTTCCAGTCCAGGGAGGACCTGGCTTGGCAGTTCGGGCTGGACTGTTCCCATGGGGCACAGGGTCAAGACTGATTTGCATATGGCTGGGTTCAAACTGGAATGGCATGGTGAGCAAAAAAACGATGGATTTAGGCCCAGATCTCTGTACTGGGGTGAATGTATGACATTGTTCTGCATTCTGTCCATCAATTGTTGTTTTTGCATTTGTCACCCCGAGTGGGACGGGTATGCTCAGACGTGAGTCCCGTGCTCTCCATGCCACTGGAATCAAGCTATCCTGGCTGATGAGGGCTGAAAGCCCGAAACCGGTCCTAGGATGCTTGTTTCCAGTCCAGGGAGGACCTGGCTTGGCAGTTCGGGCTGGACTGTTCCCATGGGGCACAGGGTCAAGACTGATTTGCATATGGCTGGGTTCAAACTGGAATGGCATGGTGAGCAAAAAAACGATGGATTTAGGCCCAGATCTCTGTACTGGGGTGAATGTATGACATTGTTCTGCATTCTGTCCATCAATTGTTGTTTTTGCGAGAGACCAAAAGGCATTCTAATATATCTAAAGGTTCCTTCAGGTGTGATGAAGGTGGTAATGTCTCTAGAGTCCTCTGTTAGCTCTATTTGATGGTACGCTGACTTGAGATTGATAGTGGTAAAAAATTTTGCACCATCTAATTTAGCCAGCAGATCTTGAACCTTAGGTAAAGGATGACATTCCATAACGATTTGTTTGTTTACAGATCTCAAATCAGTGCACATTCTAAGTTCTCCATTCCGTTTTTTAACTAAAACGATGGGAGAAATCCATTCTGACGCATTGACAGGCTCTATTACCCCATCAGCACACAATTTTTTAATCATGTCAGCCAATTCACTCCTCACCGACAAAGGAACATTCCTTACTTTATGTCTGGAAGGAATGGCATTCTTTTTTAACACAATTTTGTGAGAAAAGCCCTTAACTTTTCCTATTTCTTTTCTAAAAACATTTTTATGTTTGTCAAGAATGGCTTGAACTATTTCTTCATTGTTCTGAAAATCACTATGTGCAATTTGTAGATCTTCAACCATACATACTTGTATTTTAGCATTGGGACGCAAAGTAATATTGAATTTTCCTTGGTGCCGCCACCCCAACACTTGTAATCCATCAACAGCAACATAAACTTTTCCAACTAATGTTTTATGTTTGAAAGAAATATCAGACACGAAATATCCTAACATTTCAATTTCTTTACCCCAAAACCATAAAGACGAATGTCATTAGGTTCAAGAATTTTATCTTTCCAAGACTTATTGAAAAAGGAATCCGAAATGATGGTATAGGGGAACCGGAGTCCGCCATGACTTCTACTTCTTTGCCATTAACAGTAATGATACACATGGGAGGAACATATGGTTCAGAATCAATATCATTGTTTACATTGTAAGTAACTTGACCTAACTTGTGACTTTGGAAATCACCTTCTGTTATAGAGATAATAGAATTTTCAAATGTTGGTTCCATTTTAACTTGGTCTACAACATCTTCATCAGCCAAACTGGCAACTCTCCTGTTAGATTGGCAAAATGAACCAAAATGACCCACTTTTTTACATTTGTAGCACTCCTTGCCTCTGGCTGGGCAATATCTAAATTGAAAAGAATGAGATTTTGAAACACAGCGAGTGCAAAACAATTTGCCAGTGTTGGAAAACTGCTTAACAGGAGGAAATGATGTATTAGTCTTGTTAGGTTTACCTTTAAAGCTAGCAGATTTGGTATTGGACTCTTTCATACTAATGGCAGCTACACCTGTAGAGATATTATCAACATTGATGGTATTGAAGGAAGTAATAGAGCGTTCAACGCTTTTGGCAATTTCAATAGCTTCCTGTAATGATGGATTACGTTGCCTTAAAAGTTGCTCTTGAATTTTTTATTAGAGCAACGAATAATTAATTGGTCTCTAATATATTTATCTACTTGAGCCCCAAAATCACACTCTGCCGCTAATACTCTTAAACATTCAACGTAGGCATCAACAGATTCATTAATCAACTGGTGTCTAGTATAAAAGTTATATCTCTCCATCACAATATGAGGTTGTTCAATAAATCTCTTTTTAAGTCTATCTATCGCTTCAGTAAAACAATCATAATCACCACTCTCCATTCCTGCTGGAGTTGGAGATGGAGGTAAATGTTCAAAAACATCCTCCGCATGACTTCCCAACGTATTTAAAAGTAACGCTTTTTTTCTCTTGGCATTAAAACTGTCACCATTAATAGCAAGCAAATAATTATTAAATTGTCTATACCATTTTTCCCATTTCATGCTGATTTGGTTAGGGCCAGAATAAAATGGAGGTGGAGGATTTCCACAAACATTACTCATGGTGTTATAAAATATAAAAAAACGAATTTTAAATATATATTTCAAAAATGTTAAAACAGTATAAAATAGACAATTTTAAACAATTATGAAAATAATGAATAAATAGCAATAAGATGTGCGTGTGAGTAGAACCCAAAAAGAAAAGAAAATTAGCAAGGTGTGCGTGTCACCGATACACGCAGGGTAGATAGAAACAAACCCGATCCAAAATGGTGGAGACGTAATGATGTAATGCGTCTCATTAAGCGTTCAGTGTCAGCCAAGAAATCGTCAATGACGAATGTCTCGTTGAACAAGAAGATTGACGCTTTGAAGGTAAACAGATTGACCCATTGAAACAGAATTCCAAAGAGGAACACGCACGTCTCGTCAGACGTACAGCGTCGAACGTAAACAAAAGTCTTGTCCCATGGAAACAGAATGCCAAGGAGGAACACGCAGCTGTCAGCTAATGCGTCCACAATGGAGCTTCAAATAAAAAAAGCAAGGCTTCAGCTCGCGCGTGCACGAATGATGCGGTGAAATCCTCAAAGCACCACAACAATCACAGTTACCATAGGTATGGGGAAACCAGTAAATCCTCCGGAACCATGGCAGACCTCCACAACAGGTTTCCAAATCAGCCACAGATGAATGCGACTGGAGTTACACACGAACAGACATCCAGGAGAGCAGCAAACAGAATAAACTGCTCAGGTCTGACAACCGCTCCAAAGGACAATAGCACAGCAGACCGAGGAGGCCAAACAATTCCAGCAGCAACAGTGGCAATTCCTCCCAGCCAAAACAGAAGTCGAACAGAAACGAGCGAAGAAAATGAGGAGAAAATGCAATGTGCTTGTAGATGCTCCAGCTTCTTGACAAGGTAAAACAAATCCCAAATCGTCGCCAATATGTGGTAGAACGGAATCCACAGAGTCTCTTGATAAGTTGAAGAGTCGTTTATTAGAGCATCCACCTCCTGAAGAGCAGCAGTGTAACTGAGGAAGAACTGCTCTTCAGAATGTGGAACAAAAGCCAACATTCAAAGGAATACAAAGAAAGCACAAGGATGCAGGGAGATGCACCCATAGTAACAGAACATCGTAAGGAACATTCTAACAAACATTCTACTATAACACCACACAACCACATACATACCCATTCACTCACCCATACAGCCACTCACACAGACACTCACTCGCCAATACAGCCATTCACACACCAACTCACTTAACCAAATACCCACTCAAACAGCCACTGACTCACCCATACAGCCACTTACACACCCAGTCACTCACTCACTCACACAGCCATTCATTCACCCACTCACCTACACACACAGCCACTCACTCAACCATACAGCCACTCGCACACTCACCAATACAGCCACTCAATCACCCATACAGCTACTTCCACACCCACTTATATACCCATGCAGCAAATGGTATACCCTTATAGCCACTCAGACACCCCCTCACACACAGTCACACAGCCACTCACATAATATATGTTAGAAGTGGTATCACTCATTAGAAATACACAAAGTATACCAATTTTACTTTTGTAGTAGCTTAGAATATATGTTTAATACTCATAAACTTTTAGAAACACTCACAATCACTGCACAATGTCATCAGTAATGTCATTTATGTCATCAGTGATGTCACTGACTGTTAGACTTGGCATCTTTTGGCGTGTTTCCCCTGACTTTTTGCTTTCTGACCTCCCGGTTTTGACTCTGTTTTTGCTGGTGTAATGATTCTGCGCACTTTCCTCACTGCTGTCCAGTGGGAAAGTGCAAGTGCTCCTGTATAAAATGTGTTATGGATTGGTGTTTCCATGATTGGCCTATTTGGTTTATGTATCAGTCCCTTGTAAAGTGCACTACGAGTGCCAGGGCCTATAGACCAAATGCTGTTGGTGGGCTGCAGCACTGGATTGTGCCACCCACGCAAACAGCCCGTAAAGTGTAACTCAGGCCTGCCATCGCAGAGCCTGTGCGCAGCCTGGGGCTGCCATAGTCGACTTGGCAAGTGCACACACTTGCAAGTCCCTAAACCTTCCCTTTTCTACATGTTAGTCACCCCTAAGGTAGGCCCAAGGTACCCCTGTGGGCAGGGTGCGTTGTATGCGAAAGGTAGGACATGCCCTGGTGTGTGTGGCATGTCCTGATAGTGAATTACAGCCTAGTTCGTTTTTCACTATTGCAAGGCTACCTGTTCCCCCTAGGCCAGAACGGGCAGTTTTGATTATTACAGCTTATAATCCTAACTGACCCCGGGAACATGGTAGAAATTCGAGTTTAGTATGCCTGGGCTCAGAATGATAAAATGCAGCTTTTAGTGAAGTTGGTTTTAACATTCTGGGTTTGAAAATACCACTTTTAGAAAGTGGGTATTTTCTTGTCTAACCATCCAAACCTGCCTCTGCGAGGTTGTGTATTCCTTGTCTGGAGTGTGAGTGACAGGGGCTGGGGGATGCCAGGAGACAGGGTGAGTCAGCGCAGGGCTGAATAGCAAGATCTACATGTAGATGGGTGGGAGGGGTCGCACCTGGGCCCTGAATAGGACAGTGCCTTCCCTCCACAATGCTGGCTCCACCTCCTGTGGTGCGTCTGATGTCCCTGGCCTACTCACTGAAAGAAGGGACGGAGACTTGTCAACAAAGTGCTCCAGAACTGGTTTGGACTAGGCAAAGGCCTCTCTGCCATCAGAGAACAAAGGGATTTGGGATATAAATATTGGGGCCCTGACCCCATGAATTTAGATCTCGCTGGAATCAAGGAACCTGCCAAGATGAAGAGCTGGAAGAGCTGCCAGGAGGAGTACTGCCCCTTTGCTGTGTTGTTGCTTTGTTGGGTTGGCCTGCAGCTGCTGCTTCTGCCTTGGGCAGTGAAAGGACTGGACTTTCTACAAACTTGTGCTGAGTATCTCCAAGGGCCTGGAACCGAGCTGGCCTCCTGTTAAGAAGTCTCAGGGACTGCAAAGACTTCACAAGCCTCTGGGTACCGCTTCTGGAACGCTGTTTCAGTTGCCACAGAGGAAGGGAACTGCAACCGACTCCGTCAACCGAGTCCATCCCTGGCCGGTGACCTGTTTGCACCGCAGACCGCATCGCCCCGCTTCGCATCGCAACCCTGGTCTCACCGTGGGCGACGTCCGACGCCGCCAACATCGAGCCGCTGCTTGCACCGTGACCTGTGGGCACCGCAGTTCGCATCGCATCGCATCGCTTCACTGACCCAGCCGGACCCGACCGACGCGGTCGCTGCAACTGGCTCAAGAGTCGTGACCGCATCGCATTTGGGGCACCGCTCGCACGTCTGCGACGCACCGCTCCGACTCGCACCGCTGTCCGACGCCAGCTCCCGCACTCCGGCTTGGTCGCCTGCATCGCAACCTGTCAGCACCGCATCGAGCATCGTCTCACCCTGCATCGCACGCCTTGGACTCACCGACTCCGTCTGCACGACGCTCATCGAGCCGCTGCCTGCACCGCATCGAGGGACACCGCACCTTGCATCGCTCCGTCTTGCACCGCAACCGCGACGAACGCCGACCGGCTCGTACACTCCGTACCAGCCACAACGAGAAAGGTACTGTGAACGAGTCTGTTCACGACTCTGCTGGCCCGTATCGACGCGGTCGGCTGGAACTGTTAGACTCTGTGGTTTTCAGCATCGCGGTAGGCTCGCACGGAGCTACCGACTCGTACGAACTTTGCTTTTGTGCTATTCCTGCAAAGAAGAAGTTACCGTATCAAGCATTCATTTTTAAAGTACAGTATTGTGGATTTTCGTCGTAATTGGTCTTGTCTTGAGTATATAAAATATTGGTTATTTTTCTAAACTGGTGTGGTGTCCGTTTGTAGTGCTTACACTGTATTACTGTTGGTTATGTGCAAATGCTTTACACACTGCCTCTGAATTAAGCCCGACTGCTCGTGCCAAGCTACCACGAGGGTGAGCAGGGGTTACTTCACGAGTGTAACACCCTTACCCTGACTAGGAAGAAGGGTCCCTACTTGGACGAAGGTGCAAACCCTTGCCAACTAGAGATCCCATTTCTAACACTGACCATGTCATGAGTGATGTAATACGTGAGGTTATAAGCAGTGCATTGCGGGGGGCATAAATTAGTTAGCTCAGGTAACTATAACTGCTAAATTTCTATGGTTTTGCGCATGTGAAATCTGAGCCTACCTATAACGTCCCTGTAACCTTTTTTTTCAGTGAATATATATATATATATATATATATTGAAAAAAACAAGGTTAAAGTGGAGTAAATCCTCGACGAAAGTAGTAAAAATGTAATGTACATTTAAGAAACCTTAGAAATTGACTGAAAAAGCACAATTTAAAAATGAAAACCACACTGATATTCGCCAGTTACACATAACTGGCATAAGTAGAACTTGCACCGCCATGGATTTCAGATGTCTTCAGTGCTGTAATATGTGAGGTTTCGATGTGTTTTTCAAAGCAAGTTAAAATCTTACTGCCTTCCTCACATATAACTGCACTTTATTTTTTGTATTGAATTTCAGTTTTTATCAACGTAAAGCAATATCTTATTACAACACGTTTGCCACCAATCCCTCACTATGCACAGCCTTTGGTCGTGTTTGGAGAAGCTGGCCAGAGCAAGGCACTGCACCCAACCCCATCGGCATGAACATCTGCACTGTAACCCTCTGGCACGCATGGCCTTCAGCTGTGTGCGGCAGGGGGAGGAAAGGTTGGCTGTGTCCAACGGGCAACCCACACCCCCACAAGGTGCCACCTGCTAACAGATCCCAACCATTGTAACTGAGATTCCATGGGGGCTAACACAGATGCTGAATAGTATATACATCTGTGAAATTTCTGTGAAAGTTTTGAGAAATTCTCGTCAAGTTTGAGTGTTCAAAATAACAAATGTGTATTCGCACTCTGACCCTCTAGGCTTACTTGGCTCACCTTATTGAGAATGTTGAACTGGAATTATATTTTGATACTGGAGTATTTTGTACATGAAATCAGGCTTAATGATCTTGCTTGATTTTAACAACCATTCTTTAATATTATGTTTGTTGGTATTGTGACACTTGTGTATTCAGATTATCATCATGGTACTGTGCACAGATAAGCACTTTGTACTTTCATTTGCTTATGTTTGCACACATGATAACATTTGATCATTATGGTAATCAGAAAGGATGAAATCCTGTTTCGAGTGGATAGCCAAATGTAGACATTATTGAGATGTTTGCACATATAAACTATTATCATGGTACTGTACAGGTATTTATGCTGTGCACTTAATTTACTAGTACTGTACAGATATAGGCACTTTGCACCTTCATCTGCTAATGTTTGCATACATGACCATTTACAGTAATAACCAATCATTTGATATTATTTTTGTTGGTATTGTGACACTTGTACACTCAGATTATCCTCATGGTACTGTACAGAAAAAGACACTTTGCACTTTCATCTGCTTATGTTTGCACATATGACAATATATGGTCATTTTGGTAATCAGGATGGATGAAATTGTGTCTTGAGCTGATGGCCAAATGTAGGTATTATAAATGTCAGTGTTGTGATGATTGTATATCTAAATTATTATTGTCACGTTACTGTACAGGTATTTATGCTATGCACTTTTTTGATGCGAACATTTGCACTAATTCAGCCCCAATGTTTGAGAATCTAGAAGATTGTAACCATCTGTATAAGGATATACATATTTATTTTTATATATCTTGCTACTTTAGCATGGTATGGCTGTAGTACTTTAAACGGCTGTTTTTGCATATTTTGCATATATGGTATGTCAATCAAATTGGTGAATTCAATTGCAACAGTGATATTTATGAAATGAAATAATTTTCTATTTTGAGACTGCAATGTCTCATGTACAGTGTACAGAGAAACTCCACAACTTGGCATTTTTGCACTTAGATATGGAAGACGACATTTGAGGGCGGAATGGGTAGGGTGAATTAGACATCAAAATGGGGAAGATAGAAAAAAATCTCTCCAAGTTGAGTAAATCATAATAATAATGTCATGATGGGCATTTCTTTATGCAATTGTGTACTTTATAATAAGGCAAGAGAAATACTAAGTACAATATCTTATATTTATTTCTACTCAAAATCCCTGTATAATCAAATAGGAAATGAAATATGCGGTCTAGTGTTTTATTTTTAACAAGGTGGTGGAAAACAGGACTGTTGCCCTTCAAATATGACACTCTATACACTGACTCTATGGCCCAGTTGAAGGCTTCGGTCGAAACGCGTAGGTCTGTTTTGCTTTTTGGCTCATATGCACTTTGCTTTGAAAAAACCTAATAAATATTGCAGCAAAATCTCCAACTTCCTACTGTGCAGTCTTCCTGTATTGCCCGTCAGAGACTGGTTGGTGGATTATGTGGGCAGTATACGAGGAAATGTACATATATATATATATATTGTGAGAGGGATGGGCGAAAAACAAAGTGAGGAGGCCAAATATGCTTTCTATTTTGGCATTTATTTTCCCTTTTGGGAGGCTAGTTAGTTAGAGCAGAATATAAGAAATAATGTCTTAGAGGGGAACAAAAAAAAAACAATCTTGTGATGGCTGTTTTGGCTTCTGAATGATTCTCCTTCCACTGGTAAACCTCTTCTTTGTTTCTTTATTTTAGGTTCAGGCCTCCGCGGTGCGTCGTCTCCGGTGCGCCAGGAGAAAAGACAGGGAGAGTAAGGTAAGTAAAAGGATCTGGTGTATTTGGTTTATGAGGGATAGAGACCTTCACCACACCTGTGGGTGTCGGGGGAAAAAACTCTTTCTGGTGCGAATTCTAAATCATCTCCCCCCTCCTTTCTATTGGGCTGTCTCGTTGCTCCCAGGCTGGATCTCTTGGTTTATTTCTTGGGTCTTTGGGGAAAGGGAAGTGCATAAGAAAGTCAGGTGAAATTGTGCTTTGCCTATTTCTACTATCGTTTCTTTCTGATCTAGAACAGATTGCACTCCTCTTACTATTGGTCTTCTTAAATGCTCTTACTATAGATTGGTTTTTCTCTCAAACCCAATTTCCATCATTTCTGTCCTCTACGCACATCGGATAGCAAACATTTAAATTAAATCACCCAATACTCAAAAAAACCAAATCAACAAATGGTCCCACACAAAAAAAAAATATACACTAGGCCCGATCATTTCTCTGAGCACTGCTATTCTTGTTGTTAGGGCAGCCTCTCCTTCTGCCCCCCCTTTTCCTTTCTCTTTTTTAACCGTCCCCTTCGTCTCCCCCCTTCCTACACACGTACCCGGCAAGCCGCAACTCTCCTGAGTTGCGGCAGGGGAGTCACGCTTCCCAGGGCGACCACCACTCTCCACTCCAGGTTTCTGGAGTTTCGTCGTCTTTGAGAGCTGGCCTTCCTTCTTCGGTTCCGCATACGACACCTCTGACGGCTTCGATAGAACTGGTCCGGCTCTCCTCTCCCCAAGCACGGCTTCACTCCACGTTGTTTCTTACGGCGTCTTCCGTGCTCTGCCCTTTTTTCTCCTCCTCCAATCCGTTTGTCCTCTCTTGGCTCCCCGCCCTCCTTTGCGATTGGCTGTTAGCACCTGCAGTCCTGACTTCTGCTGTCATCAGGGGTTCCTCGCTTAAGACGTTAACCCTTGCCTCTTCTTTTCCCAGGCATATATAAAAGAACAATGATACGGAGGAATAAATATATAATTTTTTATTAAAGAGTAGGGCACAGTCAATTACCCTCACTAATAGTTCAACAGTCCTATAGACATGAATTACCTAAATTGATTTGGGGCACACAAACATAATGAAACCGATCTTCAACTGAAGATAATAAACAATTATACATAAATGAAAAAGGAAGAAATACATACATCAAAAAAACATTGAAAAACAACGTAATGTTACCAATACCCTAAAGTCTATTTTGTGTCTGCCCATATATTTAAGGCAGTCCACTGAAGGTAGTCTAAAGGTATGTGTACAGAGGCAACACAACCCTTCTTGCCGTGGCTCTCTAGTATCACACAATGTGCTTAGTACAAAACTCTTTTTAAATTGTAAAAAAGACTCCTCCATAGAAGTATCGTCAGGGGTTCCTCGCTTAAGACGTTAACCCTTGCCTCTTCTTTTCCCAGGGACGGAATTGCTGGAGCCGTTCGTCGTGCTGGGACGGAAGAGGTAAGTGAGGGTTGATTCGGGGTATAGGGTTGGGGCTGATTAGGGGTGATGGATTGCATTCAGGGGGCGGGCCCAGTCTGTCTCACATCCCCCCACCCTAACTTTCTTGCTTGCAAGATCAGTTTCTACAGGGTAGCAAGATAGATAGTCAGCATTAATTTGGTGCTTCCCTTTTCGGTGATATGTATGAAACCAGAAGGGTTTCAATGCTAGGAACCATCTCAGTCCCCGGGCATTATGCCCTTTGTTACGGGACAGCCATTCTAACGGGGCATGGTCTGTATACAATATGAATTCTCTACCCTCAAGATAGTACCATAAAGACTCGATTGCCCATTTGATAGCAAGGGCTTCCTTTTCAATTACGGCGTAGTGCCTTTCTCGTGGAAATAATTTGCGGCTGATGTAGATCACGGGTCTTTCGTGACTTTGGGTGTCTGTTTGGGAGAGAACCGCTCCTAAGCCTTGCTCTGAGGCGTCTGTTTGTAGAATGAAGGGTTTATTGTAATTAGGGCTGAGAAGGACCGGTTCGGATGTGAGGGTGTGTTTTAGCTGTTGGAAGGCATGTAAGGAAGTAGGTGATGGGTTCTTAAGTTCTATCTCGGTTTTGCTACCTTTTTTTAATAAATCAGTCAGAGGGGCAGCTTTTTGTGAGACGTCTGGGATAAACCGTCTGTAATATCCCAAGATGCCCTGGAAGGCTCTCAGGTTTTTTTTATTTTTTGGAAAGGGCAGGTTTAATATCGCAGCGACTTTTTCTTTTTGGGGCTTTATACAACCCTCTCCTAAAAGGTATCCCAGATATTTTACGGACCTTGCAGCTATACAGCTTTTTGCTGGATTAATGGTTAGCCCTGCATCTTTTAGAGCCTGAATAACTCTTGTCAAGTGTATCAAGTGTTGTTCCCAAGATGTACTATGGATAATAATATCATCTATGTAGGTGGCTGCAAAGGTGTTGCACGGTCTTAATATGGTATTCATGAGCCTCTGAAAGGTTGCTGGGGCCCCATTTAAACCAAAGGGCAATACGGTAAAGTGATATAGCCCTCCTGGTGTAGAGAACGCTGTCTTCTCTTTATCTTGCTCCCTTAGTGGCACCTGCCAGTAGCCTTTGCACAGATCTAGGGTTCTGATGTACTGTGCCTCACCCAGCTATTCTATCATTTCATCTACCCTAGGGAGTGGATAGGAGTCAAATTGCGATATTTTGTTAATCTCTCGGAAATCGATGCAAAACCTGATAGACCCATCAGGTTTAGGGACAATTACTATTGGGGAGTTCCACTCACTGGTGGAGGGTTCTATGACTCCCATCTTAAGCATCTGTTGGATTTCATTTTCAACAACAGTTCGCCGGGACTCTGGTATTCGATAGGGACGTAGTTTAACTTTTTTTCCGGAAGGGTCTGTATTGAGTGTTCTATAACCGCCGTTTTCCCAGGAAGCAAAGAAAACACTGATTGCAAAGGTTGTAAACAAGAGTTTACCTCCTGTTTCTGGCGGTCTGATAAATCAGGGTCTATACTCTGTAGATATAAGGGGGTGAGTTCTCGTGAGTACTCAGCAATGCGGGTTTGGCTCCTTCCCACTTCTTTAACAGATTAATATGGAATATTTGGGTGTTCCTTTTCCTTTCTGGATCCATTTCGAGTCGGTAGGTGACTGGGGTCACTTGCTCTATTACCTGGAATGGACCTTGCCACTGTCTTAACAGCTTGTGATCCGAAGTGGTCATTATAAGCAGGACTAGATCCCCCACTGCAAGGGTCCATTCTTTGGCCTTTTTGTCATATTGGGCTTTTTGGGCGGTTTGGGCTTGCTCTAAATGGGATTTCACAATTTCGCTGATTTTGGTCAACTGATTCTTTAAGTTAAGGACATACTCAGGCAGAGGTTTACCCCCTTCTCGTTCTTCCTCCCACTCTTGCTTGAGCATATCTAACAAGGTACGTGGCTGCCGACCATATAATAATTCGAAAGGGGAATATCCTGTGCATTTCTGCTGTTTACATCGGATAGCGAATAGGGCTAGGGGTAGCATATCTTCCCACTTACGCGTTTCTAGTTCTAATAATTTCTTCAGTGTTATTTTCAGCGTGGCATTATATCTCTCCACCAACCCATTTGTCTGTGGGTGATAAGCTGAAGTTCTTATCTGTTTAATCTTTAGCTGTTGACAGACTTGTCTTAGTAGTTTAGACACAAATGGCGTTCCCTGATCGGTTACGATTTCCCGCGGGAACCCTACTCGGGAGAAGATGTTAATCATGGCCTTAGCGATTTGAGTTGCATTGGGTTGTCTTAAGGCAACTGCTTCGGGGAATCGGGTCGCATAATCGACCAGGACCAAGACATAACAACACCCACAGCGGGAGGGAAGAAGAGGTCCAATTATATCCATGCCCACCCTTGAGAATGGTTCTTCTATTATAGAGAGAGGTTTTAGTGGGACCTTGGTAGGTGGGTCTCTGCTATTTTTTTGACAGACTGGGCACTCTCTACAATATCTCCGTACTTGTTCATAGATTCCTGGCCAATGGAACTTCTCTAGTATGGCTTTTTCTGTTTTTCCCCTCCAAAATGACCCCCAACAAATGACTATGGGCTAAAAACAGTACCTTCTCCCTATATGACCTGGGTACTAGCAATTGCGCGGTAAGGTCCTTTCCTCCCTTTCGGTACAGCAAACCCTTTCTTACAAAGAACTGGGGACATACTTGGTTAGGGTTCTCCATGGGGAAGGCTCTATTCCACGATTCTCTCAGGGTGGGGTCTTCTCTCTGACCAATGTGAAATCCTCGATCAGCTTCCCATATACATTCTTCCCCGGGCTGGGCTGGGCTGGGCTAGGGCCACACGATTCCATTTTTTCTTTTCTGCCTTCCTCTACCTCCGGCGTTTCCTGGGTTTCCCTAGCAGCCACTCATTCTCTTGCACTTGGGAAAAGGGGGCTGTTTACCTCCATTCTTCCCATTCTTTCCAGGTGTCTCGTAGTAAACTGTCCATATGTGGATAGTCTCTTCCTAATACCAGAGGCTCAGGTAATTGTGGGAACAGACCTACTCGCAAGGGTACTGGTTTGGTTGATGGCTTATGTTGGATCTGTACTTCGGTAGTGGGGTATCGTTTGTTGTCTCCGTGTACGCACTGGATGTTTACCAAGTCATCAATAGCTCGCACTCCACCACGAATCGCCTGGGGTCGCATGGCGCTCTGTACACATCCAGTGTCTACCAGGGCCTCCCTGGGTTCTCCATTGATGGTGACCTGGTGATGGTAACGAGGACCAGAACCTGCCTGTGTGCCAAACAGGACCCTGGTTAATTCAACATCCATTGGCTCTTCCTTTTGGGGGCAGGTGCGTGCAATGTGTCCAAATAGTCCACAATTAAAGCATTGGGGCCCAGGAGAGGGAACTGGTCATGATGACGGGGCTACAGGACCTGGCTTTATGGTGACGGTTTCTGCTCTTCTTGGAGTTGGCACTTTTTGACCCTTGGTCGAGACCCCTAAAGAAGTTTCCAATGAGTCTCTTCCCTGCCTTTTTGGATTTCCTGTGCCCGATAATAAGCACTAGCTATTTCTACGGCTCTGTCCAGGGGCAACTGAGAATGTTGCCGAACCCATCGCTGTATGGGGGTATGTAGGGAAGAGATACTGTTCTAAATATACCTTCTCTATTATCTCTTCTTTAGCTGAGGTTGAGGGCCTCAACCACCTATCAGCCATATCTTTTACCCAATAGTATAATGCTCTTGGTGTTTCCTGAACCCCTTCTTTAATTTGTCGAAGTCGTATTCGATATGTCTCATCGTCTAGCCCCACTCTTTCGAGAATCCTCCTCTTAATCTCTTCATAGGGTGTGAAACCGAGGGGATTGCCGGCTTAGTAAGCAGCCTGGGGGTCACCCGAGAGGTGTGGTCCAAAATATTGCCCCCATTTGTCGACAGGCCATGCTGCCGATCTCGTCATCCGCTCAAAGTTCGCAAAAAAGAAATCCGGGTCTTCTCCAACATCATACTTTTGCATCACCACTGACGGAAGCGCTGCCTGGGTGCTCTGTTGACTGAGTGCATAAGCCAACTTGCCAATTACTGACTCTTAAGTCTGGCTCTGTTCTGTTAAGGTTCTATGGAGTTTCTCCCTGTCTTCCTCTGCTACCGCCAGAAATCGTTCCATTATCTTTCCCAGTGTTTCCTGGCCTTCCGCCATCTTGTGCACGACAGCCTCCATCTCTTTAGATCCCACTTCTGACACCAAGTGTGAGAGGGATGGGCGAAAAACAAATCGAGAAGGCCGAATGTGCTTTTCTATTTTGGCGCTTATTTTCCCTTTTGGGAGGCTAGTTAGTTAGAGCAGAATATAAGAAAGAATGTCCTAGAGGGAAACAAAAAAAAAAAACAATCTTGTGATGGCTGTTTTGGCTTCTGAATTCTTCTCCTTCCACTGGTAAACCTCTTCTTCGTTTCTTTATTTTAGGTTCAGGCCTCTGTGGTGCGTCGTCCCCGGTGTGCCAGGAGAAAAGACAGGGAGAGTAAGGTAAGTAAAAGGATCTGGTGTATTTGGTTTATGAGGGATAGAGACCTTCACCACACCCATGGGTGTCGGGGAAAAAACTTTCTGGTGCGAATTTTAAATCATCCCCCCCCCCTCCTTTCTATTGGGCTGTCTCGTTGCTCCCAGGCCGGATCTCTTGGTTTATTTCTTGGGTCTTTGGGGAAAGGGAAGTGCACAAGAAAGTCAGGTGAAATTGTGCTTTGCCTATTTCTACTATCGTTTCTTTCTGATCTAGAACAGATTGCATTCCTCTTACTATTGGTCTTCTTAAACGCTCTTACTATAGATTGTTTTTTCTCTCAAACTTAATTTTCATAATTTCTGTCCTCTACGCACATTGGATAGCAAACATTTAAATTAAATCACCCAATATTAAAAAAAAAAATCACACAAATGGTCCCGCACAAAAAATAAATATACACTAGGCCCGATCATTTCTCTGGGCACTGCTATTCTCGTTGTTAGGGCAGCCTCTCCTTCTGGCCCCCCCCCCCTTTTCCTTTCTCTTTTTTAACCGTCCCCTTCGTCTCCACCCCTTCCCACACACGTACCCGGCAAGCCGCAACTCTCCTGAGTTGCGGCAGGGAATTCACGCTTCCCAGGGCGACCACCACTCTTCACTCCAGGTTCCTGGAGTCTCGTCGTCTTCGGGAGCTGGCCTTCCTTCTTCGGTTCTGCACACGACACCTCCGACGGCTTCGATAGAACTGGTCTGGCTCTCCTCTCCCCGAGCGTGGCTTGAATCCACGTGGTTCTTTCCGGCATCTTCCGGGTTCTGCCCTTTTATCTCCTCCTCCAATCTGTTTGTCCTCTCTTGGCTCCCCACCCTACTTTGCGATTGGCTGTTAGCGCCTGAAGTCCTGCCTTCTGCTGTCGTCAGGGGTTCTTCGCTGAAGACGTTAACCCTTTCCTCTTCTTTTTTCCAGGGACGGAATTGCTGAAGCCGTTCGTCGTGCTGGGACAGAAGAGGTAAGTGAGAGTAGATTCGGGGTTTAGGGATTGGGACTGATTAGGGGTGATGTATTGCATTCAGGGGGCGGGGTCCCGTTTGTCATATATATATATATATCAAAAACACAGTCTCTCGTTTCTGGAGCCCAGGACCCTTCAGGGCGGCCTCAATAAGATGGGCACGGAGCAGCCCATGAAAGCACTTGCCATGCAAACAGACGATTTGAAGCCCAATACTGCAACTCAGGTTCCCGCACAGTCCAGCAGCGCCTGCTTCCATTTCCCTAACGTTTCGGCTGAATAGCCTTGCTCACAGGTGGAAGAAGATACCAACGTGCGCTTAGGCGTGCTTTTATAAAAGATTTTAATCACGTGACTTGTTTTAAAGACATCAAATCCCACAGTGCAATATAATTCATGTAGATGTATCAACTGGATGTCCTTACTTTCAAGCCTTGTTGGACAATTCTGCTTGATATTTGCACTGATGTTCAAGTGGTTTTATTTGTAAAAGCAGTCAGGTGACATGCCGCAGTGTTTTCACTCTGCTTGCGACCAGCAGAAACCATCTGTTGCAGCACGATCGTAACAGAAGTCATCCTGCTCGAATCCCTTCCACACGCATTCCATTTTCGCTGATTAGCATATCCTTTGTAGGTCGGGTGCGTGAGTGAGTCAGGCTCCTCAATTAATACCAAAAACACAGTCTCTCGTTTCTGGAGCCCAGGACCCTTCAGGGCGGCCTCAATAAGATGGGCACGGAGCAGCCCATGAAAGCACTTGCCATGCAAACAGACGATTTGAAGCCCAATACTGCAACTCAGGTTCCCGCACAGTCCAGCAGCGCCTGCTTCCATTTCCCTAACGTTTCGGCTGAATAGCCTTGCTCACAGGTGGAAGAAGACACCAACGTGCGCTTAGGCGTGCTTTTATAAAATATTTTAATCACGTGACTTGTTTTAAAGACATCAAATCCCACAGTGCAATATAATTCATGTAGATGTATCAACTGGATGTCCTTACTTTCAAGCCTTGTTGGACAATTCTGCTTGATATTTGCACTGATGTTCAAGTGGTTTTATTTGTAAAAGCAGTCAGGTGACATGCCGCAGTGTTTTCACTCTGCGTGCGACCAGCAGAAACCATCTGTTGCAGCACGATCGTAGCAGGAGTCATCCTGCTCGAATCCCTTCCACACGCATTCCATTTTCGCTGATTAGCATATCCTTTGTAGGTCGGGTGCGTGAGTGAGTCAGGCTCCTCAATTAATACCAAAAACACAGTCTCTCGTTTCTGGAGCCCAGGACCCTTCAGGGCGGCCTCAATAAGATGGGCACGGAGCAGCCCATGAAAGCACTTGCCATGCAAACAGACGATTTGAAGCCCAATACTGCAACTCAGGTTCCCGCACAGTCCAGCAGCGCCTGCTTCCATTTCCCTAACGTTTCGGCTGAATAGCCTTGCTCACAGGTGGAAGACGACACCAACGTGCGCTTAGGCGTGCTTTTATAAAAGATTTTAATCACGTGACTTGTTTTAAAGACATTAAATCCCACAGTGCAATATAATTCATGTAGATGTATCAACTGGATGTCCTTACTTTCAAGCCTTGTTGGACAATTCTGCTTGATATTTGCACTGATGTTCAAGTGGTTTTAATTGTAGCCACGTGGTTCTTTCCGGCATCTTCCGGGTTCTGCCCTTTTATCTCCTCCTCCAATCTGTTTGTCCTCTCTTGGCTCCCCACCCTACTTTGCAATTGGCTGTTAGCGCCTGCAGTCCTGCCTTCTGCTGTCGTCAGGGGTTCTTCGCTGAAGACGTTAACCCTTTCCTCTTCTTTTTTCCAGGGACGGAATTGCTGAAGCCGTTCGTCGTGCTGGGACAGAAGAGGTAAGTGAGGGTAGATTTGGGGTTTAGGGATTGGGACTGATTAGGGGTGACGGATTGCATTCAGGGGGCGGGGTCCCGTTTGTCATATATTTATATATATATATATATATATATATATATATATATATATATATATATATATATATATATACAAGGTCAAAGTGGAGTAAATCCTCGAGGAAGGTAGTAAAATGTTACTGCACATTTAAGAAACCTTAGAAATTCACTGAAAAAGCACTGCAATTTAAAAATGAAAACCACACCGATATTCGCCAGTTACATGTAACTGACATAATTATTACTTGCACTGCCATGGATTTCAAATGTCTTCATTGGTGTAATATGTGAGGTTTCGATGTGGTTTTCAAAGCAAGTTAAAATCTTACTGCCTTCCTCACATATAATTGCACTTTAACTTTTGGTTTTTGTAGGGAATTTCAGTTTTTTGAACATATAGCAATATCTTATTACAAACATGTTTGTCGCCAACCCCTCACTGTGCACAGCCTTTGGTCGTGTATGGAGAAGCTAACCAGAGCTAGGCCCTGCACCCAACCCATTGGCATGGACATCTGCACACCAACCCTTTGGTGTGCATGGCTTTCAGCTGTGCGCGGCAGGGGAAGGAAAGGTTGACGTGCCCAACAGGCAATCCACACCCACACAAGGCACCATCCGATCACAGATCCCTACCATTTGTTTTTTGGGTCCGCCGCGACCCCAGGACTCCTGTGGGAGCACAAGGAGGCGGGGGTGGAGAGTGTCACGCTGGCTCCTGTGGGAGTCAAGCAGGATTGTGAAAAGGCCAACATTTTTTAAAATTATATTTCCTCTGGGTCCTTCCATAAGGGCCAGGTGGTCTGGGTACTCCTACCCTGTTTTCCTAGTATGTCAAATATTTTTGTACATTTTCTTTACACAGGGACCGAGTCCCTGTGTCCTGTAATGGCTAGCGCACCTTTTCCCTTTCATGTTGCAGCCAGCCAATCAACTCAGTTGCTCCCGCTAGACTGTACGTCTTGCGGGAGTGAGCTAGTAGACCAATCAGACTGCTCTAATTTTTTAATTTCTGGTTTCGCAGGTCTTTTGTGAGAGTTTCGCGGGACCAACTGTCAATATATCTATAAATATGGAACATTAATTTCTCAAAAACTACTGAACAGATTTACAACAAATCACCAAAAGCACACTGTTTAGGTAAAGATCTAGCATTCTGACAAATTTGGTGAAATTGTGTCCAGCCGGTTCTCTATATCGTTATTTTATTTTTCCAATGGAAAATGCATTGGGGGAAGACGTCCTTTGGAATCCCCTTTTTCTTGCTCCCGCTTGACAGATCACCCTAACACTTTATAGGTAGAAGCTGAGGTAGATTAACTTTTTTTCGGAACATTTTGTGAAGATTTGTCAAACGGCACCAAAGTTATTAGCAAAACTAAAAATGCTCTTCCTATGGAAACACTGACTCACGTAATATATATATGTAATACACAGTGGCAGTCACCAATGAGTAGTTATGGTTCAGCCAGAATAATCACTGAAAATGATTTTTTTTATTTGCCTGTAACTTTTGACCCTACAGACAGATCTGTTCAAAAATTGGCAGGAGCTTTGCATAGTCAGCTGATGTCTGGCATGAAAAAATTCCAAGAAGATGTGCAGGGTAAAAGGTTACGGCCGAGGGAGTCAAAAAGTGGAGTTTTCTAATTTTATCTTCCATATGATATTTTACTTGTGCATTCAGCAAAAATATTTTGCGAATTTATGCCCAACTTGGCATCAAAGCAGAATTTTATTTAGAAACTGTGCTTTTATTGGTTTGGTGTAATTCCATTCTGTAGTTTATAGGTGCTTAAAAAGTTTACATAAGGGTGTGAAAGGGTTACATCTTTCTTTTATGTTTTTAAAATCATGATTCAGAAAATTGCAAATGCAGCCAATCACATTTCAATTTTTTTGCAAGCATAAGAGGCTTAGATTTATTTTTGCTACCATCTTAACATTTGTGTTTCTTTAATAAAACCGTAATCTTTGCACCGTGGAAAAAAGTAATTTACTCTCTGAGGATTGCCCAACCAAAGGGGAGGGGGTCTTCATCAACACTCAGATGTGTGTAAAATTGGTTAAAAAAAAACGGGCTTGGTGCAATAAAATTGTAATTTTGATACAAATCGTCATTTTGTGAGCAGCAAAAAAGGCACAATTTTGTGCTAAAAAGTGTAATTTTTCAGTAACAAAATGTGAAAAGAATCTTCACATAAAATATATTAGGGAAGGAACCCTACTGCCTACAGCCAAAGGACATGCATATCAGGAGTTTGGCTTCCTGCATAGGCAACCAGCAGCAGGTTGACACCCTTTGACGGGCTGATCAGCCGAACACCTGCTGCACTCAGCCAAAGGCCATGCGCAGTGGGTGTTGATAAAAAAGTGAACTTTAAAGAAACATAGAAATTTGCTGAACAGCACAGTTAAAAATTGAGTTATGGTTCTTGCTCACACACCAAAACTACTGAAATTCATCAGTCATGGTGAATAATGCATATCCTAACATACGGTACTCGCCATGCTCGATCAACCACTTTGCCAGCAGCACAGAAACAAAAGAGATACTACCTATAGAAGAACATAGTGGGTGGTGTGTGTTTTGTGAATTTCAGTGGTTTTGAGTGTTTGGGGCCGAACCATAACTGTCTTAACCCCTTCGATGCTCATGACGGAGCGGTTCCGTCATGAGCATCGGTTGGGCTGTGCTTATGACGGAACCGCTCCGTCATGAGCACAGCCCCTGGGGGAAGCGCTGGCGCTCCCCCCCTGGGGCATCTTTCTTGCCCCCACAGTGGGGTATGGCAGCGGAAGAGTTTCCGCTGCCACCCCCGGCCCCCCCCACGCTTCCCCATGACGTCAGCGCGCACAGCGCGCGCCGACGTCATCAGGAAGCGCTGGACGCGCTGGAAATCATTTCTTTCCAGCGCGTCCAGAGGGAGGGTGTTTGTTGGTGCGGTGGGGCGGGGGGCCCAAATCTGGATGCCTTGAGGCATCGGGGAGAGGAAACTGTGTTTCTCTCCCTGATGTCTCAATGCAGGGCATTCTGGTGCACGATCGCGCACAGCGTCGCGATCGTGCACCAGGAATGTCCCACTAGACACCAGGGATTCCTTTTTTCTATAAAGGAAGCGACCCCTTGGGCAAGGGTCGCTTCCTAAGGGGGCAAATAAATTAAAGACTTTTCTGCCCCCTGGGGACAGATCGGCCGATTTTTGGCCGTTTCTGGACCCAGGGGGGCAGAAAAGCCCACTAGAGCCAGGGATCTTTTTAAAATTAAATTGGAAGCGACCCCTTGGGCAAGGGTCGCTTCCTGGGGGCCAATTAATTTATAAGTATATTCTGCCCCCTCTGGGGGCAGATCGGTTTTTTATTTGGCCTTTCTGCCCCCAGGGGGCAGAAAACCCCACTAGACACCAGGGATTTTGTTTAATTGTAAATGGAAGCGACCCCTTGGGCAAGGGTCGCTTCCAGGGGCTAAATTATTAAAAAAGTATATTCTGCCCCCTGGGGACAGATAGCCTGATTTTTGGGCGTTTCTGGACCCAGGGGGCAGAAAAGCCCACTAGAGGCAGGGAATTTGTTTTTTAAAAATTGGAAGCGACCCCTTGGGCAAGGGTTGCTTCCAAGGGCCATATTTAAAAAAATTATATTCTACCCCCTGGGGGCAGATCGGTTTGTGTATTTGGCCAGGGGGGGGCATAAAACCCCATTAGACACCAGGGAGAGTTTTAAATTTTAAATGGAAGCGACCCCTTGGCCAAGGGTCGCTTCCTTATGGGCCTAAATAATTTTTAAGACTTTTCTGCCCCCCCTGGGGACAGATCACCTGCATTTTATGGCATTTCTGGCCCGGGGGTGGGGGGCAGAATAGCCCACTAGAGCCAGGTATCTAAAAATAAATAAATTGGCCGCTTCCAGGGGACATATATTTTTTTATGTGTATTTGGCCTTTCTGCTCCCATTTGGGTAGTGACATAGCATGTTATAATGTTGTTTTATTTCTTGTGAATTGCAATTGTAATGCTTTATTTCTCCTTTTTGTTAGGTCAAGGCTTTTGCTCTTTAGACTGTTCCAGGTTGCGGTTTCGTTACTGTTTGCGTAGTTGCATGTGTTTGGTAAGAGACTTTTTTGTACAATGTAAATGAGTTTTATTTCTCTGCATGAATGTGTTTTTGCGAATGGTGTAATAATAGCAGTATGTTTGGCTTCTGTTTTTTGAGTGTCAAAAACTTTTTGCATTTGTGCTCGATGTGTATTTTGTTGTATTGTGAGTAATTGGTTTTGTTTTTTTCTTTCTAGTGGGATATCGTTTTTGCTGTGTCTCTGCAGAGTAGGTGCTGGTGAGTGTAGCTGTCTCTTGTAAGTGAATCGTATAGTTTTTGAGTATATAGATCTTTGTGATAAAGGCACACATTTTTTTACTTACTTGCTTTGCACAGTGTTGGTTGTTGTTGACTTGTTTGTGCAGTCTCCTTTCTTAGTAAGGATAATGGCTAGCCGCAGGATTACTGCTCAGCAGGTTGTTGGTATGCTTTTGAGTCTTCCTCTGACCATGGTTCAGAGACTGACTGCATCTGAGGCAGAGGAGGCAGGGGACGATTCAGGCAGTGAGTTTTCTCTCCACATGGAATCATCGGATGATGAAGCTACTCTCAGTGCGGATGAAGTGCCTGTGTTAGAGGAGGACATTGATGTGCCGATAGTGCGGCAAGAGGCATCTGGGCTGCAGCCTGGGGCTGCAAGGCTTCCTGTTGGTGTAGTGCGGCAAGAGGCATCTGGGCTGCAGTCTGGGGCTGCAAGGCTTCCTGTTGGTGTAGTGCGGCAAGAGGCATCTGGGCTGCAGCCTGGGGCTGCAAGGCTTCCTGTTGAAAGTGATGACCTCTGGGTTGCCCCAGGCATGGTGCAGCCGGCATTGCCAGACTTTACTGGTGTTCCAGGGTGTAGAGTGAATACTGAAAACTTTTTGCCGATAAATTTTTTTCAGTTTATGGACGATGTGTTTTTGGCAGAGATTGTTGAGCAGACTAATTTGTATGCCGAACAGTTTTTGAGGGACAACAGTGCCAGCGTTAAGCCCCACTCTAGAGCTACTCCCACAAATTTGGAAGGGATGAAGAAGTTCTTGGGTTTAACTTTTTTGATGGGCTTGCTAAGGAAGCCATCAATGTCTTCATATTGGTCTACTAGTCCCTTGATGGCAACAGCTATATTTCCGGCAGTCATGAGTCGTGATAGGTATTTGCTTCTGCTTCGGATGATGCATTTTGTCGATAATGGTTTAGCGTTGCCACGAGATCACCCTGAATGTGACCGTCTTTTTAAGATTCGGCCTGTCATTGATCACTTTGTTGATCGATTTTCTGAGATCTATGCTCCTGGGAAGGAAATTGCAGTGGATGAGTCTTTGGTGTTGTTCAAGGGCCGCTTGGTTTTTAGGCAATACATTCCTAGTAAGAGGGCACGCTATGGAATTAAGCTGTATATGCTGTGTGACAGTAGGACTGGATATGTCTCTAATTTCAGGGTGTACACCGGTAAGGAATCCAGGATTAACCCCCTGGTTGTCCGTCCACTTTTGGAGTGACTGAGAAAATTGTGTGGGAACTTGGTAGAGGATTTTTTAACAAAGGCCACCATTTATATGTAGATAACTTCTACACTGGTTGTTCAGGGAATTGGCCAAAGTGGACACTGTTGCTTGTGGCACAATCCGCTCTAACCGTAAAGGTTTCCCAAAAGAACTTGTTTGCCAAAAGCTTGTGCGGGGACAGTGCAGTGCGTTGCGTTGCGAGGAGCTTCTAGCTGTGAAGTTTTCAGACAGGAGTGATGTCTACATGCTGACTACCATCCATGATGAAAGCACTGCACCTGTGACTGTTTGGGGTCACATTGCTGAAGTGCGCAAACCTGTGTGCATTTTAGACTATAATAGGCACATGGGTGGTGTTGACAGAGTAGATCAGAGGTTGGAACCTTACGCTGCTCTTCGTAAGGCCTACATTTGGTATAAGAAGTTGGCTATCCATCTTTTCCACTTGGCAACCTTTAATGCTTTTGTTGTGTTCCAGGATTCTTGTCCTGAGTCAAAGATGACTTTTGTTAAGTTTCAGGAGTCTGTAATAGGCAGCCTTGTTTTAGTGGAACAGGCAAGTGTTCCTAGAGTTGGAGTGGTGGAGGATGTTGCTAGATTGAAAGATCGCCACTTTCCTGATCACATTCCTCCCACACCCTCAAAAGACTTTCCCAGTAGGAGATGTAGAGTCTGTTGGCGAAGAGGTATGCGGAAGGAGACTCGTATGTACTGCCCCGAGTGTCCTTCTAACCCTGGGCTGTGTGTGCCTGCTTGTTTTAGAATGTACCACACGCAAAAGAATTTTTGGGAGCATCCATGAGTGGTAAAGAGAACTGCCTGGCCTCTATTGTTTAATATTTTTTGTTCAGTTTCAAGGTTGGCATTTGTGTAGTGTATTTAGTTTCAGATTTTGTGTTAGTAGATTTGTATTTATTTGCAATTTGTTTGTGTTTTCTTATTTATATAACAAAAAAATCCTAAATGTGATGGCGGTGTGCGTGGAGTGGCGCTTGTGTGGCGGTGTGCGTGGTCTGGCATTTGGCTGGCGGTGTGTTTGGATTGGCGCTTGGCTGGTGGTGTGTTTGGATTGGCGCTTGGCTGGCGGTGTGCGTGGACTGGCGCTTGGCTGGCGGTGTTTGGACTGGCGCTTGGCTGGTGGTGTGCGTGGACTGGCGCTTGGCTGGCGGTGTGCGTGGACTGGCGCTTGGCTGGCGGTGTACGTGGACTGGCGCTTGGCTGGCGGTGTGTGTGGACTGGCGCTTGGCTGGCGGTGTGCGTAGACTGGCGCTTGGCTGGCGGTGTGTGTGGACTGGCGCTTGGCTGGCGGTGTGCGTGGACTGGCGCTTGGCTGGCGGTGTGTGTGGACTGGCGCTTGGCTGGCGGTGTGCGTGGACTGGCGCTTGGCTGGCGGTGTGCGTGGACTGGCGCTTGGCTGGCGGTGTGCGTGGACTGGCGCTTGGCTGGCGGTGTGCGTGGACTGGCGCTTGGCTGGCGGTGTGTGTGGACTGGCGCTTGGCTGGCGGTGTGCATGGACTGGTGCTCGGCTGGCGGTGTACGTAGACTGGCGCTTGGCTGGCGGTGTGCGAGTAGTGACTAGCTGCTGGTCACTACACACACTGCTAGCCAAATGCCACTCAACGCAATCCGTGAGCTGGTGTGGTTGCTGTGTCAGGAATGTGGGCATGTGAAAGTGATGGGCCCTTGAATGGCGCTGTCTGCTGGTGTGAGTGTTGTAATGTGCTGGGCCCGCGGCTGGCGTTGTGAATGGTTTTGTATGTGTCACACGTATGAAAGGTGTATGAATGGCCTGTAAAGAGGTTGGTGCCTTGTCGTGGCTTTACAGCTCACGAGCTGTGAGTCAATGGTTCAGTTTCTCGTCCTTTCAATTAACAGTGCATTTCATTTTTGTGAAATCTCTGGTTAATACAACTGTATATACTGAACCATCACTCACCCTCGTGCCAAATCCAACCAGTATGTATGTGTGCGTGAGGAATAGGTGTTTGTGCATAAAAATGTCTTTTCTGTTTTTGTCAAGCAGGGTGTACCTTGTCCTTTTTGGTGAATGTTGTAATGTGTTGGTTTTGTGCCTGGTGGTGTGAATGGTCTTGTGTGTATCATGTATGAAAGGTGTGTGAATGGCCTGTAAAGCGGTTGGTGCCTTGAAGTGGCTTTACAGCTCACGAGCTGCGAGTCACTGGTTCAGGTTTTTGTCCTTTCAATTATTGACAGTGCATTTCATTTTTGTGAAATCTCTTGTTAATAAAATTTTATATACTGAACCATCACTCGCCCTCGTGCCAAATCCAACCAGTATGTGTGTGTGCTTGAAGAATAGATGGCTCTGCAGTAATCTTTGTCTGTTTTGTCTCTCTGCCAAGCTGTACATTTCATCTAAGAATAACCTAACAACTGTAGTTTTTGTCGTAAACTAAACACCCATGGGAGTGCATGGTGATGTCTCTCTTGTGGATTCCAACAAGTTATCTTACCCACAATGTCCTGCAAACCTCAAAATGTGACTGCGACATTTTCCTTGCATTATTGTGTCCAAATTTTCACACTGCAGAAAGTAACAACAAATTTCCAACCCCCCAGCATTTCTCCAAGTATCCCAATAGAAATGGTACCTCACTTGTATGGGTGGGCCAAGTACCCGCTGCAGGGAAGGGCCCAAAACCTATTGATGCGACATTAAAATTACCTATCACAAACCAACCTGGTTTTGCAAGGGGGGTCCCATGAGTTTTTGGCCCGGGGCTCGGCGGCCATCTAGGGAAACCTACCTAACCCACACATTTCTGGAAACTAGACACCCGGGAGAGTCCAGCGAGGTATGGCTTGCGTGGGTCCCCCATCATTCTCCTACCCAGAATCCCCTGCAAACGTCAAATTATGCTGAAAAATTCACTTTTTTCTCACATTTCTGTGGTGGAAAGTTCTGGAATCTGCGTGGATCCACAAATTTCCTCCCACCCAGCATTCCCCCAGGTCTCCTGATAAAAATGGTACCTCACTTGCGTGGGTGGGTCAAGGACCCACGACAGGCAAGGGCCCAAAAGCTATTGAGGCGACATCAAAATTACCTATCACAAACCAACCTGGTTTTGCATGGGGGGTCCCATGAGTTTTTGGCCCGGGGCTCGCAGCCATCTAGGGAAACCTACCTAACCCACACATTTCTGGAAACTAGACACCCGGGAGAGTCCAGCGAGGTATGGCTTGCGTGGGTCCCCCATCATTCACCTACCCAGAATCCCCTGCAAACCTCAAATTTTACCGAAAAGTTCACTTTTTTCTCACATATGTGTGGTGGAAAGTTCTGGAATCTGCGTGGATCCACAAATTTCCTCCCACCCAGCGTTCCCCGGGTCTCCTGATAAAAATGGTACCTCACTTGCGTGGGTGGGTCAAGGACCCGCGACAGGCAAGGGCCCAAAAGCTATTGAGGCGACATCAAAATTACCTATCACAAACCAACCTGGTTTTGCATGGGGGTCCCATGAGTTTTTGGCCCGGGGCTCGCAGCCATCTAGGGAAACCTACCTAACCCACACATTTCTGGAAACTAGACACCCGGGAGAGTCCAGCGAGGTATGGCTTGCGTGGGTCCCCCATCATTCTCCTACCCAGAATCCCCTGCAAACCTCAAATTTTACCGAAAATTTCACTTTTTCCTCACATATGTGTGGTGGAAAGTCCTGGAATCTGCGTGGATCCACAAATTTCCTCCCACCCAGCGTTCCCCCAGGTCTCCCGATAAAAATGGTACCTCACTTGCGTGGGTGGGTCAAGGACCCGCGACAGGCAAGGGCCCAAAAGCTATTGAGGCGACATCAAAATTACCTATCACAAACCAACCTGGTTTTGCATGGGGGGTCCCATGAGTTTTTGGCTCGGGGCTCGCAGTTATCTAGGGAAACCTACCTAACCCACACATTTCTGGAAACTAGACACCCGGGAGAGTCCAGCGAGGTATGGCTTGCGTGGGTCCCCCATCATTCTCCTACCCAGAATCCCCTGCAAACCTCAAGTTTTACGGAAAAATTCACTTTTTTCTCACATTTCTGTGGTGGAAAGTTCTGGAATCTTCGTGGATCCACAAATTTCCTCCCACCCAGCGTTCCCCCAGGTCTCCCGATAAAAATGGTACCTCACTTGTGTGGGTAGGCACAGTGGCTGCAGCAGGAAATGGCCCAAATCGTACTCCGGAGACTTCAAAATTACCTACAGCAAAACTACCTGGTTTTGGTGGGGGGCACCTGAGATTTTGGCCCCGGGCTCGGCGGCCATCTTGGGAAAGTACCAAACCCAAACATTTCTGAAAACTAGACACCCGGGGAGTCCAATGAGGTATGGCTTGCGTGGATCCCCCAACGTTTTCCTACCCAGAATGCAATGCAAACCTTAAATTTAGCTGAAAAAACACATTTTCCACATATTTGTGTGTGGAATCACCGTGCCGGCACAAAAGTCCTACCACCCACCATGTCAAGAACAAATCTACATCCTAAATATGCGCTGTTCAATCAGGAGAAAATCAGTAAGTGCCAATTTACAATAGCACATTTACAAATCTATAAAAACTTAACATCTATCCTATGGGGTTGGAGGTTAAGTCTAAGCCACCTTTCAAACTAACTAGTTGTGAATGGTCCGCTACATGGAATATTTTACTGCATAACTCATCAATGGCCCTACTATTGGCATCTATTAAAGTAACCATTCAAAAATGCAAATGCTTAAAGCCAAGCTACAAAAAGAACTGGAACTTTTAAAGAACACAAAAAGTGACTCTGAAGTGACACGCATACTACAGAGGGTTTTTGCAGTAGTAAAAAAGATGACTGCCAGGAATGCTATTGAAATTAAATCTGCAAAACTAAAAAGAGATATGTTAAGATTTCATATACCTCCTCTTCCAACTCACCACTTCCTAAATCATTCTGTTTTTGGAGATTTTCTTGTCAGTGTAAGCCCTGTGAGTAAACAGCATAAAAAACCCCAGACGATTTATAAGACAAAAAAAGCTGCATAGCATCAGCCAGTTACAACCCTTCCAGACATCCGACCCAGTTATTGACTTGACTGGAGGGCTCCTATCACCAGGTGAATTGAACCTCTTGATCAAAGGCCTCTATTTCTGTCCTGTACCGAAGGACCATAATATGGCCAACATGATGAGAGACCTAAAAACCTTCGAGAGAAGATGCAGACTTGCAGAATACTTTTACAATAATTCTAATGTTGGTCTGCCAAGCTACCTTCCAGATCCATTTAAGAAGTTCCGCCATCCCAAATCATGGACTCCTCAATGTGGTAGAAATCCTGTTCTTGATACATACATTTTATCCATCAACAAACTCATCAAGGAATCAACACCTAAGAGGATTTTTGATAACATTACCCGAGAAGAAAGAAAAGCTCTCCACCTCCTTCAACAGAGAATGGATGTCATTATAAAACCGGCAGACAAAGGTGGTGCAGTGGTTGCCTTGAAAGTAAGTGATTATATTGAGGAAGGAATGAGACAACTAATGGATACCAACACTTACAAACCTTTAGAAACTGATCCCACAGAAGACTTAAACAAAGAAATTAAGAACATGGTTGTAAGGTACAGGAGCTTAAACCTCATTGATGAAGCAACAGCAGATATACTTGTTCATCCCAAACCAAGACCTGGGAGATTTTATATGCTTCCCAAAATTCACAAAATGAACAATCCTGGCCGTCCCATCATCTCTGGCAATGACACAGCCACTGAGAGACTATCTTTATTTGTCGACCTGCACCTCCAGCCCATTGTACAGGAACTTCCATCATTTGTTAAAGATACCAGTCACTTCCTTCAGATTATTGAAAAATTAAACCAAACCTACACATTTGATGATGATACTCTTCTGGCTACATTTGATGTTACATCATTATACACCAATATACCACATGAGGATGGGCTTATGGCATTATCTGAAGCTCTTAATAAAAGAACTGTGAAAAAGCCATCAACAAATGTGCTTACCAACTTTGCAAGAGTTATCCTTAAATCCAACAATTTTACATTCAATGGTAAACACTATCTGCAGATACAAGGGACTTCCATGGGCACTCGGATGGCTCCATCCTATGCAAATATCTTCATGGGCAAACTAGAGAACTGTATACTTGCTACTTATAGCATCAAACCACTGGTATGGCTAAGATACATTGATGACATATTTATAATATGGAATGCAGGAAGTAGAGCATTGGAACAATTTACAGCTTATATCTACAATATCCATCCTACCATCAAATTTACCAGCAGCAATACTAAACAGAAGCATCATCTCCCTTTTCTGGATGTGCTACTCACCATTCATGAACAAAAAATTACAACTGATCTGTACCACAAGCCTACAGATGCTCATTTGTATCTAAACTGGACTTCATGTCACCCACACCACACTAAACTGAGCATCATCTACAGCCAAGCACTCAGAATAAGACGCATCTGCAGCAATGAGGAAACCTGTAAAGACCATCTACAGGAGCTTGCTACATTATTTAAAAGGCGAGGCTATCCTCTGCATATCATACAGCAACAAATTGACAAGACTTTGCAGTTACCCAGAGAAGCACTTATTTGGGATACCAACGGCAGAAACAAAAGTGACAGAACTCCATTTGTGGTTGACTATCATCCATCAGCTCCCAACTACAGAAATATAATGCAAAAAACATTTCCCTTACTGTCTACTTGTGAAAAATTGCAAAAGGTTTTTCCAAAACCGCCAGTCATTGCTTACCGCAGAGCTCCAAATTTACAATCTCTTATTGTGAGAGCTGAACTCAAGCAAGTTGTAACAAATGCAGGGGTTCATTGCTGTGACTCTAAAAGGTGCATCACGTGTGAATACCTTTTACAAACATCATCAGTAACTAGTTCTGTTACGAGAAGGACCTATGGAATAAGACAGCATCTTACATGTCGCTCAACATGCATTATTTATGTGATTCAGTGCCAACGGCAAAGCTGTAAAAAACAATATGTAGGCCAAACAGTGAATGACCTCCGTACACGATTCAGGAACCACAAATCGGCAATAATTAATAAGAAAATTGACCAGCCTGTAGCCAATCATTTTAACCTTGTGGATCATTTACTATCAGATTTGAAGATTTTCCCCGTGGAACATGTCTCAAAGGAAGAACTACTGGACTCCAGAGAAAACTTCTGGATGTACCGTTTAAAATCACTGCATCCAGATGGACTGAACATTACTGATAATACAACCTGATTACTGCATATCTCAAGAGCTCTCAGGACTGCATTGATTCCACATTCCAAATGGAATCTTCACTCATGATGCTTTTTGAAAATTCAGCTGTGTCATCTGTGCAGCCTCTGAGCAAACCATCTTGTACTACCTGAGGAAGGCGGAAGCTGAAACGTTGTAGTGGAAATATATTTTTGTTCTTTGGTGAATCTATCTGTTTGAGTCACTTCTTTCTTGGATATTTTATTTCTTTGTGACTCATTGTATCCTTTGGGATCCAGATTTTTGCCCTGGCTGGCTGTTTTCTTGTGATCCTTCATCTTCAAGTATATATATATATATATATATATATATATATATATATATATATATATATATATATATATCGATGTTCGTTTGCCTTGCCCCCAAGAACGAGCTGCACTCGAACGCTGAACCCAAGGTGGCAAACCTTTAATCAAGAGTACTGGCAGAATGAAGTTGGTAGTTACGATCTGACAGCTACAAACGCGATAAGCCTGACGCGTTTCAAAGATATGTCCTTCTTCCTCAGAGGCAATCGCGATCATAAATGCGTGCTCGGGTCTGCGTCCTTTAATGCCCATTATACGCCCCCAGATGGGCGGGTCCAATGTCCCAAGGCATCATGGATATCGTAGTCCCGGTAATTAAACCACTGATGGTGCACTAATTTCTGTCCATTTCAAGCCCATAGATGGGCCACCACCAACAGCGTCTGCCTAAATCCCTGGTCAGCGCTCCACATAACCGGCTCGGCATACATCCTGCCACGTGGCCCCCTTCTCTTCGTGGGGTGGTGCAACTCGACGGCGGGCCGCCGCCAAATATAGATGCTCGTTTGCCTTGCCCCCAAGAATGAGCTGCACTCGAACGCTGAACCCAAGGTGGCAAACCTTTAATCAAGAGTACTGGCAGAATGAAGTTGGTAGTTACGATCTGACAGCTACAAACGCGATAAGCCTGACGCGTTTCAAAGATATGTCCTTCTTCCTCAGAGGCAATCGCGATCATAAATGCGAGCTCGGGTCTGCGTCCTTTAATGCCCATTATACGCCCCCAGATGGGCGGGTCCAATGTCCCAAGGCATCATGGATATCGTAGTCCCAGTAATTAAACCACTGATGGTGCACTAATTTCTGTCCATTTCAAGCCCATAGATGGGCCACCACCAACAGCGTCTGCCTAAATCCCTGGTCGGCGCTCCACATAACCGGCTCAGCATATATCCTGCTGCGTGGCCCCCTTCTCTTCGCGGGGTGGTGCAACTCGACGGCGGGCCGCCGCCAAATATAGATGCTCGTTTGCCTTGCCCCCAAGAATGAGCTACACTCGAACGCTGAACCCAAGGTGGCAAACCTTTGGATGATAATTACCGGTCTGTCCAGGCCGGGAAGACGGCACCATCACAGCATGAGAAGTGGACTGTTGAAGTCTGATACACAGACATCGTTGTAACAGGATGTCAGGCTGCATATTATGGATTGGCTTTCGCGACTGGAGGCTCTATGGAGAGCTTTTGAAAAGAACTGTGCCACGACAGAACCCATCAGGGTAATATTTTAGCAGGAACCCCAAGTCCCAGAAAGCAATGGGAGGAGGAGGCCCATTAGAGGGTGTAAATTATGCATTGAGACTTGGGAGTAAATGCATCTGCCGGTCACATTACCCGTGAACAAGGAATACTGAAATTCCGAAACGCTTTGGGTGCAACATGAAATGTCCGGAAGCGGCTGCTGTTTTTGCAAATAAAGGACCCTGCTGTGAAAGCCGGGTTGCCTGACATCGTGTGCGCCTTCATTTGTGGACAACCTTTGGATGATAATTATCGGTCTGTCCAGGCCGGGAAGGCGGCACCATCACAGCATGAGAAGTGGACTGTTGAAGTCTGATACACAGACATCGTTGTAAAAGGATGTCAGGCTGCATATTATGGTTTGGCTTTCGCGACCGGAGGCTCTATGGAGAGCTTTTGAAAAGAACTGTGCCACGACAGAACCCATCAGGGTAATATTTTAGCAGGAACCACAAGTCCCAGAAAGTAATGGGAGGAGGAGGCCTATTAGAGGGTGTAAATTACGCATTGAGACGTGGGAGTAACTGCCTCTGCCAGTCACATTACCCGTGAACAAGGAATACTGAAATTCCGAAACGTGTTGGGTGCAACATGAAATGTCCGGAAGCTGCTTTTGCAAATAAAGGATCCTGCTGTGAAAGCCGGGTTGCCTGACATCGTGTGCGCCTTCATTTGTGGACAACCTTTGGATGATAATTACCGGTCTGTCCAGGCCGGTAAGGCGGCACCATCACAGCATGAGAAGTGTAATATTTTAGCAGGAACCACAAGTCCCAGAAAGCAATGGGAGGAGGAGGCCCATTAGAGGGTGTAAATCACGCATTGAGACTTGGGAGTAACTGCATCTGCCGGTCACATTACCCGTAAATAAGGAATACTGAAATTCCGAAACGCGTTGGGTGCAACATGAAATGTCCGGAAGCGGCTGCTGTTTTTGCAAATAAAGGACCCTGCTGTGAAAGCCGGGTTGCCTGACATCGTGTGCGCCTTCATTTGTGGACAACCTTTGGATGATATGATAGACACATATATATATATATATATATATATTCACACACCAGAATCCTGTCTGCCTATCCCCGGCAGAACCAGCAGGCACGGACCTCAACAAATACTCTGAAGAAAGCTACTTCAGACTGATGTCGTGGAAAAACAGTGCAGTTTATTTCCAATTATTCCATGAATAAACACAGGCATAGTGCCTGCCATATATATATATATATACACACACACAAATACTCCACTCCTTCTTGACCGTTTCTGACACAAAACGGGCATGGACCACATTAAATTAGTGCAATTTTGTTTTTTATTTTCTATAACAGTCCGCCATTACGCGTTTCGGCCTATACAAACTAATGTCAAGGCACTCACACAACTAAAAACACTGATAGATTCTACTACATCTAAAGCTTTTATAGATGGATACATTTGTCAGAAAGAACTTGACTTTCTTAACAAGACTCATACAGTTATACCGGCAATATATGGAGTACCAAAAACTCACAAAAATATACTAGACCCACCTCTTAGACCTATTGTGTCCTCTATCAACTCACTAACAGAACCCTTGTCTCAATATGTTGATGCTTTCTTATGTCCCCTAACCACCCAATATGCATCATATATTAAAGACACGGGGCACATGATAGCTACATTGGAACATCAGCCCTTTAACCATGAAACTCAGTTGCTGGTCACCCTTGATATAGAGTCTTTGTATACTAACATCCCCCAGGACCTGGCCATGGAGTCAGTGGCAGCTATTTTGGCCAGAGTTCCTGGGGACAGACCCGATAGGTTCATCTTAGAGTGTCTTGAGATTGTGTTGCGACACAATTATTTTGAATTCAAAGACTCTTTATACCAACAAATCAAGGGGACCAGCATGGAGGTCTCTTGTGCCCCCAGTGTAGCGAATACCTTCATGGGAGAGTTTGAGAGTAAACATATCTTTAATGAGGATGCTCCTTTCTATGAAAATATAGCCCAGTGACATAGATTTATAGATGATATCTTTTTCATCTGGACGGGAGGTGAATCTGACTTATTAGATTTCATCTCCTGGCTTAATTTGAGTGACAACAATCTAAAGTTTACCTGCAAGTACTCAGCAGATAAGGTTGAGTTCTTGGATATATGGATCATGGGCAGACAGGGACAGCTAGAAGTCAGCCTCTTTAGAAAACCGACAGCCAAAAACACTATCCTGGAACATAGCAGCTTCCATCCTGCATGCCAAAAAGATTCTATCCCCTTTGGGGCATTCCTAAGGATTAGGAGAAACTGTACCAACATGAGAGATTTTATGCAACATGCAGAACAACTCCAGGAGCGGCTCTTACTTAGAGGTTATCCTAAAAGACTAGTACGCCAAGCATTAAAACGGGCAAAATACTACAATAGAGACGCTCTCATCAACAACAACTCCAAAGAATCCCCAGACAAACTAGTATGTGTAGTTGATCACTCAAGCATGAACTATAAGATCAAACAGATTTTAGATAAAAACTGGAAGATACTAACGGTAAATGAAGGAGAGCAGTCTCTGCAGAAACCTATGGTAGCATACAGGAGGAACCCCAATTTAAAAGATAAGTTGGTACATAGTAGATCAAAATCTCTGAACAGCACCAGGCAAACCACCATTGATGGATCACCATTACCGTCAGGTAACTATAGGTGTGGGAATTGTCATGCCTGTGAGTCGGCCATTTCCACTTAAGTGTGGACCTATGGAAATAAATCAGGCAAGCTAAAACATATGACAAACTGCAGAAGTTCAAATATCGTCTATATGATTTTGTGCCCCTGTGGTTTGGGCTATATAGGGGAAACATCTAGGGAATTTCATATCAGATTCTCAGAACATAAATCAGCGATAAGAACACAGAAATTACAAGCACCCCTAGTTAAGCATTGTCTTGAGTTTAAACACACGGAAACAGATCTGAAATGGCTTATCTTAGAACGGGTTAAATCTATGCCAGGAAAAGATATAGAAAAACCAGAAAACAACGGGAAACTTTCTGGATTTTCTCTCTTGATACGGTCCGTAAGGGACTTAATGAAGAAATTATTTGGTTAGTTACCTGAAGACTATTTTCCATTTTAGAAATCTAGTGTAGCTCACAGGATTTCTACACTGTGGTGCTAATACTACCGTTATGACATCACTACATTATAGCATACATATTTACATATACTATATACTATGTAAAACTACATCAGGACACCCTATTCAAAAACTATGAATCCAGTATTTAAAATGATCGTATGCTATATCACTGGAAGATTAAAATCCTGTTATTGCCAGACGCTGGGATTGTAGCAACTTCCCAGTGTTCGGTATAGTTAAATAATGTAGTGACTCTCATCAAAGATATGGAAGCGCATAAGATTTTCATGACATATTAGAGTATTGAGCCCCTTTGGGGACATCATGAACAGAATAATACTCATCTAACTATAACTAAGGGCCAATTGTAAATCACTCTAAGACAGTTGGACTAATACAGTTTAAGTGTGTTAAAACATCAAAAACTGGCATTTATAAATTTATAGTAAAGTTTTCTGAGGATACCTCAAGAATGAACTGATTATCTACAAGTGGCTAGCCATTGATTGTTTTTAATTATCAAAATGCATATATTGAATTTTAATTTTTAACTATTCTAATATGGCGCCTACAATACGAGAGCAGGGTCACTCGGTATTACGCGATATCGCGAGATTTCCCTAATTGGACCTTGTCCAGCATCAGAAATATGTAAGCAAATATATCAAATATGCATTTGAAGTATATAGCCAGTATCTTTTAGTATTTAGTCTGACCTTATAAATGAAGCTCTTTACTGATTTATGAGCAATTGTGACACAGATACCTAACAGTCTGAGTGATTTTTAACCATTCCAATATGGCGCCCATTATATGAACATAAGAGAGTTGGTTCTTTCGTGACATCGCGATACCTCGTTAATTAGATTGCACCTAAATGGTATAAATGCGGAAGCTTTTTTGTATATACCATATGCGATGGCACAACGCGGATGAAATTAGCCGAGAAGAGATAAAGACGCCTGGTAAGAATTCTATCCACGAGGCACATGTAGACCTCTCTTTTCAACTCTCTTACTTGTCCCCTAGATTACGCTTCTATCGTAGCTCCTTCGATTTCTTTTCCATCTTAGTAACGAGTTTCAAGAAACTCTCCGTATAGATTGGTGGGTATGTGGTAATGCTTATTGATGGCGGAGTAACTCATACCGTCATTCATGTTCAGCCGAGAATATGTATCCCATACTCGGTTTGTTTATGCTCTTGCTAACTTCAAACACGAGTCTTTTTTACGGCGATTTGAGAGATGTGTTTCTATGGCTTAGCAACATAGTGGTTGACTCACCGTAAGGCACATTCTCATAACAAAGGATAAACTATATACCAATTATATGCGCTACACATTTAACTCATGTGGGCAATGTTAGCTTTAAACTGCCCTATCGAGTAGGATTGGATAGAGACTACCATCCCTCTATGTTCTACGAGAGATTGTGTTGTCAGTATATCTTATATTTTAAGATAAGGTCCTTTTTTCACAGTAGTGCCAGTTGTAGGCCCAAATTCTAGAGTAAGGACTCCTTGTTCTGCGCATTAAAATGGGAAATATGTAATCAAGTTAGACATCCTATATATACCCATGTCATGAATTTATATTAACTGTATGATTAGCTCCCATACAAACCTTGATGCCAATACTGTTTATTACCTTTCAGAACAATCCATAGGGACAATTTGGATCACTAAAAGTATTGGTGTTGCTTGTCCTGTGGGCAATCATGAATAGACGTTAGTTACGCCTTTCGTGACCTTAGAGGTAAGACATTTTTCATACTGCAGATTAGCTACAGGGTGTTGAGACACAGAGCAGACTTCATTTAAAGACTCTCTTTGACAATGTCTCCGCTAATTTCTTTTAACAGATGAATTAAATATGTAAATCAAAATACTCGAATGTGAGAAGCATATGGAAAGAAATATCTTGATACATGTGTACAGTTGAATACATATGCCGATACTGGATCTGAAGAATATATATTATCCCCTGTTAAGGATCTTTCCTATTGGGGTGAGACATTTCAAAGTACAGATATCGTTAATTCTATCGCATATAACGCCATGGAAGATGTCTGTTTAATTTTCTGCACTGTATTCCTTCCTCACATATTAGAACCAGTGGGCTTTACAATAAACCTTCTACTGCTGACTCCGACCTATTGGCACAGTGAAGATATCTTAGCCATAGACACCGATGTTGTCTACGAGAACTTTGTAGGTCCAAATGGTTATTTTATTTTATTTTTAATTTATCAAACAAGTATTAAACTAAGTTTGACATCTCTTTGGGCTCTAAGACACACAATCTTCGATTGTACACCCTAGGTGAAAATATTTTTTGTGCATATTTTTTGTGCTCATTTGTTTACAATTCTTGTAGCTGGTTCTGCACTTTTCAAACTATGTGCACACTTGGGTTTCTTCTTTGGGACTATGAACTATACCTTATATCACTACAATAATCTTAGGTACAGGATTATAAGTATAGATAAGTTGATACGATAAAGCAGAGTATTAGAGTAATACCATTTTGGTAATGGCTCCAGTCACGACGGGCACCACTAAGTAAAAATGTTTTCTCCTGAAAAGTAGACGATGACAAATTCCCGAGCTTATGAAAGTTATTATTGTTTTCACAGATAACCCCCCACCCAGTTGCATTGGTTTAACCAAGTTAATTTATAATTGGTCCTGATGAAGGTGATATGAACTAACTTTCACCGAAACGTGCGTAGACCACTTACAGATATTGGGAATCCTACAAGAGACACAGACAAGGAAAGAGCCAGCCGAGAAGAAAAATGTAATTCTTGAATGTCTATGTTTTGAACTTAAAAGTATATGGGATCCCATGCATACATTGCATTTTATTGTCATCATTTGTGTTGCTAGTATGTATGATAGTATGAGTGAACAGGTTGATAGGTGAGAATGTAGGTATGATGCTTGGATGTGGGGTTATTTGTAACATTGTGTTTCAAATGTACATATTTCAAAATATATGAATTTGTAAGGATATGTGATTTTATGCTCTTGTGAATATAACAAAAATGAAAATATATACATAAAAATGAAAAAATATGTTTTTTGATATAAAATAAAATTACATTTTGTGAAGAAAATATAAGTGAGAAGTTTTTGTATATGGGGATTT
Organism: Calotriton arnoldi; assembly: GCA_963921515.1. NCBI lineage: Eukaryota > Metazoa > Chordata > Amphibia > Caudata > Salamandridae > Calotriton > Calotriton arnoldi. Next base: position 414,140 of record CAWUFW010013011.1, on the reverse strand, counting down.
GTCTTATATTTGAGCCTAACGGCCAATGTTGAAATGAGATAGGTCAGTATAGAGGTTCCTTATAATTGAAGTCTGATACACAGACATCGTTGTAACAGGATGTCAGGCTGCATATTATGGATTGGCTTTCGCGACCGGAGGCTCTATGGAGAGCTTTTGAAAAGAACTGTGCCACGACAGAACCCATCAGGGTAATATTTTAGCAGAAACCACAAGTCCCAGAAAGTAATGGGAGGAGGAGGCCTATTAGAGGGTGTAAATTACGCATTGAGACGTGGGAGCAACTGCCTCTGCCAGTCACATTACCCGTGAACAAGGAATACTGAAATTCCGAAACGTGTTGGGTGCAACATGAAATGTCCGGAAGCGGCTGCTGTTTTTGCAAATAAAGGATCCTGCTGTGAAAGCCGGGTTGCCTGACATCGTGTGCGCCTTCATTTGTGGACAACCTTTGGATGATAATTACCGGTCTGTCCAGGCCGGTAAGGCGGCACCATCACAGCATGAGAAGTGGACTGTTGAAGTCTGATACACAGACATCGTTGTAACAGGAAGTCAGGCTGCATATTATGGATTGGCTTTCGCGACCAGAGGCTCTATGGAGAGCTTTTGAAAAGAACTGTGCCACGACAGAACCCATCAGGGTAATATTTTAGCAGGAACCACAAGTCCCAGAAAGCAATGGGAGGAGGAGGCCCATTAGAGGGTGTAAATCACGCATTGAGACTTGGGAGTAACTGCATCTGCCGGTCACATTACCTGTGAATAAGGAATACTGAAATTCCGAAACGCGTTGGGTGCAACATGAAATGTCCGGAAGCGGCTGCTGTTTTTGCAAATAAAGGACCCTGCTGTGAAAGCCGGGTTGCCTGACATCGTGTGCGCCTTCATTTGTGGACAACCTTTGGATGATAATTACCGGTCTGTCCAGGCCGGGAAGGCGGCCCCAACACAGCCTGAGAAGTGGACTGTTGAAGTCTGAAACACAGACATCGTTGTAACAGGATGTCAGGCTGCATATTATGGATTGGCTATCGCGACCGGAGGCTCTATGGAGAGCTTTTGAAAAGAACTGTGCCACGACAGAACCCATCAGGGTAATATTTTAGCAGGAACCACAAGTCCCAGAAAGCAATGGGAGGAGGAGGCCCATTAGAGGGTGTAAATCACGCATTGAGACTTGGGAGTAACTGCATCTGCTGGTCACATTACCCGTAAATAAGGAATACTGAAATTCCGAAACGCGTTGGGTGCAACATGAAATGTCCGGAAGCGGCTGCTGTTTTTGCAAATAAAGGACCCTGCTGTGAAAGCCGGGTTGCCTGACATCGTGTGCGCCTTCATTTGTGGACAACCTTTGGATGATATGATAGACACATATATATATATATACACACACAAATACTCCACTCCTTCTTGACCGTTTCTGACACAAAACGGGCATGGACCACATTAAATTAGTGCAATTTTGTTTTTTATTTTCTATAACAGTCCGCCATTACGCGTTTCGGCCTATACAGGCCTTGATCACATGACGCCACTGCATTGTGGGACAATGATTTTTAAAGTGACAAGTGCTCATATGCTGCATAGACACTGAAAACAGACCATGCGGTTCTTTCATTACGACAATGTTGAATACATATTCATAAAAACATCATAAAAATGTAATTTCATTAAATGCTTGAATGCACATTGTATAAAATCCTCATTATTGCCTTCAATATTATAAAACAAACAGATATAGGGCAACTTTCTCATTTGTCCCCAACTTCCTTTAATGTAATCCAATGTTTTTTGTTTGCGACGTAGAAACCTCATTTTCTGTTACATGTCATATAAATATTTATGTCAAAAGAGAAGGGTAAAAAGTTCCTTGGTGGTATACTAACCACCCTGTGTATGTACTCTAGGTAGTGAGGAGGTGGAGAATTCCTCCTATCGGAACTAGGGCCCTCACACACCCAGCAAGCTAGGTGTCATGCTTCATCATATGGGCCTGCTCCTCGTCGGGCCGGCGCTGCAATGCCCGACGGGCACCCATAAAGGGGCTCTTTATCGGAGATCTTCTGTTCCTTGCCGTATAGGTGCCGTGGGTGTGAGGGACCTAAGTGAGTGTAGATGTGAAAAGTGAGTATTAAAACAGGTGAGGGAGTCCTCTATGGTAAACTTTATTCTGAGAGGGTCCCAACCTGGTTAAAAGGAGAAGGGGGGGGCGGCTGTTTTGTTATAATGTGACAAAAATTGCGCTCATCCCCCAGATGGTCAACATGTTTCTCACCTCAGGTTGTCAAAAGTGATCAATGGCGATTCTTCAGGACCGAGTGAATGAAAAAAACTATCTACAATGGGTGGCAAGGTGCAACGCTACCTACCACTTATTGTTCCCACGGGACAGTTACCCGAAGGGAAGGAAGCCAACCTAGAGTAATAAAGAGAATAAAAACAGAGTAGTTCGAAAATTCCCATGTGAGTTCAATCATTATGATGATTACTGGATGTGTGCTTGGTTCACATTATCAAATGTGACATTTAAAAAACAAAAACACAATGCTATCATGCAATTCATTATAGCGCTATAAGTGACTCTGTATGCAAACCCCTGTGCACACATACTCAAAAGTGGTAATAAAGCGAAGTGGTGAGTGATTGTTAACTCACATATACAAGGTATCTAGTTGTGCCTCATCAGTAGTAGCGAAGTATTAAGACACAGAATGTAGTGTCTCTATAAATTAGAGAGAGACACATAGCACCATGAGAAGTTTTGGTCATATGTATACTGGTTTGTTGCTCAAATAATGGCCCTGATGCAATAGACTTTAAAGAACAAAGGGTCCGGGTCAGATAGGATGTTGCCTGTAAACGTGACCCTAAACCACCAACAAAACCAATGTTAAAATTGCCTAAACTGGGCCAGTGTGCCTGGTAGGCCGATATCCATCGCATCGAAGCTCCGGAGGCTCAAAGGAGCATCCCCGGTGTCATGACTACAATGAACATGCCCCCAAGGACCCGACCGCGTCGAGGACAGTTTACCGATTAAGTAAGGCGTTCGTTTCAGATTCAATAGCTTATGCAGGGCATTATGCCATAAAGGGTTATATACCACCTTCAAACTCCAATACAGACAGTAATAATAATGTACTAATAAAACATCAAAAGAATAGACAACTTCAGTTGGTTGATTTGAGATTTGGTTTTTGTAAAAAAAGAATAAAATCATACATTAATGAAAATATAATGTTTTTTAAAAGAGGCAATATACCAAATGATACGGCCCCAATAAATATTATTATAAAAAGGAAGTTATGTACATTTAAAAGGAGTTAGATATTTATGATTATAAGCTATGTTGATTATATCAGGTACATATAGATGTTTTTCTGCTTTCTTTACATCTATTGTTCTAGTGCCCATAAAATAATTATTAAGCCCCGAGGAAGTGATATTTTCAGATTGTGAAACACATTCTGTCATAAGCATTGGTGTTATAATTGAGGCACAGGTAGAACTGTTCTAATTACACTTCAGCATAGTGCTCTTATCGGTAATTACAGTGCAAAAAGAACTGGCAATCAAATTTGTAGTATTTGTATGCATTTTTCAAGAACCAAAATGTAAGCTATTATCTGAATAATGACATAATAATTTTGATAGGAAATAAAATGAATTACACTCCAGATTATTCACTAGTTGTACCTCCACTATTGTGATTTGCTTAAAGTCACAAATGACTACACATGTTTTGACAGAAATACACAATATATACTAAATAACACATGTTATACTGCAGGTTATTAAGCCTCCAAAAAGCTAATACACAAACATTACACAGACACGCAATTACTTAGCAACAAGAATACAAATGGGTAGAATGCTTAGATACTTGAACCCTATGGGAATTGAAGAAGAACTTAAGGTGTTTCAATTAAGAAATTAATACAATATAATTCATGACATGGCATGCATGGGAAGAAAATGAAAAGAAGCCTCTCAGTTAATTGTAGGCCACCTGTACGGGAGTACCTGGGATTTGAATACAGATATATATTAATAAAAGCATTTAAAGATGAGCACTAAACTACAATAATGTTAATTGTTTGAAAAGAGGAAACACCCTCAACCAAACTTTACCAATTTACACAATACGGATATACTAGAAGTGATGGACATTCTAAGATGGGGCCTCAGTGACATAATGGATACATTGGAAGAAATTCTGCGGAGTGTCATGTTTTAAAAACCACGTATTAATAATGACAGACCATTAATGAGGTGATGAAAGTAACGTTTTACACAGCTGCCACATTCTGAAGCAAAAACAAACACACTTGTGGCAGGTACAAATTGTACATGTTGTATGCCAGCAACATATGTAGTATAAATATTCCAGATACTAAGGATATTCCAAGATAACCCCTAACCTTAACTGAGAATCTCTCATAATAATAGAAGTTATTGCATGAGGTGGTTAGGAGAAAATAACAGAGCACAAGGCAGTAGGTGTTCCATAAGAACCATGGGTCATCTTAAATAACGCTTGCAAGTATGAAAGGCGCATTTGACATTTCAGTAATGTACTTTGGCACACTAAGAACATTACCCACAACAAGAGACCCTCAAGTAATATGTTTGATTTGAAAAGGTTTTTAACATTGATGTATAATCGTGGTTTGTATTTCACTTTTAGGGAAAATTACCCCTGATGCAGGTTTATAGTTAAAAAAGCGAAAAGTATCGGTAATGGTTTTATGAAAACTCCTTTTTGGAAAAGTTAACATTGGATTAAAAAAATATTATTATTAAGGCTCCCAGTTTCTTGTTTTTACTGATTTTTACAGATAAATACAGACAGAAAATCATCTATTTTCCTGTCTGTATTTAATTTTAAATATGGATCAATATGGAAAATAGGTTTTATTTTTGACAATTCTCCCTACTGTCAATCATGAGTGCTAGGACAATAGCTGTGCACATTAACAGGCAGGGGAGTTCAAAATAAATAAAAGATTTCTAAATGAAGTATAAATAACTGCAGCAATGCAGTGGTTTAAGCTGTTGTAAAATGCAAATAGTTTCAACTGACTGTATTATACTGTAACTGGCTAAAACCCATTGGACATTCAAACAAGAGTAAACATCTGCTGATTAAATAAGTGTGGAAATATACCCAATGTGGCTTCATTTGTTACACTACGCGCAAAATAAATATGGATAAATACAGATTAAATTAGCACAAAAAAAATATGGATAAATACAGACGGAAATGTAAAAAAAAAATACCATAAAACCGGGAGCCCTAATTGTAATTCCTGTATATTCGTCTGTATCTAATTTCTTTATAATTGGCGGCTTGTGACCCACCCACCCGGCAACTATAAAGAAAAGACTTCAGAAGTCAACTATTATAAGTTTTTACATTCGAGTTCTGACGTCACAATGCCTGCTGCCAGAGCCAGCAGCCAAGATGAAAGGAAGGTCGGGTCAGGGAGCAAAACTGAAGCACCTGTTTGAAGCAGCAAAATGGAATGTTGTTTTTTTTTCTTCTGCTCAAGTTTGTAGCTTGCAATGACAAACAGAGAGAACATGTTTATTTTTTGCAATCCTTAGTTAGAAAAAAGCTGGAATTTTTCTGCATGATTCTACACAATCCGAGCTAGTGCAGCTTTTTTTAAATAAACAAATAAAACTGACTTGTATTGAACTGTTTCTAATATCTGTTTGCAACAAATACCTGCAAAAAGAACAATTGATGAACATAATGCAGAACAATGTCATAGATACACCCCAGTACAGAGATCTGGGTCTAAATCCATCGTTTTTTTGCTCACCATGCCCTTCCAGTTTGAACCCAGACATATGCAAATCAGTCTTGACCCTGTGCCTCATGGGAACAGTCCAGCCCGAAATGCCAGGCCAGGTCCTCCCTGGAATGGAAACAAGCATCCCAGGACCGGTTTCGGGGTTTCACCCCTCATCAGCCAGGATAGCTTGACTCCAGTGGCATGGAGAGCACGGGACCCACGTCTGGGCATACCCGTCCCACTCGGGGTGACAAGTGCAAAAAGAACAATTGATGGATAGAATGCAGAACAATGTCATACATTCACCCCAGTACAGAGATCTGGGCCTAAATCCAAAGATTTTTGCTCACCATGCCCTTCCAGTTTGAACCCAGACAAATGCAAATCAGTCTTGACCCTGTGCCTCATGGGAACAGTCCAACCCGAACTGCCAGGCCAGGTCATCCCTGGACTGGAAACAAGCATCCCAGGACCAGTTTTGGGGTTTCACCCCTCATCAGCCAGGATAGCTTAACTCCAGTGGCATGGAGAGCACGGGACCCTCGTCTGGGAATACCCGTCCCACTCGGGGTGACAAATGCAAGAAGAACAAATGTGACTGGGGGTGAGTGTCTGAAAAGTTTCAGCGCTCCGTCCATCATCTCCTTGTGTTTGCTTTGTTCGCCCTAAGTTGGCAGGGTATTCCCAGACGTGGGTCCCCTGCTCACTTTGCCACTGGATTCAAGCTAGCCTGGCTGATGAGGGCTGTTAGCCCGAAACCGGTCTCAGGATGCTTGTTTCCGGTCCAGGAAGACATGGCTTGGCAGTTCGGGCTGGACTGTTCCCATGAGGCACAGGGTCAAGACTGATTTGCATATAGCTGTGTCTGAACTGGGGTGGCGAAGTGAGCTAAAGAACGATGATGGATTCAACCCAGATCTGTGACTGGGGGTGAGTGTCTGAAAAGTTTCAGCGCTCCGTCCATCATCTCCTTGTGTTTGCTTTGTTCGCCCTAAGTTGGCAGGGTATGCCCAGACGTGGGTCCCTTGCTCACTTTGCCACTGGATTCAAGCTAGCCTGGCTGATAAGGGCTGTTAGCCAGAAACCAGTCCCAGGATGCTTGTTCCCGGTCCAGGGAAGACATGGCTTGGCAGTTCGGGCTGGACTGTTCCCATGAGGCACAGGATCAAGACTGATTTGCAAATAGCTGTGTCTGAACTGGGGTGGCGAAGTGAGCTAAAGAATGATGATGGATTCAACCCAGATCTGTGACTGGGGGTGAGTGTCTGAAAAGTTTCAGCGCTCCGTCCATCATCTCCTTGTGTTTGCAATAAATAACTAACAGGTTTTTGATGTGTTTAATTTTACACTAATGGTTTTATTTTTATTCTTCATGTTTAAAAAAATGCTAGCCAGTGCTTAATTTGTAAAATAAATAAGTGTCAGTGCTCTCTTCAGGAGGCCAGTGCAGCTAGCACCACCCGTTGCATCTGCCGGAGCTGCCATTGACAGCACCAACACACTACTAATCAGCACACTCTTAAAAGTGTGACAATTCCAGGCCCCCAAAGCTATAAGAACAGCCTGGGTGGTAGCCATTTGTTATTTTTTATTGTGCACTGAATTAATAAACAGCTGTTGTCCTTATCTCTAAATTCAACTGACAGTGCCACCATGTGCAGACTGTCATTAGTGCCTATGCCGAGCACCAGAAACCACCGGCTCAAATTAAGCACTAATGCTCGCTCTTTCATATGAAAGAGCTACGCACCAAGGTCTTAAGAGGTTTGTGAGAAAGGTGTGACCATGTATTACGTGGGATTGCAAGTCACCTTGGAGTTACATAACCTTATAAAGGAACTTGGCCTTCGGCCTCGTTCCTCTATATGGTTATGGGGTGGTTATGGAACTCCTCGGTGACTTGCAATATCCTTATCATGTACGGCAGGGGGTACTTTATCCCTTATATAAATTAGTGAAATCACTAAATAAATATTATCGGGGCAATGGAATCATAGAATGAAACACCTTAAATTGTGAATTTGAAGTTGCACTATATTTGATAAATATAGCATTTGAAGCTGTCAAGTGAGTTACATCACACAAGAGTTTGCACTGGATATTTGACTTAAGAAAACACCAGTTGAATCACATATTTCCCACAGACATAGGCTGTTCTTTATTTACTTTTTGTTGATGTTTATTAGGTGCAATATCTCTCAGATGCCTGGTCTTACGGAAATAGGTAGGGAAAGATAGGCAAGGGGATGGGAGTGCATAATAGAGTGTCAAATATTCAGTATAACAGTTAATCAAAATATTTCACTAAATCAAATCAAATAAACCTTATTCGGTTTCATTAAATAAAACCATAAAAGCACAGGTAAAATATAATACATACAAACCAGATGAAAACATACCCGGTTTAAGCATAGTATATACGTTATTAAAAAGTGTGCAATTTAAAAAATATATAGTTACCAAGTCTCCACATACACACATAAAATACCCGCTAAACAACGCGTTAAATGGTGCAGTAAGACCTTATGCTTAATCAAATTGGTAAATCAATGGCTAGCTGGAACAAGGTAAAGTGCATAATGCTGGGGATAATGACAAGGGTCAGGTGGATTAGTCACAACTAGCCATAAGCCTGATCACAGATTTAAAAAAATGAAGCACATAAAAAACAGTGTTACCCATCAACATTTGAAGAAATATAAAAGCGGGCCGTACTTGTCTAAAATTGGCCTGTTTCAGAATAGGAATTAAAAAGGATTTTCTGGGTGTATCATACAATGGGCAAAACATCATAAAATGAACCATGTCCTGAGGAGAAGTGCCATCGCAGCCGCAGGATGAAAGAGTATGCCCTTTGTTCTGACCCCTGGGATGGGCAAGAAGAAGGTGGAAAAGATCAAACCGAAACCTGGTCAAGAGAAAACAGTCGTATGAATTTAAGAACCCCAGCAAGTACGGCTCTACCGTCAGAGTAGTCCTTAACATGATAAAGCGACGTACACTGGGCTTCAAAAGCTCCTTCTCTTCCCTTGCCAGGGTCTGGCGTGCAAGGAAGGCCGTCTTAATGAGGGCTAGATCTTTCTTATCCGTCTTCCCAAACTCGTGAGGCTCCTTTCTACATATTGGAGCCATGGTACCCTGGCAACATGATCAAGATCCAGACAATCTCTTAAAATAACCTTATTTAAGGAGGTCTCCTTCCCAACACAGATTTTTAGCCGAGAGACACCGGACGAAATGCTATTAGATCAGAAATGTAGGGCATGCCTAGCTCTTTGTGAGCTGTGAACGAGGGATTACCCTGGGGAACAGGTAAAAGACATCTCCGAAATTTGTTTTCCACGATTTGGAGATCATCTGTATCGGTATACCCCCAAATTTCACTGCCATAAAGGACCCCAGTCTAGCGGCAAAATTAAAAATGGCTGCAGTCTCCTTGATGAGGTAATTTCTCTTGCGGGTAAGTTGGAAACCCCAGTGCATTTTTTCATCTAAAAGTACCCCCAAATTGGAGAAAACACTAGACCTCGGGATCGGGGTAAGCCCTGCCCTGAAGGTATATGGTCTACTGGGCAGTGCCCCAACTTGCATAATGTAGGACTTAGAATTATTGATAGTCAGGTCCATATCCCCCATAAAGGAATTTATGAGCGTTTGCAAACCCCGTTCAGTCCTGGCCATTAAAACGGCGTCATCTGCATATAGCAGGGCCGGAAGACCCCGCCGTCCTGCCTGAGGGAAGTCCGCCTTAGACTACAAAAGGATTTTCTCCAGGTTGTTGATATATAGATTGAATCAAATAGGGGCCAAAATACAACCCTGACGGACTCCACCCCTAACGGGAAACAAGCGTGATACATTCAGGCCGGCCAAGTAACGCACAGCCGCCTTGGTGTCTCGATGGAGGTCCTGTAGGAAGGAGATAATATCCCTATCCACCCCTAGAGAAAGAAGGATCTGCCACAATTTACCTCTGTTCACACAATCAAATGCGGAAGACAGGTCCATTATTCACTAATTTCCAGACCTAATAAGCCTTCTGAAGCTGTTTAAGTCAGAGAAGTTCGTTAACTGTTGAGGCAAGGAGTTGGAAAGAGTTAACCTCTTATTGTAAATTAGGAGATTTGAAATAGCAGGGGAAGACAGTTCAAGGTTGAAGACGTGCTCTTCAGTGTTGACTGATGACGTTTATTTATTTATTTATAAAGCGCGACATTCATCCCACTGGGATATCACGGCGCTAGTGTAGCCGGAGAGTGATGAGTCAGTTTAGTCTAATTGAGGGTGGTAGCGGCAGTGCTAAGGAAATAAATAAGTTTTACGTTTTTTCCTGAACGCCATGTGTTCTGCAGTTAGCCGTAGTTCCAGCGGAAGCTCGTTCCAATAAAGTGCTGCAAGGTGCGAGAAGGTGCGTCCACCTGTCCTGCTCTTGCTGATTCTTTTGTCTCAGCTAATGCTAAAGAACGTGACCTTAAGCACCTGAGCGGGACGTAGAATTTGATTCTATTCTGGAGAATCTTGGGACCTGTGCGATAAAGTGCCCTATGTGCATGTCCTAAGAGTTTAAATCGTGCTCTTTGGCGCATGGGCAGCCAGTGAAGTTGCTTCAGGCATTTTGTCGCTGAGCTGTATCTGCCCTCATTGCACACCAGTTTAGCCGCTGCATTTTGTATCACCTGCAGACGTTTAAAAAGGTAATCTAGCATGCCAACAAAGAGTGCATTTCCATAATCTAACCTGCTGACAAGGAGGGCTTGTGTGATAGTCCTCCTGCTTTCCAGTGGGATCCAAGGAAAAAGCCTTTTTAGGAGCTTCAGTGTGGCGAAGCTTCTACCAAACAGGGTCCGCACATGGTCCTGCATCGATAGGGTGTTATCAATGATGATGCCCAAGTTTTTTACGCACTGCTTTGGTGCTGGTGCCGCACCCAAAGAGTGGGGCCACCAGGATGTATCCCAGATATGATTGGCTCCGCCAAGAAGCAGAATTTCAGATTTCTCTGCGTTAAGCTTTAAACAGTGCGCTGACATCCAGGTTGCCATCTCAGTGAGGCAGTTGTTGAGTTTGGCTCTGGTGTCATCATGCCCATTTCCGATGGCTATTGTCAGTTGGGTATCATCCGCATAGGAGCAGATTCCAAAGCCCCATTTCGTGCCAATTTTTGCCAAGGATGAAACATAGGCATTGAATAGTGTGGGGCTCAGGGATGCTCCCTGCGGGACACCACAGCTGAGGTTTTTGGAGTAGATAAAAAGCACCTAGCTGCACAGTTTGAGTTCTGTTACATAAAAATGAGCTGAGCCATTGAAGGGCCTTTGCATGTATCCCTTTTTCGTGCAAATTTTCCAATAAAAGTTGGTGGGAGACCGTGTCGAAAGCCGCCGACAGGTCCAGCAGGATCAGGGCTACTGCCTTTCCCTGGTCCAACAATGATCTTATATTGTCTAGGACAGCCAAGAGAGTTGCCTCCGTACTGTTAGTGCCCTGAAACATGTTTGTGAGGGGTCAAGCAACTCATTGGATTCTAGGTAATTAGATAACTGTCTGTTGACAAGTTTCTCCAGTACCTTGGAAAGATAGGGGAGCTGAGAAATTGGTCTATAGTTGGCTGGGTTATTTACATCAGATCCTATCTTTATCAGTAGAGGGGTTACTGTGGCCTGTTTCCAGATCTCTGGGAAGACAGCTGTCTCCAGGGATTGGTTGAACAGCTGTGTGATGTAAGGGCACAGGGTAGGTATAAGTTGTGAAAAAATGAAGTGCGGACATGGGTCGAGAGGGGATCCCGATTTGACTTCCCCCATTGCTTTAGCAACTTCTTTTTCTGTAAAAGGGACGAAGCCGTCTAAATGCACGGGGGTGTCGGGATGAGGGTCTCTATTTTCCCAGTTGATAAAGTTCGCTGGAGTAGTATTGTTAAATGACGAATAGATTGTGCCTATTTTGTCCGTGAAGAAATTGCTGATTTTTTCACAGCTTTCTGCTGAAGGGAGAAGGGTTTGGGACATGCAGGTTGGTTTGCATAGCTCGCGCACTATTTTATAAAGTTCTTTTACCGAATTTGTGTTCTCATTTATTTGTTGTGCAAAGTATGCCCTTTTGACCTTCTTTATTGCATGGGTATAGCCCCTGAGTTCTGTTTTATATGCTGATTTATCAGTGTCCGATCTAGACAGTCGCCAATTGTGTTCCAGTGTTTTACACTTTTTTTTCAGCGTCCTAAGTTCTGCTGTATACCACCTTTCGGATACCGATTTTCTGGCTTTAGATTTAAGTTTCGGTGCGCATTGGTCCAGTGTCTTAGTGATCTCTGTTTCAAGGTGCACTGCGCCTCTGTTGGTGGGTAATGTTCCCAGAGTTGCTAAGCCATTGGAAGCGAAGTGGTAATGAAATAAATCAGGTGTGACTAATTTCCAGGCTCTGTAGGTCCCGTGCATGAGTTTGGTGACTCTTGCTGATATCTCATGTGTGGAAAATGCGAAGCTAATTAATGAATGGTCAGTCCATGTGACTGGTTTGATCTCCTTAACTGTAGTATCTTCTATATTGGAGAACAATAGATCCAGTGTGTGCCCTGCGATGTGTGTAGGTCCCTTAATCCATTGCTTTAGTTGAAGGATAGACATGTCGTTCTCAAGATGGGTTATCGCCATGTTGTCGGTTTTTTCAAAGTGGACGTTCAAGTCTCCAATAACCAGGTAATTTTTGTGTTTTATGCAGGCGGGTAATAGTTGCGTAAGCAGTTTGGTACTAAAGTCTGCCTGATATCCAGGGGGGTTATAAATCACAGCTCCCCCGAATAATGTATGATTCCCTTTGGATATTTCAAATGGCAGTAGTTCGTGCTCTCCCAGCTGGGCTACTGTGATAGGTAAGCAGTTAAGGTAGTCTTTGAACGGGATAGCTAGTCCCCCGCCCTTCTGCCCTTGCCTATCTTGCCTAAGTATTTTGTACTCAGGGGGCATGGCGTTGGCGATGTCTGGGCAGTTGCTCTCACCCAGCCAGGTCTCGGTAATAAAAACCAGATCTGGGTCTGTCTCCTTGATAGTGTCCCAAATTTCCAAAGCGTGTTTGGGCACTGACCTGGCATTAAAATAGATACAATTAAATTCCATGTGATCATCCACTTCTCTCTGTGACTGATCGGGCTGGGCTAGGCTGCCCCATTTGCACCGCATACAGGAAAAAGGCTCTTCAGTATATCCTGGGGTTAGTTTACATGAGACATGGGTGGCTAACCCAATGAGTGCTTTCTTGAATAGCGCATAGGGCTCTTTGAGTCTTTTTTAGGGGGGCAGGGGTTCTGGCCCCTGGTCCCGGCGCGGACGGGGGCAGACGGGCTTGCCTTAGGCACGCCCGCTGCGCGCACGCTGGCACATCGGGCTAAGTAGGAGGGCGAGCGGAAGTGCAGCTCCGCCCCCTTTCGGCCGGAAATGCTTTGCGGTGAACCTAGGTGCTGTCAACCCCGCCCTCCACTCAATCAGCACACAGCTGCGGTGGACCGGGGCGGAAGACAGACTTCTGTGCAAGTAAGCAATGTGCAAGATACAATTCAAGTGACGTTGCAACTGTAATAGAGGGTTTTGCTGTGGATTTTTGTGCATAAACATTAAAAGTCTGAATTTCCACTTTTCTTTGTCGTATTGTGTCAGCTTTTTCATATTTAGGGTAAACATTCCAATTAGTCGGTATATGGCTTTTTCATGTTATCTTATTGTTTGAATTCCATTTCAGTTACTGTGTTCGTATATTTTAAGAAATGTTAAATAAGGGGTACCCTCTGTAGAGAGCCATCCGGGCTCTCCACTACTTTGTTTCAGTTTACTGCTGTGCACGCACTCCTCGGACGGGCTCGACCCGAGGAGATAAATAATCGTCGGAAGACCGCTCGGGGTCTTCCCGCCAGAGTACCAGTAACCAGTGTGTGCGTACTGTCATTAACGTGCTGCGTAGGCCTCTACTATCCCTAGGCCCCACCGCGCTACACTGGCGACGAGGCTGGTCGTACCCCGGTGCATCATCCCTGCCAGGCGAGGAGCGCGCGGAGCCAACCCGCGATGCTCCGCTGTCTGGAGAACCCGTTTCCTGCCACCTTTCACCGTGTGGAGCCGTCCGCAGCCTGGGCTGTGTCTCCTGTGCCCTGTGCTGCCGCTGCTGCAGTGTCTCCTGCTCTGCAACATGCGGCAACTGCGGAGAGGACGACCCGGCGACGACAGTGTGAGGAGCAAGGGGGAAGATGTGCTCTCACTGCGGGAAAATGAACCACTTCGCAAGGGTGTGTCGCAGTAGCCAGTCCCAGCAGGCCCCTCAAAGATCACGAGGGATGTCACAACGCCTGCGCCAAGTCTCACTCAAAGACCCGCAGTCGCGAGAAGATGACCCGCCACGGGAGCGTTGCCTCGCCCTGGAAGACGATGATGATGAAGTGTTCGTCGTGTCTTTTGTCAGCAGGTCCGACAACCACCGGAGGCCGCCACCGATGTGCTCTGTTCTAGTCGAAGGGTCCGCTGTCCGGGCGCTCATTGACACGGGCGCATCGGTTAACGTCATGGATTCGAAACAGTATGATCGGTTGTCGCCACGGCCCCCGCTCGCACCCACGAAGGCGCGGATATACACCTACGGAGGAACAGACCCACTCCCCCTTCGAGGAGTCATCGAAGCCAAGATCGTCAGCGGAAAGCACGTCACGGTGGCTCGGTTCCACGTCACGGAAGGGAGAAAAGGCACGCTACTCAGCTGCCACACGGCGGAGGATCTAGGCCTGGTCTTCTTTGCGAACCAGATCCACGAATCCCACGCCGAAACCATCCTGAGGGACTTCCTGGCGCTGTTCACTGGGCTCGGCAAGCTGAAGGGGAAACGGTTCAAGCTTCACATAGACACCACAGTGAGGCCTATCGCCCTGAAGCACAGGAGAGTGCCGTTCAATCTCCGCCCACAAGTGGAAGAAGAGTTGAAGAAGCTGGAAGACCTCGATGTCATCGAGAAGGTGTCCGGCCCGACTCCAAGGGTGTCCCCGCTGGTCGTGGCTCCCAAGCCAAAGCAGCCTGGAGCCATCCGGCTCTGTGTGGACATGAGGCTCCCAAACCTGGAGGTCAAGAGGGAACGCCACCTTACACCCACCATGGATGACATTGTGGCGGATCTGAACGGAGCCAAATGGTTTTCAAAGCTGGACTTAAACGCGGGGTACCACCAGTTGGAGCTCGAACCCGAGAGCAGATATATCACCACGTTCTCAACTCACGTCGGCCTCAGGAGGTACAAGAGACTGAGTTTTGGGGTGTCATCGGCAGCCGAGGTCTTCCAGAATGCCATCAGGGAAGTACTGTCAGGCTTGCAGGGTGTCATGAACCTGAGCGACGACATCCTGGTGTTCTCGAACACCTTGGAAGAACACCACACTCACCTCCGGGCCACCCTCCAGGGGCTCGAAGATTGCGGTCTGACCCTCCACAAAGCAAAGTGCTCATTCTACCAGGAGTCAGTCGACTTCTTCGGGTACGTCTTCACCAGGGAAGGGCTGCAAGTGGACCCCAAGAAGGCCGTGGCCATACGCGCAGCTAGCACCCCAAAGACCCCCACGGAGGTTCGCAGTTTCCTCGGCATGGCCACATACTGTGGCAGATTCATCCAGAATCTGGCCTCACTGTCAGAACCACTTCACATCCTCACCCGCAGTGACCACAAGTGGGAATGGCCCGTAGCTACTAATACTGCGTTCAACAACATCAAGGCCGTGCTCATGGATAAGACGGTGATGGCCTACTTCCTCCCGGGGCGACGCACCGAGCTGGTCGTCGATGCCAGCCCAGTAGGCCTTGGAGCAGTCCTCCTTCAGGAGCATAGTCACGAGACCTGGAGGCCAGTGGCGTACGCCAGCAGGGCACTATCGGACACTGAGACCAGGTATGCTCAAATCGAAAGAGAGGCGCTGGCAATAAAATGGGCGTGCCAGCATTTTCACCTGTACTTGTACAGACAAGAATTTCAAGTGATCACCGACAACAAGCCACTGCTCCCGCTATTTGCTGGGTCATCGAGACTGGCCCCTCCAAGAATAGAGAGATGGGCTGTGCAGCTATAGGCCTACAACTTCAAAGTTGTCTTCCGTCCGGGTGCACACAATCCGGCGGACTACCTCTCAAGGCACCCTGAGTCCCTGGGTCCCTCGAAGTCCACCGGAGGATGTAGCGTACTCTGAAGCGTTTGTGAAAATGATCTCTCAGGAGGCATGCCCCACCGCCATGATGCTAGAGGAGATCGGCCAAGCGACGGAGGAAGACGAAACACTGGTCAGAGTGAAATCCACCCTGCTAAGCAACGGATGGGCACACTTCCTGGACGGGGCTCAGGCCCTCCGAGCCGAAGACAGCCACGCTCGGCAACAGATCTGGCAAATCCGCCATGAACTAAGTGTGGGAGAACTGGGTGTTGTTCTGAGGGGACACGTCATCATAATCCCGAAGAGACTGCAACACCAGATCCTCCAGCTAGCACACGTCGGCCACCAAGGAATGGCGAAGACAAAGGCCAGACTGCGGAACAAGGTGTGGTTCACAGCCATGGATGCCATGGTGGAGGACATGGTGAGACAATGTCACGCTTGCACCATCACTGGTGGGGACCCGGCGCCAGTAATCACGGAAGAACCAAGCGAACTCCCATGGACCAAGGTCAGCATCGACTTTGGAAGCTTTCCGGATGGTCGCAACATGCTAGTGCTGGTTGACTCCTTCTCAAAGTTCCCGATCGTGGAGGTGGTGATGTCTACTGCGTTCGTGCATGTACGAAGAGTCCTTGAGAAGATCTTCGCACTCATGGGGTTACCCAATGAAATACGTTCAGACAATGGACCTCCGTTCCAGGGCGGGGGAGTTCCAGGAATACTTGGAGAAGAAGGCGATTCGCCACAGAAAGATCACTCCTCTATGGCCACAAGCCAACGGGGAAGTGGAACGTCTTATGCGGACACTCAACCGGGCCCTGCGCATTGCTGTTGATCAAGGTGCAGATGCAGAATCGGCACTTGACCAGTTCCTTGACGCCTACAGGCAGACGCCACACAGCACGACCAAGTGTGCTCCTGCTCATCTGCTCTTCAAAAGGCCCCCGAGGGACAGCATCCCGACTGACCCAACATGGAAACCCCCGGAACGGGACAATGAAGCCGTCCAAGGGAGGAGAACATCAATGAATCAAAAGGCGAGTGAAGCCCGCAGAGCAAGAGAGCCGCAGTTGAAAGTGGGGGACTGCGTTGTGGTCAAGGACAGACACCCAGGATGGAAGTTTAGAACAATGTATGAACCGGAAGAATGGGTCATTGTTAAGATTCAAGGGACCATGGTCACTGCTCAGCGAGGGCAACAAGTTGTCACGAGGAACGTGTCAAGCTTCAAGAAGACGAGTGGGACAGGTGTTGACCAGGAAGAGTCAGGAGGTCTGGAGAACACCCCGAGCCTCACCCCCATCGGCTCGCCGGGACCGCTAGTCTCTCCACCAAGTTCCCTGCAGGCAGAGAGTGGCGGGACTGTCCCTGAGGCCAGCGGGCCACGCCAAGGACTTGTGACTGTTTCACCCCCAAACACTCAAACGGATGCAGCGGCCAGTTCCAACTCCCGGAGCCAGAAGTATGGTCTCCGGCCGAACCCTGCACCCAGCCAGCGGCTGAGAGACTTTGTGTGCACATCCCTGTAACTCTGAAGAATCCTGATGGACTGTGTCTAAAGAAAAGGAGGGATGTAGAGAGCCATCCGGGCTCTCCACTACTTTGTTTCAGTTTACTGCTGTGCACGCAATCCTCTGGGCGGGCTCGACCCGAGGAGATAAATAAATGGCGGAAGACCGCTCTGGGTCTTCCCGCCAGAGTACCAGTAACCAGTGTGTGCGTACTGTCATTAACGCGCTGCGTAGGCCTCTGCTATCCCTAGGCCCCGCCGCGCTACACCCTCTATGTTCATGTGCTATAAACGGGGTACTAAATTTAACTGATAGTTTGCCTGCACTGTATGGCAAAACCTTTTGTTTTCTTGGGTTGCTTGGCGTCTAAATATAGCTGCATCAAAGACGCTCATAGAGTCCAATTCATTGGAAAACAAGTACATGAGGAGATTTACATCTATGTCTGAACGTATGTTTGTTTTTTTCCAATTCAAAAATGTTCCCAGTAGTATTCCGGAAAAAGCTGCTCCAGGAACTGGTTTCCAGGCATACTCCCGAGAATATCATGTGGCAAATCCCTTGGCTGTAGTAGATTTCGCACCATTTCCAGGGCCAGATCGAAGTTGTGACTCTCCACTAAAGTACAAGTTTGTGGGCACTCACAGACTTGTAAGGCTAACCAGTTTTGTTTAGCAGTGCCCTCGTGGTAGAGAATTCTGCAATAGTAAATCCATTTACGCCGTCCAGGAATCCTTTGTGAATTGCTAGCAAATCATAAATGGGGACGATTTTAGC
Organism: Calotriton arnoldi; assembly: GCA_963921515.1. Classification (NCBI taxonomy): domain Eukaryota; kingdom Metazoa; phylum Chordata; class Amphibia; order Caudata; family Salamandridae; genus Calotriton; species Calotriton arnoldi. The sequence continues at coordinate 395,874 of CAWUFW010013011.1, read as the reverse complement.
CATATACAAACATGTTTTGCCCAAAAATACGTTTGTGTTTCAGCCCCTTTAAATTCCAATTCTGCTACTTGTTAGGTTTGCCAGAAAATAAATCCTTTTTGGCTAATGTGGATGTACTCTTACCCACTTGATTTCTCCAACCAATGTGGTATAGCATATTTGATGTCCTATATCCCTTAAGTAAGTCAGGAAATTTATGAGGAGGTTTAGTCGTGCATCTCTATTGGACATCTCACACCACAGGAAACCCCATTTTTGTCTCTTAATATCTTTGCCTGCCTTCACCAAAACAAATCAAACTTTGGGTAAGCAACCCTTCAGCATGCCTAATTTGGATCAGATTAAGCAAAGGCTCAAAGCTTAGCATAGAAGTGGGGTTCAAAATAGTTACTTTTCCAAAAATTATGAAAACCGCCACGGTTGGCTTTTGTTGCAAACAACTTAAGACAACACTGAAAAAAAGTCCACCAAATTTTGTAGACCGATAGGCCTAAAGTCCATTTAGTGCCTTTACTTGCTATGATGAATTTTCTCCAGCTGGTTTGGAGTTATTAGGCAAAACACGGGTATCCATTGTGCCTGTACTGGTGTGTATGCCTGTAAACATCTTTGATCTTTCACAAACAGAAGTAGGTGCCATTATGGGTGCACCTGGTTGGTCAACGATGTTCACGCATTCATTCCAAATGTTTGTGAACATTACTGGTAGCGCACATCACCAGACTTGAACTTCACTATCAAAAGCATGCTAAAACTGGGCCCAGCTGTGACACCTTCCACACTCACATGCAGGCCAGAACTTATACTGATTGCAAAAAATCACATCTACTCCAGTGTTTGCAAACGTCAAAATAAGATCAACAATACTGGCTAGGGCAAAGCACTTGTGGGTGCAACTGTCAAACATTCCGGACACACATAGGCCACAATTACTGTTGGGTGTGTTTGCGAATGTTTAAATTAAACACATTAACACACTTGGTTATGGGTATGTATGTTAGTACAATCGTGGTGGGTGATAAGGTAAGAACATATTACCTTAACTGATGGATTTCATGAGTGTTCATAGATTTAGCTTGTGTTCTAAGGAAATGCTATCATTCTCACCATCTGGATGTCATAACTTGCTATGTCAATAACTTAAATTGTGCTTGTATGCTTCTGGTTGTTTTGATTTTGGATATGGGTGCAGGTGAGCAACCCCAGTATTTTGTACTGGTGCAACTTATATCAATTACTGTTTGATCTCTTAATCTGCCCTCACCTACCTGCAGCTTTGTGCAATATGTCCTTACATAAACCACTTTAATTCTGGCATGTTGCTTTGAATTATTTCTGTCTATTGCCTGGATCCAGCTAAGCGCCTTCATAAACAGAAGATGTTTGTTACTATCTCCTTCTGATGGTTTTGTAACCCAACACTGCTGAATCAAAGTGGATCTTCAGACTACTCAACATCTACAAGCAAGGGAAAAAAGAGAAAACAGAATAAGTAAAAATTCATCTGCCGTGTGAAGTCTGAACTCTTGCTTAAATGCATGTTTTTGTGCGTTGTTAGCAGTTCATAGGTTGTATGACTCAATAACATGCCATCCCATACTCGTACCATAATATACTATACAATAACAGGCCATGCCATACTATAAAATTACAGACCATAACATACCATACCATACTATACAGTACCAGGCCATACCATAAAATACTATGACTACGATATCATACCATATTATATCATACTTTGCAATACGCAATAACCGGCAATATCATAACATACATTACAGTAACAGCCCATACCATAATATAAAATGAAATAGTATACCATATCATTCCATACTGTACAATTACAAGCCGTACCATTCATATTATCCAATCAAGTCCCTTTCACCTCCCTTTACCTCTAACCATCCTCAACTCCACTTGCCTCTACAAACCATGAGCCCTCAATTTAATCTCACCTCCCTTTACCTGTACCCACCGAACCCTCGTCACCTTCACCTCCTTTTATTTCTACCTACCCGAATCCCTAAATTCACCCTCACCTCCCTTTACCTATACTCAACCCGAACCCTCAAGTCACCATCTCCTCTGTTTACCCCTACCCATCCCTGAACCCTTAAGTCACCCTTCCTTCCCATTACCTCTACCTGCCTCGAACCCTCAAGTAATCCTCACCTCCCTTTACCTCTACCCACCCTTGAACACTCAAGTCACGCTCACCTTCCTTTACCTTACCACACCGCCCAAACCATCAAGTCACCCTCACCTACCTTTATCTCTACCCACCTCGCACCCTCAAGTCACCCTCACCTTCCTTTACTTCTACTCACCTTTGAAGCCCACAAGTCATTCTCATCTCCCTTTACCTCTACCCACCTCTGAAACCCTCAAGTCACCCTCAGCTTCCTTTACCTCCACCTACCCTGTACCCTCATGTCACCCTCACCTCCTCTTACCTCTACTCACATCCAAACCCTCAAGTCATCCTCACCTCCTTTTACCTCTACCTATCCCCGAACCCTCAAATCACCCTAACCTTCCTTTACCTCTGCCAAACCCTGAGCATTCAAGTCACTCTAACCTCTGTTTACCTCTATCCACACAGAGCCCTCACATCATACTCAACTCCCTTTACCTCTACCCACTCATGGGCTCTAAAGTCACCCTCACTTCCCCTTCCCTCTACCAACCTCAAGACCTCACATTGCCCTCACCTCTCTTTACCTCTACCCACACCAAACCCTCAAGTCACCCTCACCTTCCTTTAGCTCTGCCAACACATGAACTTTCAAGTCACCCTCACCTCACCTCCCCTTACCTATATCCATACTGAGCCCCCAAGTCACACTCAGCTCCCTTTACCTCTACCCACCTGTGAGCCCTCAAGTCTCCCTCATCTCCCCTTCCATCTACCAACCCCAAGACCCCAAGTCACCCGCAGCTTTCTTTACCTATACCCACCCGAACCCTCAAGTCACCCTCATCTCCCATTACCTCTGCCCACCTTCGAAACCCCCAAGTCACCCTCACGTTCCTTTAAATCTGTGAAACCCCAAGCTTTCAAGTCATCCTCACCTCCTCTTAACTTTATCCACCCTAAAGTCACACTCAGCTCCCTTTACCTCTACTCACCCGTGGGCCCTCAAGTCTCCCTCACCACCCCTTACCTCTACCAACCACAAGTCACCCTCACCTCCTTTACCTCTACCCACCACTGAGCAGTCAAATCACCCTCACCTCCCTTTATGTCTACCCACCACAGAGATCATAAGTCACCTTCACCTCCCTTTACCTTTACCCACCATTGAACCATCAAGTCCCCTTCACCTCACTTTACCTCTACCCACCCTGAGTAACTAAGTCACACTCACCTCCCTTTACCTCTACCCACCCCTGAGCCCTCAAGTGACCCTCACCTTCCTTTACCTCTACTTACCCTTGAATCCTCAAGTCACCCTCACCTCCCTTTACGTCTACCCACCCTGAAAACCCTGAATCCACTGTCAGCTCCCTTTACCTCTAGCCACCCTGTACCCTCAAGTCACCCTCTCCTCCCTTTACCACTACCCATGCCCGAACCCTCAAGTCACCCTGATCTCCCTTTATCTCTACCTAGCCCGATCCCTATAGTCACCCTCACCTCCCTTTACCTATACCCACTTCCGAACCCTCAACTCACCCTCACCTCTGTTTACCTCTACCCATCCCTGAACCCTCAGGTCACCCTTCTTTCCCTTTACCTCTACCCACTCCGAACCCTCAAACAATCCTCACGTCCCTTTCTCTACCCACCCATGAACCCTCAAGTCACCCTCACTCCTTTTACCTCTAACCACCCCCGAAAAACTCAAGTCACCCTCAACTCCCTTTACCTTACCCCACCTCCCGAACCCTCAGGTCAACCTCACCTCCTTTTACCTCTACACACCCGAACCCTCAAGGCATCCTCACCTTCCTTTACCTCTACCCACCCTGAATCCTCAAGTCACTCTCATCTCCCTTTGGTTCTACCAACACCGAACACACAAGTCACCCTCACCTCACTTTACCTCTACCCGCCCCTGAACCCTCAAGTCACCCTCACCTCCATTTACCCCTATCCACCCCTGAGCCGTCAGTTCATCCCCAACTCTTTACTCTAAAATCACTTTTAAAAAAACATAAAAAGTTATTCATAAAAAATGCGTACCTTTGTAGTAAAGTACTACGTGGTAAAGGAACAAATACTTACCTGCATGGTAAAGATTGTGTGGTCAAAGTCTTGTGTGGTAAAGATTGCAGGGAAAAGGCTGCTTACCCTCAGATAGGACTCAAATATTTTGAGGAGCACTATCGGTTGTTTTATGCCCTTCAGTATGTTTACTGGCCAATTTCACTTCTTTGACAGTTTAGTCCCTACTTTCCCCAGCCGACCTCTCCTATACTTTAGGTCTCGCCTGAGACAACACAAGCGATGTGGATTCTGAGACATTTTGTTTACTTAGAAGCTTAGAGTCCGCCCATTGATTTCCACTGGATGGCTTCATTGTCACTCCCATTTCCTTAATTCCTTTTGGTCAGCAAGTGCAGGCTTCCCTTCCTCTTCAAGTGTTTGTCCCCTACCTTGGAGCATGGCCCAAGTACTCCTTCCCTTGCCGAGGGTCATTCCACTGCTTGACACGTTCAGAGGTATTTTTCTCTCCTTTAACTTGGACCTCCTTCCTCCCTAACCCTCCTGCACTGTTGCTTGCCCTGCCCCCAACCCTTATTCTGACCTTGTTGCTTGTCTAGTCTGCACTTCCACCTTTGTTGCTTGCCCATCCACCCCCCACCTCCTCCCTCTTTGTTGTTTGCCCCCTCTTGTCTCCCCAGGAAAAAAGTGCCCAAAAGTCACACAAAAGGGTGGCAAGATGCTACAAAGATACAAATGGCACCGCGCTTCCAGCTCTGCATGACCGTTTTGGCACTGTCTTCATGCAGGGCCAAAACAGTGAACTTCAACTCGTGTGTAAGATAATTAACCTTTTTTGTATGAAGGCAGAGAATAATCCTCTACTAAGTAAGTGGATCAGTGCCCCTCGCAGTCAAAACTGGCAACGTCCTATCCCTTTTTTTCCCTAACTTTCAGCAATACTGCACAGCAGCTGTGCTGCTGTACAACATGGCTTAAAATAGAAAAGTCAATAGCTGTCCGACAGGCAAGACCTATTTGCTAAAGCTTGTTTTTTATGGAAAATGTGAACCAGCCTCTATATTTCCTACTGTCCCAGGGTGAATCAACATTTAGGGGCCGATTCCGATCTCGGTCGGAGGCGCACCCAATACCATTCGGTCGGGAAAAAAGCCATGCGAAAGCCTGTTTCCCGACCGATCCGTACAGCACACCGAACGAGTAAGTATGATGCGCACAACAGCAAAGAATCCGGCCGAGCCGTACTCACCCAAACCAGGTCCTGTTCCCCGACCGAGGCGAATCCGGAAACGCCGAATCGAGTCGCACGGAAGGAAAAATGCAGCTCCGTCCGGCCGAACGAGTACGATGCGCTTTCCAGACGCGCCGAACCCGTCGCTACGCACGTCAAAGCATCCGGGAGAGGCGCACATAAGCTCCGATTCGCGCCACAACACGATCCACGGCTCCGAGACGAACACGCCAGCGACGAGGACGAGGCGAAGCGACGAGGACGACGCGAAGCAACGAGAAGGACGAACGACACGAACCAACCATGAATCCCTTCGTCCCGATCATACCAATATTCTACATTTACTACCGGAACAGGCACGGACGCGTACGGCGCAGAAGGTAAGCCAGACACCAACCACAAAACACATACAACACGTACACGACACATCACACACACACAGAGGGATGCAGAATATACTTACACCAGCAACAGCAGCACCATAGGGGCGGGATGCCCATCACCAATGCCACATATGCACACAGGGGCCTGAATGCGCACCACCACCCCTACCCAGGGGGGCAGGATGCCTATCACTACTACCACCCTTAGCCAGGGGGCTGGATGCCTACCACTACTACCACCCTCACCCAGGGGGCTGGATGCCTACCACTACTACCACCCTCACCCAGGGGGGCTGGATGCCTACCACCACTACCACCCTCACCCAGGGGGGCTGGATGCCTACCACTACTACCACCCTCACCCAGGGGGCTGGATGCCTACCACCACTACCACCCTCACCCAGGGGGGCTGGATGCCTACCACTACTACCACCCTCACCCAGGGGGGCTGGATGCCTACCACCACCCTTAGCCAGGGGGCTGGATGCCTACCACTACTACCACCCTTAGCCAGGGGGCTGGATGCCTACCACTACTACCACCCTCACCCAGGGGGGCTGTATGCCTACCACTACTACCACCCTCACCCAGGGGGCTGGATGCCTACCACCACCCTTAGCCAGGGGGCTGGATGCCTAGCACTACTACCACCCTTAGCCAGGGGGGGCTGGATGCCTACCACTACTACCACCCTTACCCAGGGGGCTGGATGCCTACCACTACTACCACCCTCACCCAGGGGGGCTGGATGCCTACCACCACCCTTAGCCAGGGGGCTGGATGCCTACCACTACTACCACCCTCACCCAGGGGGGCTGGATGCCTACCACCACCCTTAGCGAGGGGGGCTGGATGCCTACCACTACTACCACCCTTAGCCAGGGGGGCTGGATGCCTACCACTACTACCACCCTCACCCAGGGGGGCTGGATGCCTACCACCACTACCACCCTCACCCAGGGGGCTGGATGCCTACCACTACTACCACCCTCACCCAGGGGGGCTGGATGCCTACCACTACTACCACCCTCACCCAGGGGGGCTGGATGCCTACCACCACCCTTAGCCAGGGGGGGCTGGATGCCTACCACCACTACCACCCTCACCCAGGGGGGGCTGGATGCCTACCACCACCCTTAGCCACGGGGGGCTGGATGCCTACCACTACTACCACCCTTAGCCAGGGGGGGCTGGATGCCTACCACTACTACCACCCTTACCCAGGGGGCAGGATGCCTACCACTACTACCACCCTTAGCCAGGGGGGCTGGATGCCTACCATTACTACCACCCTCACCCAGGGGGCTGGATGCCTACCACTACTACCACCCTCACCCAGGGGGCTGGATGCCTACCACCACCCTTAGCCAGGGGGGCTGGATGCCTACCACTACTACCACCCTCACCCAGGGGGGCTGGATGCCTACCACCACCCTTAGCCAGGGGGGCTGGATGCCTACCACTACTACCACCCTTAGCCAGGGGGCTGGATGCCTACCACTACTACCACCCTCACCCAGGGGGGCTGGATGCCTACCACCACCCTTAGCCAGGGGGGCTGGATGCCTACCACTACTACCACCCTTAGCCAGGGGGCTGGATGCCTACCACTACTACCACCCTTACCCAGGGGGCAGGATGCCTACCACTACTACCACCCTTAGCCAGGGGGCTGGATGCCTACCACTACTACCACCCTCACCCAGGGGGCTGGATGCCTACCACTACTACCACCCTCACCCAGGGGGGCTGGATGCCTACCACCACCCTTAGCCAGGGGGCTGGATGCCTACCACTACTACCACCCTCACCCAGGGGGGCTGGATGCCTACCACTACTACCACCCTTAGCCAGGGGGGCTGGATGCCTACCACTACTACCACCCCCACTCATAGGATGGACAATGCATGACACAACCAGCACACCACAACCTAGGGAATGCAAGAAGAAGACATCCCCCAACACCATGACAAGGGTGTGTAGACTGTGTCAAATGCCTACAACACCGAACATGACTTTGAACATACAATGTGACCCCCTAGCACATGTGCCACACATATATGTGTGTGGCACCCACAATGCAAGCAGGCCATGACCATTGTGGCAATGGGGTCCAAACCCCCATCATCACAGTGACCAAAATGTAAGTGTGGGGTCCATAGCTGAAGCACACTTTGAACATTGTGGCAATGGGGTCCAAACCCCCATCATCACAGTGACCAAAAGGTAAGTGTGGGGTCCATAGCTGAAGCACACTTTGAACATTGTGGCAATGGGGTCCAAACCCCCATCATCACAGTGACCAAAATGTAAGTGTGGGGTCCATAGCTGAAGCACACTTTGAACATTGTGGCAATGGGGTCCAAACCCCCATCATCACAGTGACCAAAATGTAAGTGTGGGGTCCATAGCTGAAGCACACTTTGAACATTGTGGCAATGGGGTCCAAACCCCCATCATCACAGTGACCAAAATGTAAGTGTGGGGTCCATAGCTGAAGCACACTTTGAACATTGTGGCAATGGGGTCCAATCCCCCATCATCACAGTGACCAAAAGGTAAGTGTGGGGTCCATAGCTGAAGCACACTTTGAACATTGTGGCAATGGGGTCCAAACCCCCATCATCACAGTGACCAAAATGTAAGTGTGGGGTCCATAGCTGAAGCACACTTTGAACATTGTGGCAATGGGGTCCAAACCCCCATCATCACAGTGACCAAAATGTAAGTGTGGGGTCCATAGCTGAAGCACATTTCGAACATTGTGGCAATGGGGTCCAAACCCCCATCATCACAGTGACCAAAAGGTAAGTGTTGACAAAGAAAGAGGTGCAACTGCCAAACTGCATGGATGATTCCTGGTCACAGAACAACAAACACATCAGTGGCAAAGTAGTGTATGTGTCCCATTGCAACATAAATTGGGGGAGCCAAATACTGCAGTGCAAATAAGACATACCTTTGGCCATGTGCAGACAAACAACACCCATGGGGGCTGACACCGTCAACAATCATCAATGACACAATGACAGAAGTGACCATCAGAATGCAGACCCACATATTTGCACCAATGGGCACACACATGCAGATACCCTGTGGAGACTGCAGATGTGAGGTGAACAGATACCATACCATGGCAGCAATGGGACACACAAACCATGATCATTGTGCTGACCGATGACCTAGGAGTCCCAGGGACAGCAGGGGAAACCCACCAAACTACATACAGCCAATGGCACACCCAAGATATGCCAATGCAGTGGTGCAGATGCACAAACACAAACAGGCAGACCCACACTGCACATCATACACAACAGGTGAGGGGGGGTGCCAGTGTCCCCAGGCAACCACACAACACATGAGGAGACCTGAATACCAATCATACAGATGTGCATACAGTGCCACACAAAGGTAACTCATGGATCCAAATCCCCTATGTGGGCAAGCAGGCATTGTCAGATGAGAGGGAGCACAAATCACACATGTCACACAGGCATGTAGGGACAGCAACTGACACAGCAAGACACAGACACACCACAGCACCACCCCCAGGGCCCCCACAATGTGGTGACCCTGGGCTGCATTACAATCCCACTGTGATGACAAAGCTAAATGTGGTTCACACTGTGAACCACAGTCATGTGTCCTGAGCAACTAACTACCATCACACCTACACAAGCACAAATCAAACAGCATGGCCAGTAAGCCAAGGCCAACATGGCGGCAGGGGCCTAGCCGGGCAACAACTCTCATCTGCACACACTCAACACCACACCCCTCGACCTCCAACAATGTGCAGCAGTGAAGCACACATGCACTGGTGACATTGCACATGCACCCATGACTATTCCAGGGTGGTGGGTGGGAACCAAGGTGCAGAAACACATCACACATGGACACTCAACAAGACTCCTGAATGTCTGACACACTGCACACTACGCTGTACATGGACATGACGGCAATACCACACCAACCAATGGGATCCCAGCCACAGTCACACACCAATGAAGAAGCCAAGGTCACCCACAAAGAACACACATAGACAACAACCAACATTGCAGCCCGGACCCTGAGGAGTGCCAGCAGTCACACACACAACGTGTCACAATCACTGAAAGATAACACAAACTGGAAATCACATGACAGGGGCAAACAACAAGTGCCAAGGGGAAACCTGACTGTGACCCACCTGCGTCTGCACACAAACTCAGCCCTGACAGCAAACACACCTATGGGTGACACCCTGATGACCAGTAATGTGCCATGCACCCACATCACAGAGAACCCAGGGCGAAGACTTTGGGGGAACATAGGTCAACTCAGCTAGCATCACAAACAGGTACAACACTAGGGATCACAGCATGCACAGCTAAACGGAAGTGAACACACAGACATGCACATACAACACACACCTTGGGCGCAGGCAATGTCACAGGAGTACACACTGCCATGAGGGGACTCCACTCCTGTGTGAGGAAAGCTGTGCCATATGTTGCCTCAGTAGGGCCCCATCATGTCAGCTGAGCACTTGGTCACACAATCAACAATTAGCACCAAATGAGGGCTCCCGTAACATCAGCCTGGTCATGGAAGTGCCAACGGAATCATCAGCACAGATCCAACACACTTGTATAGCAATGTTGCACTGACAACACAGATGAGTCCTTCCCCATTGATGCCCAAACCTGCATGTCCACTGGAGATGGCCACACGGTCAGGGAAGTAGATGAATTGAACAATGGCAGGCACAACAGATGTGCAGGGGTGGAAGCCACAGATGTGAAATAGGCAATCTAAGTAGGAAATCCCATTGCCAAATACTGAACACATGACACCCTCAGATGCTGCTATGGATGACATGGATACACCACAGGATAGGACACATTCCCCCTGGACCACATGGGTTCCTGCACAGTAACACTTCATTATCATGAGACCAAATATCACCATCACTGCAGCAAGGGCATGGTTAGCATCATCAACATCATGTACATCAGAAGCAAAAGCACTAGAGAACAGAAAGTTGCTTTATTCAGCATATGTGGCATTAAAAGTAGAAGTCCGGTAGAAAATAAACAAAGGCCAATGGCCAGTCCATCAACAAAGTCACAAGTGGGTGACAGTGGCAGATGCCACCCTACACATGCCTGCACAAAACCAGGGACAATCCACTAGGAGGGGCAACCGGGGAGGTAGGCCAGGCACCGCAGGGACAGGATCAGGGCTCACCAGGAGGAAGCAGGGAAGGGGTGGTGGGTGCTGGAGAGCCACTGACAACTGCAGTGGAGGTGTCTGACATGGTGTGTGCCGGCACAACTGGGGGGCATGGCTCAGATGTTGTGGGTGCCGGCACGACTGCAGTGGACCCTGCAGATGGAGTGGACAGGTCCGCCACTCCAGTGCCCAAGTCAGACAGGGTGGTAGTGGACTCCACTGCAGTGCCTACCACCAGGGGAGGAGAATGGGGAACAGGCAAGGTGGGCTGGACAGAGGGGGAGGACACCCTCACCACATCAGTGGCACAGACAAGCGCAGCGGGGGTGTGGTGCCGGGAGAGCAAGTGGCAGGGGAGAAGGCCGGAGCCTCTTGGGGATGGTATATCTGTGGGTGGGGGAACCTGGGGCAGGGTGTGGTGGGGGCACCTGTGGAGTGGGGGCCTGAGGGATGGAGGAAGGAGACCTGGTGCTTGAGCTGCAGGGCGGCGGCGGGGTCTTGCTCTTACCACTCCGGGGGACTTGCGGGTGGGGGCCTCAGTCTGTCTGCGCCTGGGGGAGGGTGTCCGGGGGCGAGGGGCACTCTGCTCCGTGTGGGGGGCTTCCTCTTCCCCCTGGATGCTGGAGCAGCTGGATCGGAGGGGAAGAGGCCGAGGTCACTGAGGAAGAGGCGCTGGGTCTTTGGGGTTGCAGGTGAGGCAAGGGAGGGTGCTTTGGAGGGAGAGGCAACTGAGGACTGCGCAGTGCCCGTGGATGCGTGTGTGTGTACCAAGGCCCCATCCCCTGTGAGTCTGGTTTCAGTCCCCTGACTGTGCGTGCGTGTGCGTTTTGTTTGTGGCGTGTGTGTCTGTGTGCTGGACGTGTGTGTGCTGGTGTGTGCCTGTGCCGGTGTGTGTGTGCTTGGGACGGGTAAGGTGCTGGGGAGTGTGGATGGAGCAGAGGCAGGAGGGGTGAGGGACTGTCTGAGGAGGGACACTGCTGCCGTCAGGGAGGAGTCCATGGACCTATTGCCCCTCTGTAGGTCAGACATGCCCGATGAGATGCCCTCCATGAACGACACCAGCTGAGTCAACAGAGCGGTGTGCGCATGGAGGACACTCAGCATGGCTGTCTGCCCTACATGGAGCTGGCGAAGGAGGTACACAGACTCCTCACTCAGGGCAGCAGGGGACACAGGGGCAGGGGGTGCGGTGCCTGGCCCAAAGGAGACACGCTCCCGAACATGGGAGCCTCCACGGACCTGGGGAATGGGAGCCGATGGGAGGGCGGTGGTGGTGCTGGTGGTGGCGGGGACAGCAACACTAGCTGGGGTGTGGTGGCTGCTGACACCCGCCTCCATAAGGGAGTCATCCTCCGAGTTGCTCTGGTCCTCAGCTGAGGTGGATGGTGCTGAGGACTCCTCGGTGTGGCTCCCCTCGCCCTCCGTGCCACTGGGTCCCTCCGACCACTCCTCGGCTGCTGACCCAGTCTGGCTCTCTGGCTCCTCCTGGTCCGTGGAGCTGTCCCCTTCCGTGGCCGTGGATGTATCTGCAAACAATGGGGAAACAGACAGACATCAGTCACCTGCACCAAACGCACACACCACTGTGAGCACAGCACATTACAGAGCAAGCCCTGGCATCATTAGTTGTACATTGCTAAAAGTGCCCTAACTGAACAGGAGAAGCCAATTGTCAGTCTGATGCCAAGCATGGCACTCACATCCCACATGGCCTTGCACCCATCTGTCTGGTGTCTGTTGGATTGCAACACCCCAGTGTGGACACATGCACCAAGTACACAGTAGTTGGACAGTGCAGAGGACACGGTGTGGCATGTGGACATGCACACATCACAGCTCTTGCCACTGAGTCAGTACAGGTTTCCGGATGAAAGGGATGCCCAGAGTCAAATAGGAAATGCATGTGATGCATACCAGCGACAGACACCATGATGCACCCATGTCCTGATAGCCATCGCCACAATGGTGTGCATGTAGCACATGTCACTCCCCTGCAGGACCACCAATAAGTTGACACATGCCATGGCAGAGGCATGACTGCTAAGTCATACATCACTGTCTCAGTGATGTATGACTTGGCAGCCAGACAACAACACTATGCACTGTGTCACAATAGTAGGTCATGGGGAATGCAAGTCCTGGAGCTGCACAAGTGCACATGTACATCCCCCACACAACACATCATCTTAACCCTCATCTGTCCAGGTCATACCTATTGGACATATGGGAGACCTGTGACACTACCCTCTGAACCTGAGCCCCTCACAATCTGCTGTGAATGGGGAACAGCTGCCTGAACTTCACATTCGCATACCCCAGTCTGCACGGGCAGCTGATCAAACACCTATGTGACACACAAGTATCGTCTCCTATGGTCACATCTCCAGGGGCATGCTGAGCCCCTACCAAGAAACACCCCAGCAGTCCTGGCAACTAATCCACAGCACACTGACACAGAGGCAGACACCTGAGGGGTCAAATCACTGCGCACAATGTGTCAGCTGATACACGGGAGTGGGAGTACAGAGTGCATTGCATGGCCTGGAGTAGGCATGACTGTCCTGCTCCACATGAATGAGGGATGAGCCCTGGACAGTGGATAGCTGGCTATGTATGTGTGACACACGTAATCTGCACACTCCTGGGGCCCAAACATTGTTCCCACCCGCTGCATGGGCGTGTGCCACATACCCCAGGCACATGTGGTGGCTCAGCACAGCAAGTGGACCGCATATCAAAGCAACACGCAGATTACATGTCCGAACACAGGCGTTGTGTGAACAATGGAACCACCCATGATGCCCACAACAGAGTTAGGGAAACAGATGCTGTCCCCCACCTTTAGTGAAGCAAACTGCAAGGACACAGTCCCAAGTGACACAATTCCCTGAATGTAAGGGCCACACCTGGGTATCAGATGAGCAGTGGGCAGTGCACAATAGAGGGACATGGCTCCTGGACAACATGACTGCTGCACTGTGGCAGTTGAACCAGGCCAGAGGAGGGCACACAGCATGTAATACAGAGTTCACAGTGCAGTCTTTGACTCACCCCCTCCTTGCTGCTGTCTGGCCTTCAGCTGCCCATCCAGGTCTGGAAACACCACCGCCAGGATCTGGAGCATGTGGGGGTCAGGGTCCGTGTTCCGCCCCTCTTGCGAGGAGGCGACAGCTTCAGCTGGACCCGTGCAATCCTCCGGGTCCAGCCCCGAAGGTCCTGCCACCTCTTCTGGCAGTTGCGGATCCGGCGCTTGTAGACCCCCACGGACCGGACGGCCCGGACGATGTCCTTCCAGATCTCCTGCTTCCGATGGGCATTAACCTGTCAGGATGACAAAGTGAAAAGGCCATTACTACACATGCAAAATATCCGTGCATGACACAGTTGTATATACATGTCTCAATCACAGGGGCACATGATGTACACAGGCAGTGCAAAGCTGCCCATGGACAGTTTGCCAGACGTCACTACATAGTATCATTGCATGGGAAGTAAAACCTTGTTCAAATGCACTGTCACTGCACCATACCTGTCCAGTGCATGTCACTACACACTATGGGGGGTGACAACTACTCAGTGAGCCTGCTAGCCAGTGGCGTGCAGACTTTCAGCCTTGCTAGTCAGACAATATGCACATTCAGAAAGGCAGTGCACAGAACACTCACCTGCTCCCCTGGTGTCCCATACAGCTTGCTGTACTGTGGAAGTAGGCTGTCCAGCAGGGCCTGGTTCTCCTCAAGGCTGAAGGCTGGGGCTCTCTCCACAGTACGTGCCATTGCAGGGTCCAGAGGGGCAGAGACAGCAGCAGTGCAGTGGCAGATGTCGTCCTGGAGCATGTAGTGCAGGCAAGTGAGCTCTCAGGGGAACAGCCAGCAATATATATGTGCTGGAGAGGCAGATCCTGTCCCTTGTGTCCAAAGTGATAGGTCCAAGTCGTTTGCATCTTCTGAATCTTGCCAATCCATGGAATAGCAGCACCAAAACACGCCCACAGCATCCTTCAAATCTTCAACTTCATGACATACATGATTTTGCAACATTGTTGTGGGTGACCAACTGATTTTCCAGCAACCGACTCGTTCGAAATTCGAAAACGCGTCCGTTGCCAGGCAAGCCCATTGTCAATGGGTGCGCACCGATCTGTCCATTGCGGTACAACACGTACAGGGGTACAACGCGTACCCGCACACATTGAATGCAATGGGCCGGCCGGGGGCACCGATCGGTCCATTGCAGTTCAACGCGTACAGGGGTACAACGCGTACCTGCACACATTGAATGCAATGGGCCGGCCGGAGGCACCGATCGGTCCATTGCAGTACAACGCGTACAGGGGTACAACGCGTGCCCGCACACATTGAATGCAATGGGCCGGCCGGGGCACCGATCGGTCCATTGCAGTTCAACGCGTACAGGGGTACAACGCGTACCCGCACACATTGAATGCAATGGGCCGGCCGGGGCACCGATCGGTCCATTGCTGATCAACGCGTACAGGGGTACAACGCGTACCCGCACACATTGACTGCAATGGGCCGGCCGGGGGCACCGATCGGTCCATTGCTGTTCAACGCATCACTGTACATGTGACTGGCATATGTCAGCATGCCTGTCTCAGATGGACATATGCCAGCCACAGATAGCTCCCAGGGAGTGAGGGGCACACCTACATCACGACAGCCTGTCCAAACTTTATCATAAGGCATGTAAGGCTGCATTTCCTATTGTGTGTATGTTGGTGTACATGTTGTCCTGTGGGTGTCACCTGTGGGCAGCCACCCCCAGGCTGTGCACGTGTTCATGGGGACAGGATCCTGGGTGTTACGTGTACATGACCACTGTGATGTGCAACTGTTCATATCTGTGCATGTGCCATGGTCACATTTCACGGTGGTGTATGTGTATGTCATGTCACATACCCCGTGAGTCCCATGTGGGACGGTATGTTTGAGCCAGGGTGTCCCAGCGGCACAATAGTGATGGTCCTCCACAGTCTTTGTGCATGTAGTGTTTACAATGTCTCTGATTTCATGTGCACAATGGGAGACAGTCTCCACATCCAGGTTGTGTGTGCATGGACTTTGATGTTGTGCGTGTGTGTGTCACAGACGTCCATGTCTGTCCTGCCGTGGCAAGTGGGGCCACTACCTGTGGGGGTCATGGTTGTTTTGCTGTGGTGTATACATGATACTCCATGTAATGCCAGTGTCCATGTGGCAATACAGGGTCCCTGGGAATGTACCCGTCGTTGAGCTGTGGTGCCTGGGGCACATCTGTCCTCACATGTCACTGTGGGGGGTGATTGTGACACAGCAGCAGGAGATGGGAACTGTGACACGGCCTCATGATATCCAATGGGCCAACCTGGGACTAATTGATGCCACCTGTTGGACCGTGTTGACAGATGTTGGCCATGTATGTCCCATACATGTCCTTACGGAACTGCACACTTCATGTAGTTGTGCCTCATAATGATGTATGTTGGGATATTGAGTGTGTTCAATGCCGCATATGTGGGGTGACTGACAATCTTGCTTACTTCTCCTCTGCACTGCAGGGCTCCTGCTGTCCAGGGCCAATTCCCAGACCTGGCAACGATGGTGGAACGGGACAGCATCCGACGGTACCGCTTCACCAGGCAGCTGATTGAGGATTTGGCAGTGCAGTTGTCCCCACATTTGCAGCCTGGCCGGCCGTATCCTACAGCGCTGACCCCCAAGGTGAAGGTGATCGCAGCCCTACACTTCTTTGCCACCGGTACCTTCCAACATACTGTGGCGACTGCTGGTGGGATGTCACAGACCATGTTGAGCCGTGTGCTCCGCGATGTTTTGGCGGCAATGTTGCTATTCCTGAACCGGTACATCTATTTCCCTAGACTGCGACGACTCACTGACGTGAAGAGTGACTTTTATGCCCTGGGGAGGATGCCGCATGTCATTGGCTCCATTGATGGGACACATGTGGCTTTGGTACCACCACAGGCCCAGGAGCAGGCCTACAGGAACCGCAAGCACTACCACTCGGTCAATGCACTGGTGGTGTGTCTTGCAGACATGACCATCACACACGTGTGTGCCCGTTTCCCTGGTTCAGCACACGATGCCTTTGTGATGAGGAGTAGTCGCATCCCCAGGATGATGGCACAGATGCAGAACCAGCGTGCCTGGCTTGTCGGTGTGTACTGACTTTGTGCCATTGTGTGTGATCTGATCTGTAGTATTCCGCCCACTTTTCCAAGTCAGCTAATGTGCACTTGTCTGTCCGTAGGTGACTCGGGATACCCCAACATGCCGTGGTTGCTGACACCCCTCAGGAACCCTGTGACACCAGCCCAGATGCGCTACAATGAGGCACATGGTCGGACCAGGAGAGTGATTGAGCGGACATTTGGTCTCCTGAAGAGCCGCTTCCGCTGCCTGGACAAGACCGGAGGGTCCCTCCCATATGCCCCTGCGAAAGTGTGCAAGATTATCATCGTCTGCTGCATGCTCCACAACCTGGCAGTGCGGAAGGAGTTGCCTCTCATTCAGGATGACAATGACCAACATCCGCCACCTGTGGAGGATCCTGGCCTGGACCACGATGCCAGTGACGATGATGATGATGATGATGATGGTGATGTCCGCACACAGCTCATCACCAACTTCTTTAGCTGAATGTGAGTATCTTGAGGTGTCATGTGAATGATGTGAGTTGGCATGATGTGTAGGTGGTGCTCTGGTGCTGTTGGAGTGTGTCCATGGGCTACTTGACTGGATGTGTGTTGCGATGTGTGCTTACAGTGTTGACATGCTAACTTGGTTCTGGGTGGGTATCTTGTAACATGTATTGTGCATGAGTTTTGCTGTTCTGTCCTGTACTCCATTGCTTTTGACTGTGTGTCATTTCTGTCCTTCACAGGGTACTTTCAGATTCGTTTGGTCAACTGTGTCCACCGACGACGTTATTGCACTTCCAGGCTGGTAGCTGTTGTGTCCCTACAGGTGATGTGCGCCACACCCATGGACTTCCTTCCGTCTACAGTTGTTGACTGTGTGCCCGCTGCCAGGTGGGATTACCTTGCATCTGTAGTGGTTACGACATGTTGCAACTGTGTAATAAACCTGTGCTTCACTTTGTGATGTGCGTTGTCTGTGGTCACACATTTGACTGCCATTTCCTTACTGCACCTGTGGGCTACTTGACTACAACTGGGAATGGGTGTGGTGTCTGTGCATTGCACCGTCTTCCCTGGCAACATCAGTGTAGGCAATGAGTCAGATGGCCTAGGTGTGTATGTGTTGTGTAGCCCTGGTGGTGTGTCTCCCTCATATGTGTCACGTTGCCTTTACTCACATGCCTGTGTTGTCCTTGCTGTTGCAGTTCGCATACACAGTGTAATTTTGCAGTTCATCATCCCCATAACAGCACCCACGTTGGAATCACAACAGAGGCAAGTATGGTGTATTAGTGTGTTTATTGTGATACATTTGTGTGAATAGTGCATAGGATGGGTAGTGCTGTACATAAATCTTGCAATCTGAAGTTCCTAGGTGAATTGAAAGTCCTGGTAGACAGAATCCCCAGTATCGGGGCCACAGTTGTCTGACACATTGGTCCAACTTGTACTCCCCATGCAATGTGTGGGAGTAGTGTTGCCGTCAACAGGGTGAACAGTCTGTGCACAAAGGTGAACATCCAGAACAGGTTCAGGCTTCCTGGGAGTTGCGCTTGGCCATCGGCCTCTCACTTGCCCCTCCTCGGACGACCCCTCTTCTTGGGGGGGGGCCCTCAAGTACAGGCTGCTGCGGTGCAGGGGACTCTCCGCCAGAGTCATCCTCCCTCCCTGTGGCAGTTGCAGTTTGTTCGGCACCAGATGTTGTTGGCACACAGGGAGGTGTGGACTGGTTGGTTCATCTGGCGGAGGCATTGTAAAATGTCCCTGTGCACCGCCGTCATCTCATGCAGTGCATCCCACTTGGACTCCACGCGGGACATGTGGGAGTCCAAGCGGGCATGATGGGCAGCCTGCTGCTGTTTCATGTCTCTGAGGAGCCCCACTACCTGGCTGAGGTCTCCGGTGCTGGACTGGTACGCATCAGCTATGCGTACCAGTTGTGGGTCATCATGCACACCAGCAACGTCTGCAAGCAGCGACCTCTGTCTCCCACCCCTCCCACCACCCCTGCTGACATGTGCAGTGTGTGCAGTGGCACGCACAGATGACCCTGGTCCACCTTGGGGGTTGGTGGTGGTGGTGGTGTCCATGGCCCCAGGTTGGTCCAGGGTCCCTGTGCTGGTGTTGCTCCTTGTTCTGTCCATGTCGGCAGGAATGGTATTTGTGGTGACAGTCGTTGGAGATGTGGGTGCAGGGGGTGCAGCTGGTGGTCCTGCTGGTGCTGCAGCTGGTGGTCCTGCTGGTGCTGCATGTAGACTTGCACCGGATGTGCCAGGTTGGTCTTCATCGTCCGAGGAGGACAGAGGCTGTACGACGCCAGTGAGCTCCGCATCCTCTTGAGCCTGGGACTGGGACTCCTCAGCGTCTGCTGCTGTGTCCCCATCATCACCTGTTTTTGGGAGACACACACAATGTATGTTATGTTTCTGCAGGCATCAATGGTTGACACACATGACAGTTGTGACTGTGCCTCTGGGTGCGGGCCTGTACATTGCATTGTCCTAAGTCGTCACAGTCAGGGGTTGATATTGGTGTGGCACATTGTCCTGCATTATTTGGGCATTTCTATGTATTTTTTGGGGTGTGAACATGGTCTGCATTGGTTGTGTTTGGTTGACAGCTGGCCCTCCTTCCCACCCACCCAGCCAGTCAGTTATCCCACCATGGAACGTGCTTGCATTGCAGGGAGTGGAAGTTGTCTCTCAGGATGTCAGTCAGTGGTGTCCTGCTGTTTGTTGGTGCACAGTTGCCAGCAGGGCCTTGTGCTCCCCACAGCAGTAGCCAGTGTCAGCCATCTTGTGAGTCCTTCTCCACTCCCTGTGATGTGAGCATGGTTCAGGGTGGTGTTGATGGGACAGTTGTGGGGGTGAGCTATGTCTGTGACTACGACTCCCATCATGCTATTGCCTCCACCCCACTTCCCAGCATTCCCATACTTACTTGCTTTTGTGGGGAGTTCAGTGTGTGTGGGTGTGAGAGCAATGGCAAGATGGCTGACAGTGGTGTCCTGCTGTTGGTTGGTGTGCAGTACCCAGCATGCCCTTGTGCTCCCCACGACACAGCAACAGTGTCAGACATCTTTGATGGGCCTTTCCACTCTCTGTGGGATGTGCATGCGTGAGTGTGAGCTTGCTGGGCCATGTGGTGGGGGATGTAGAGCTGTGACTACGACTCCCATCATGCTATTGCCTCCACCCCCTTCCCAGCATGCCCATGCTTCCTTCCTTTTGACTCTGCTTCCCTGTGGGGTGGGCTGGCTGTGCTGACAGGATGGCTGGGAGTGTTGTCCTGGCAGTTGTTTGGCTAAAAGTCCCAAGAGTGTCCCTGTGCTTCACACAACATAACCCAGGGTGGTGGTTCTTTGTGGGATCTTGTGTTAGGATGGGGGGCATTGCATTCTACCAGGTGGGTTCTGTGGAGTTTGTGTTGGGGGGGTGTGTGAGGGGAGGTGCTTGTGACTATGGTCAGTGCTGCAAGTCCTCCTTCCCACCCAGCCAGCCAGATATCCCACCATGGAACGTGCTTGCATTGCAGGGAGTGGAAGTTGTCTCTCAGGATGTCAGTCAGTGGTGTCCTGCTGTTTGTTGGTGCACAGTTGCCAGCAGGGCCTTGTGCTCCCCACAGCAGTAGCTAGTGTCAGCCATCTTGTGAGTCCTTCTCCACTCCCTGTGATGTGAGCATGGTTCAGGGTGGTGTTGATGGGACAGTTGTGGGGGTGAGCTATGTCTGTGACTACGACTCCCATCATGCTATTGCCTCCACCCCACTTCCCAGCATTCCCATACTTACTTGCTTTTGTGGGGAGTTCAGTGTGTGTGGGTGTGAGAGCAATGGCAAGATGGCTGACAGTGGTGTCCTGCTGTTGGTTGGTGTGCAGTACCCAGCATGCCCTTGTGCTCCCCACGACACAGCAACAGTGTCAGACATCTTTGATGGGCCTTTCCACTCTCTGTGGGATGTGCATGCGTGAGTGTGAGCTTGCTGGGCCATGTGGTGGGGGATGTAGAGCTGTGACTACGACTCCCATCATGCTATTGCCTCCACCCCCTTCCCAGCATGCCCATGCTTCCTTCCTTTTGACTCTGCTTCCCTGTGGGGTGGGCTGGCTGTGCTGACAGGATGGCTGGGAGTGTTGTCCTGGCAGTTGTTTGGCTAAAAGTCCCAAGAGTGGCCCTGTGCTTCACACAACATAACCCAGGGTGGTGGTTCTTTGTGGGATCTTGTGTTAGGATGGGGGCATTGCATTCTACCAGGTGGGTTCTGTGGAGTTTGTGTTGGGGGGTGTGTGAGGGGAGGTGCTTGTGACTATGGTTAGTGCTGCAAGTCCTTCTTCCCACCCACCCAGCCAGCCAGTTATCCCACCATGGAACGTGCTTGCATTGCAGGGAGTGGAAGTTGTCTCTCAGGATGTCAGTCAGTGGTGTCCTGCTGTTTGTTGGTGCACAGTTGCCAGCAGGGCCTTGTGCTCCCCACAGCAGTAGCCAGTGTCAGCCATCTTGTGAGTCCTTCTCCACTCCCTGTAATGTGAGCATGGTTCAGGGTGGGGTTGATGGGACAGTTGTGGGGGTGACCAATATCAGTGACTACGACTCCCATCATGCTATTGCCTCCACCCCCCTTCCCAGCATGCCCATGCTTCCTTCCTTTCGATTCTGCTTCCCTGTGGGGTGGGCTGGCTGTGCTGACAGGATGGCTGGGAGTGTTGTCCTGGCAGTTGTTTGGCTAAGAGTCCCAAGAGTGTCCCTGTGCTTCACACAACATAACCCAGGGTGGTGGTTCTTTGTGGGATCTTGTGTTAGGATGGGGGGCATTGCATTCTACCAGGTGGGTTCTGTGGAGTTTGTGTTGGGGTGTGTGTGAGGGGAGGTGCTTGTGACTATGGTCAGTGCTGCAAGTCCTCCTTCCCACCCAGCTAGCCAGATATCCCACCATGGAACGTGCTTGCATTGCAGGGAGTGGAAGTTGTCTCTCAGGATGTCAGTCAGTGGTGTCCTGCTGTTTGTTGGTGCACAGTTGCCAGCAGGGCCTTGTGCTCCCCACAGCAGTTGCCAGTGTCAGCCATCTTGTGAGTCCTTCTCCACTCCCTGTGATGTGCGCATGGTTCATGGTGGTGTTGATGGGACAGTTGTGGGGGGGCAATATGTGTGACTGCGACTCCCATGATGCTATTGGCTACACTGACTTGGCCAGCATACACAGAATTCCTTCCTTTGAGTGGTCTTCACTGTGTGTTGGTGTTGTTGTGGTGGCTACATGTCTGGATGTGTTTGTTAGTTCTATTTGTGCCACTGCCTAGCTGTAGTTGTAGTTGTGTTTGTACATGTGATGGCACAGTTGGATGTGACTTTTTTGATGGCATGTGTTGTGTTTATCTGACTGACATACACATTTTGGGATGATTCTGTTGTGGTTGCTGTGTAATTGCTATGAGTGCATGGTTTGACTCTCCCTTGACAGTGATGTGTGTGTGTTTTGTGGCAGTATATTGTGTACATTTGTTGTGTACTCACCAGGCTCTGGGATGTCCTCTAGTCCATATACGCTCACTGGCGGAAGGATGGCCCGCACCTTCTCCTCCCAGGGCCTGAGGTATATTGGCTTGGCAGGAGGGCCACTGCCGGTGTGTTGGCTGTTGATGTAGTCTTTTTGAGCAGGTCCCGTACCCTCCTGCGCACGTCATGCCACCTGTTCTGGATGTCGCTCTTTGTGCGCCGACATGGTGATTGTGCGTTCACCCGGTTGATGATCCTCTCCCACATCTTGGTTTTCTGGGAGATGGGGGTCTGTTGGACCAGTGTGCCAAACAGCTGTGGCTCTACCCTGAGGATCTCGTCTACCATGACTTCCAATTCACAATCTAGGAACTTGGGATTCTTCTTGGGGGGCATGGTGATGGGTGGTGATGGTGAGTGATGTGTGTGTTGGTGTGCAGGTGAGGGTGTGTGAGTGTGTGTTTTGCTGGGTGTATGTGAGGTAGGTATTTGTTGGTGTGCTGATGGTGTGTGGCTTGTGTGAGGGATGAGCTGTGGGTGTGTGGTTGCTTTCTCTTGGGTGCTGGCAGTGGAATGGCATTTGCAAAGGCTCATGGTTGTGATTTGTGTCCTTTATATGGGTGGAGTTGTGGGTGTGTCTTTGTTCTCTGTCCCCACCCCCCCAGTATTTATTGGCTTGGTAATTGCTTGTTTGGCCATTTTTTTGGGTGAATTTTCCTTTGTACTGTCTGTGTATGTTGGAAACGTTCTTGTGACCGAGTCGGACCCTGCATTTGTCTCGTACGGTCTTCTCCGTTTCGTTCACGCTGTGTATGTGCAGTTTTCTATGCTGCGTACGCGTCGGTCGCGGTGTTTTGTGTTGCTTCGGCTCGGTTTTGTATGCGTGTCGGTCGTGCGGCTTGGCCTCCGTCCGACTCGCTCGTGGTTTTCGCGCCTTGCATCGTACTTTGCGGTTTGGAGTTCGCGTGTACGTTTCGGTCGGATTTGTTCCGGGTGCGTGTCGGTCGGTTGGATTCGCGTGTTTTTCCGACCGGATTGCTGTTTTCCGTGCGGCTCGGTCGGTCGACTTGGGTTCGGTACGTGTCGGTCGGATTTTGCACGCCTTGCATCGTACTTGGCGTGTCGGGCGCCACAGGTACGTGTCGGTCGGTATTATTTCCGGATCCGAGTCGGTCGGTGCTTTTTCTGGCCCGAATCGGAATCGACCCCTAAATTGGGGAAAGTAGAACAACGTATTCTCGCATTATGCAAAGGTATATGGTAACAACTTAAGTGCTGAGAGGAAAACTCTACTGTTCCATTGGTTGGACATGGGGGGCAAGAAAGGTCTGATCATTTACTTGAATTATCAACTGAAGAAGCCAATAGGCTTAATGAATTGGAAATTTGCATAAAAACAATGGATTTGCACATCATCCCAGAGGTTTGTACAATACAAGGAATATTTCACGTTGGCAACGCAACACTAAAAAGTGGAGACACTAGAGCAATATGTATCAGAGTTAAGGAAACGTGCTTCTACTTGTAAGAGAATAAGGGACAATTTCACATTTGGATGTTTGAAATTTACGTTTGGACGTTTGAAAGTAAGAGGTAAACTTTGATTGAAGGATAATTTCAAGTTAAGTGAGGTGCTACAAATAGCAAAGAAGACTGAATACAGTAGTATGTGCAGAAGAAATGAGAAAATAAAATTATAGTAAAGTAGTGTACAGGCTGTGGGCAGAAAGGAGAACAATCTAACAAATTCAGTAGAAGATGTTACAGATGTGGAAATTAATGTCACTTATTATATATGATAAAAAATGTCCGCCAGGGAAAAAGATATAAAAACAATATGGAAGAAAGGTCATTTTGCAAAAGGGTGCAGTTCAACAAACATTTTTACGAAAGTAGATGGGAAGAGAGTGAATATATAGTTTGGCAAGCAGTAGGGAAAAGAGAAGCAGGCCCGATAGATTAAGTCAAATCAGAGGGGCATGATGGGGAAATGTTGCTAAGAAAACTCAAGTGTTGTGGTGGACATATGCCCTCTCCCAAGGATAACTGATATGATGACCATGCTAAAAAGACAGGGAGATCTATTTGACACTAGAACTAGCGTTGGCATACATGTAGTAAGGTTACAACAAGAATCTAGAGATCTAACAGCATGCAACGGTATCAGTCTTTCCACAAAGGAGTATTACAAAGCACTTAAGGGGTAAAGATTAATCAAGAAGACATTAGTTTATGTGGTTGATGGAAAAGGGCACAATGGCAGAAAGAGGCAGATGTTGAGAGGGACTAAACAAAATGGGTTAACTTTAACAGTAGAGAAGTGTAAAGTAGGACAAAAAGAATTAAATTATTTAGAACACAAACTAATCAGTGCATCCAAAGCAGAATTAGTTGATGCTTTCAGGAAGATGCCCGCTCCACAAAAAAGGAGAATTACACATCTTTCTGGGCGGGCCTGAATTCCACAGTAAATTTATTGCCAAATTTGCAAACAATACTCTGAAGTTGAGAAGTCTCTTAAAAATAGAATTTAAATAGGATGAGACATGTAATCAATAATTTGAGCAAGTGAACTGTGAACTGGAAAAAGTTTCATATTTACAAAGCTTTGATCCAGAGGAAAAATATATAGTAAGAACAGCTGTTAGCACTAAGTGATTATGTGCTGTATTACTTCAAGGAGAAGGGAGAGAAGAGAAAATTATAATAATTTATATCCAGCGGATAACAAGAGGCAGAAACAAGATATTCTTTTATACAAAGAGAAACTTTGCCAGGATACTGGGGCACTTCAAAAAATGTCTGTGGCAAAATATGTTTTACTGAGGCTGACAATAACCCCTGAAGAAGGGAACTTATTTGATATCAAGCTGCATGAGCAAATGGGTAGTGACTATCCGGGAGCACAATTGTTATGTGACATTGAATTCCTCTTGTCCTGACTAAAGAGACTTAAGAATGGCTTGATGAAGACAGTGAGGAGGAAGATGATATGAAGATGTGTCTCTTCAAAGAGAGGGCAATTTGAGAGGAAGAGTGTAAGAAGAAAGTTGAAAATGATGTTACAGGAAGTGAGTAAGTAAGAATATAAGGGAACATTTAATAGAAAAGAATACGTGCCGAGAAGACTGTAAACATTTTGGTGGGTGAGAAAAGAGTTGTGAGAGAGTAAAGTAAAGATTTTCAAGGGCACCAGGTTACTTCCCCAGTGTAATGTTAGTGAGAGATTAATAAAAATGAGTGCATGAAGGGCGCATGAGAATATGCAAGACAAAAGAAAGACAGTGGCAGGATTTGTTGGTGGCATGGATTATATGGGCAGATAGAAAGACAAGTGAGGGAATGTATGTCAAGTGACAAGACTCGGACAGAAAGAGGGCAGCCAATGAAGGAAAGAAATTTACTGGACATGCTGGGTGAAGAGATGCAATTACATATAGTTCGTCCACTTTAGTGTGGTGTGTAAGTATGTAATATTGTTAATAAATACGTACTCAAGTTGGCCAGAGGTAAACATTCTTAACAGCACTTAAAGTGGGAGTGTAACAAAATTCTGAATGAAATATTAAGCAGGGAAGGATTCCTGAAATTCATTTTAAAGATCATGGACTACTGGGCACAAGCTCATAAAAAAAAAAAGTGGCGGTACTAACCAAGTTAGGCAATATGCAAGTGACATCACAAGGAGTCACAACCTGTGTGGCATCACAAGAAGTGGCATTACAAAAATTGACATCACAGGAAGTGGCATTACAACCTATGACATCACAGAAAGTGGCATCACGAGAAGTGGCATCAGATCTTAAGACCTCATGTATAGCAATTCTATCATGAGTACATTTTTGTACATTACGAAATTTAACAAATTAGAGGATGTGAAGTTGGCCATCATGTCTCTCCCGACCTGCAAGGCAGCGGGGCTAGACGGGCTCCCTAGTGAATTTTATAAGGCTTATGCAGATGATCTCGCGCCGCGCCTGCTAGAGGTATTTGCAGAGGCGTATGACTCGGGAGACCTGCCCCCCTCCCTTAAGGAGGCTTTACTAGTTATGCTTCTGAAACCGGATAAGACGGCAAATGCCTGCGACTCCTACAGGCCCCTCTCTATTATAAACATCGATGCCAAAATCTTGGCCAAGATGATCGCGACCAGGCTCCAGCCACTTGTTCCCAAATAGGTCCTCCCGGACCAGTCTGGATTCGTGCCCTCAAGATCCACCATGCACAATCTCCGCACAATCTTCTCTACTCTCCATTATTTTGAGCAGGATTTCCAGGCGGTAGCCGTGCTTCTGGACGCGGCTAAGGCCTTTGATTCCCTTCAGTGGGAGTTCCTGTTCACTGTCCTGATGCGAATGGGCCTGCTGCCGTTCTTTTTAAAATGGATACACCTCCTGTATGCTGCTCCGGTGGCAAGGATTCGCGTGAACGGGTGGGTCTCCGATCCCTTTTTTATTCAACGGGGCACGCGGCAGGGCTGTCCCCTGTCGCCCATGTTATTTGCATTGGCGCTAGAGCCTCTGGCGTGCAAGCTGCGTCAACTGCATGCCCAGGCGGCGCTGAGGTTCCGACAGAGGCCATTGGTGGTGTCGCTGTATGCCAACGACATGTTGCTTTATGTCCGAGAACCCGCCACATATCTATCGGCGCTCCTGCGTGAATATGTCAAATTTGAGAGATACTCGGGATTGGGCATTAATTGGGCCAAGTCCACTGTGTTTCCGTTAACTGCGGGCACTACGGAGTTTGATCTAGAATATCCCTTGAAGTGGTCGGTCGATCCAGTGAAATATCTTGGTATATGGTTGCACAGGGACCCTGAGGTCGTGATCACGGCTAATTATGGCCGGGCTGTGGATAAGATCACAGATCAAGCTGCACGTTGGGCTAAACTTCCTCTTTCGCTTGCGGACCGCATAGCGGTCATTAAAATGTCTTTTTTGCCTAAACTCCTTTATTTATTTATTAACATACCTATCCATCTGAACAAGGCGCTGTTTACTGCATTGCAGTCGACCCTTCTAACATTTGTCTGGGGGGGTAGAAAGCCACGTTGTAGTTGGAATGTATTGACTCTGCCCTTTGACCGCGGCGGGTTTGAGGCTCCTGACATGCGCTTATATTATTTATGCGCCCAGGCGCATTTCACGCACTTTTGGTATTTCCCACAGAAGTTTCAACCGCACACTGCGATTGAAGCGGACTCCGTACTGCCGATGCCCCTTAAGGCGGCTGCGTTGATGGGCGGGGGAGGAGGCCCGCGCACTGAAATTAGTCCGGTTCACTGTACGGCCTGGGCTTGGAAAACTCTGGTGTGTAGAGCACAGTTGGATTACCTGTATGAACCAAAATTGCCGCTTGCTGAGCACCCTGATATCTCAGCCGCTAGGGAACCGGCAGCCTTGCAGACCTTGAGTGCGGTAGGGATTAATCATATTGGCGACTTATATAACTCGGGGCGTTTCCGGACTTTGTCTGACCTGCAGGCGGGTCAAGATAACGGATTCATGCTGGGGTTTACCTATGTGCGTGTGCGGCAGGCGATTCGGAACATTTACCCCGAGTTCCCTAGTGAACCGCAAACACTACTAGCCTTACGGGCGGTGTTGGGGGGGGGGGGGGAACCGCAGAGGCCTGATTACCAAACTGTATAATGCATCTCTTCGTGAACAAGAAATAACTGCATCTCCTTCTTATAATAGATAGAATGGCCTACTGTCCTCTGAGCTGACATTGGAGGCTTGGAAGTTTTGCTGTGCACTAATGGGGCGCCTGACAGCAAACTGCAACCTCCGTATCATCCATTTCAAGTATTTACACCAGCTTTACTACACACCACATCAATTATATAGGTTTGGCTTGCGTGAAAGCGCACGATGTGTGCGTTGTGGCCAGGCTGACGCAGATTTTATGCACTTGGCTTGGTCTTGTGCTGGTATCTCCAAATTCTGGGTACGGGTCACGCAAGTGTTAACTGAGGTCATTACGGAACCTGTTGGATGTGTGCCTGAAGTATGTTTGCTGGGTGCAGAAGCTTAAACCCTGTAATAGGCGCCTAGTGTCCATATCTACCCTCTTCGCTAAAAGAGCGGTGGCACAATGCTGGGGTGCAAGGACCGTACCAACGGTAAAGAAGTGGATCCGTGATTTACTTTATTGTAGGGACCAATTGGAAATATTTGCGGAAGAGTTGCCTGTAGCATCCTGACCGAAGGACTTTTGTGCCCCCCTCTCTGGGTATCTCCTTACAAATCCAGACTTGACATAATTCCTTGTAGGGGTGAGTGCAGCATATGGGTCGGGAGGACTGGGACTATTCTTTGGGGCTCCAAGGTGCCACAATGTACTACTGCCAGAAGCCACAACTGTATATATTAGTGCCGGGGTGGGGGGGGGAGGATGGGAGGTGAGGGGTTGTTTATCGATGGGAGGTTGTTTCGACATGTTTAAACAAAAATGCTTGTAATAGATATATTGGCTCGGAAAATTGCTCCACCTGCCTGTGGGTGGGACTATGTATGTTTGCTCCTCTAACAAGCTGTTCAATAAATAAATATTTTTAAAAAAAAATAATTTAACAAATGAAAGCTGATCAGAAAGTAAGCCTGGGACTTGAGTTACCTGTCTGAAGGAATTAACAGCCCAAATGTGGATGAAGTTTGATGTTTGACTAACTACTGTAGACAATCCACAAAGTGCCATAAGCTAGGCATACTAAACTTGGCACCAAGAACAAAGGATAGGCCATACATTACATTATAAATGCTAGAAACTGCAACTGTGAATATCAAAACCATAAAATTCAGGGCTCTAGAAATCCACTCACCCACTCGGTATCATGAGTCAGATTTGATCAGGGCAAACTATTTTAGGTACTACTGACCCATTCTGGTGAGCTGACAAAGGGCAGGTGTTCCGTTCATTCAGAAAGTGAGTGAGCAATAAAGATGCCTTTAAATCTTTTGTTTACCTTGTCACATTTGCTCTGTGTTCAAAGACAGAGGTCAAATGTCAGCCTATGTCTTCTTACAATTTACTGCTTATTTTATCCTGGAGGTTGGTGCTGACTTCACTTTCTCTGACTGGAAAATTTGTAGATTTTGTAAAATGAACTGTGCTGTAGTAGTGTAAAAGGAAAGTCTTAAGGATGTCAGGTTTTTTTTTCTAACGCACAACATTTCAATAATTTCTAAATGAACTGTACAAATATTTCAAAATATATTTCAGTAGTTAGGAAATCACATTTTCTGTCATTTCTGTGTGATGGAAAAAAGATTTCAATAGGATGAAAACAAATCAGAACACTTTTCTTGTTTTTATGAAACATTTTATTGATGACAGTGTTGCAACAATACAAACATCACGGTATTTGCTCATACAGTTATCAACTTCAATACTTTGGGTTATACAATTCTATGTCAGGACTGGAGGCGAGGATTATGCCTTCTTTCTTCACTTTTATTTTACAGCAGCCATCACATTTTAAACAAATAAACTACGTTTCCAATGAACCCTTGGGAAAAATGTAGTACAAGAAAAACATCCAATAGGGAAACAGTCTGAACGTCCAATCAGGGGCCAAACAACCCAACATAGTCCTTCTTTACTGGCCCTGTGTTCTCTGTCTTCGCTGCTGCGCAGTCGAGATAAGTGCCTCATTCCTTTCCCTGTTTGAATGGTGATTTTGAATGTATTCTGACTGTATTTCAATGCAATATCGTTTATGTTTGACTTTGCTGATGCACGTCAGTGTGAAGCACTGCCGCTTTGTGAGGCGTGTTGCCTCGACGACATTCTTTACATTGTGGTAACTTGCGTTTGTATTGCCATTGATTGTTTTGTTGTTTTCTATCTCCGCGCGGCGCCGCGCCGCCGCCGCGTCTGCTGCCGCCGCGTCTGCTGCCACTGTTGTTTCCCCCTTGTAGGCACCTTGGGACGCGAGAGCGATCTACGCTCTTACGTGTCCCGTCCTGGTGCAAGTCTGACCTCCCGCCACTAGAGGGCGCTGGAGGCGGGGCGCGAGCGCAGAGCGTCCGTTTGAAATTCCTCTCAGAGGAGTTTCACTCGGCGCACCGTGTCCGCTCCTGTTGCTGGCCTGAGGGAGACGCCCGGAGGGGTCCGTATTGATCGAGCCTTATAAAAACAGCAAATTCAGGCCGATCGTCTTTGTCACGCTCTGCAGCTCTGGGGAAAATAGTGAGCTGCAGAGTCTGTATTACACTATTCCTTACGCCCTTTCAGAGTCTGTACTGTTGGCCCCAGTGGCCTATAGGGACACATACCCAGGCCAGCCCCTCTTGAGACTTTTTTTGAGCACCAGGCAAGTGTCCCAGAGCTTAGACCCACACATAAACCTTGCGAGACACCTTCTGACAAAAGTAACACAGGATCGCAACTCCTAGGGTTGAGAACAATCTCCAAACTCCATTGGTCCCTCCAACCCAGCACATTCACACCCTTGACTGCAACATCTAATTTAATGTGAGCAATGCGTCCCTTGAATTCTATATTAACTTCCTCATACCCCTCCATGTCAATCCCTGAACCATCAAAACACCAACATTTTTTAGGTCCTTTCATACAGCAGCAAAATGCCCACGACGTCCACATTTTTTACATTCTTTACCCAATGCGGGACACTTAGGAAAAGAAGCCCCATGACTCACACTCCCACACCTAAAACAATGAAACTCTTTCTCAAATTTCTTGAACACCTTTTGTCCATTACGTGAAGCTTCAGATTTTACAGCACATACATCATCCTCTACTCCTTTGTTGTCCTTATGAAAAGATTTCATCCACTTCTCAGATTGTTCCATAGCCTTGGCAGTACTGATGACATCTCCCAAGTTAGGATCACCCATAATCCATAGATGTTCTTGAATTTTCCTCGTCGCCAAAATTGTAGTATTCTCTCCAGAATTCACTCCAGGAAAACGTTGTGTATCTAAAAAGATGTTTATTGCATTCCAGCACAGTACATGCAACCGCTCTGGACAAATTCCCCAGAGGTCTAACTTTTGAATCTGAAATCTCTACACCATCGCAACAGAAAACAAAAAGCACTTTGAATAGAAATAATTCTAAGGTAGATAAATTAAAGAAACAGTATACCTAGAAAATAAGTCATAGAATATAACATATATACAGTTTGAAAAGGTGATACGTAGGAAGCATTTTACTCAATGAATTGTAGTAATTTCTGTTTTAATCATTACTCCCGAGTCAATGACATTAATGCGTGGCACTGCAGTTGATGGGTTTTCCCCTCATTTGTTACAAATATTTGTTTTGTCCAAGTGATGTGGATCTGCAAATGAAAGTTTTTTTTGCCCATGCCTGGTGGGTAGTACCATCAATTTAATTGCCAGTCTGTGAGCCATTTATTCTAGTGCCTGCAGTGCCATAGATCTGGGCTTCACAGCATATTGGCCACATGAACGGGTCATTCGTCAACCTGCTGACCTAGCTCATTTCTATGCTGATAGACTCTGCAATGCCATTTCCTCAACTGTTGGCATGAGGCTACCCACTTCTACGCTTCACCCAATCCTGCTCTAGCGCTGCTGCACTTCACCTCCCAGCCAAGAACACTGACGCCAGTGCCACCTCCTCATTCTGGGCATGAACAAAGAGCGTAACAGCTGAGCTAAAGGCACTCAGCCAAAAACTGAAGACGTGAGAAAGGGGACTGAGGTACAAACAGAAATAAAAGAGGACTAAGTAAGAGTTTTGATGTTAAATAAAATGCCATGGACACAGCTTGTTTTGAACAATGAAAGAAATGCAGCAGTGAATGTGGACGACACCCTATTTTGTTGAAAGCCCAGTCAACTAATCTCTTCATATAACCAAAGGAGAAGAAAGTGATACATACACTCATAGAGCAGTCCACCACCAACATCATATCCCGACCCACCAACATCATATCCCGACCCACCAACATTGGTAAAGGATTATGTTACTTACCCTGTAAGCATCTGTTCTTGGCATGCAGAGCTGTAGATTCACATGCTTTGCATACTCCTGCCATCTAGTGTTGGGTCTGGGTGTTTGCAAGTTGTTTTTCTTCAAAGAAGTCTTTCCCAATCACAAGGTAAGGTGACTCCTCCTTTCAGTGATAGTGCGCATGGTCATCGACTCCATTGTTAGATTGTTTTCCCGCAAGAGGGTGAGAATGGAGTAAGTAAGTGTAGTATAGAGATGTCCATGAGTATGTAGTATGAAAAATAAGAACTGCAACAGGGTGAGAATGGAGTAAGTAAGTGTAGTATAGAGATGTCCATGCGTATGTAGTATGAAAAATAAGAACTGCAACAGCCACAGGTGTCTGGGGAGGAGGGAGGGCGCATGTGAATCTACAGCTCTACATGCCAAGAACAGATGTTTACAGGGTAAGTAACATAATCCGTTTGAGGCATGTGTGCTGTAGATACACATGCTTTGCATAGACTATATAACAGTACCCTCTGAAAGCGGCAGTTAACCAGTGGGTGTTGCAGTTGTTTGAAAAAGTGTCTTTAATACTGCTTGTCCTACATTACCTAGTTGATGTGCTAATACATCCACACAATAATGTTTTGTAAATGTGTGTGGTGTGGAACATGTAGCTGCTTTACATATGTCAGCTGAGGGAATATTACCTAAGAAGGCCATAGATGCTCCTATCTTGCGCGTGGAATGTTCTCTAGGAGGTATAGTTAAAGTTCTTTTAGCTTTAACATAACAAGTTTGAATACATTTAACAATCCACCTAGAAATACCAGATTTTGAAATAGGATTTCCTTTACGAGGTGTAGCAAATGCAACAAAAAGTTGTTTTGTTTTACAGAAACTTTTTCTCCTATTAATATAGTACAATATTGCTCTTTTGACATCTAGTGTGTGAAAAGCCCTTTCTGCTACTGAATCTGGTTGAGGGAAGAACACAGGTAACTCAACCGATTGGTTGATATGAATAGCAGAAACGACTTTTGGAAGGAATTTTGGGTTTGTATGAAGAACCACTCTATCTTTGTGAAGCTGAGAGAAAGGTTCTTCTAAGGTTAATGCCTGCAGCTCACCAACTCAACTTAATGAAGTGATAGCAATTAGAAAGGCAACCTCCCATGAAAGAAATTGTAGTTCACAAATGTGTAAAGGCTCAAAAGGTGGACCCATAAGCCTTGTGAGAACAATATTAAGGTTCCAGACAGGTGCAGGTGGTACTCTGGGTGGTATTATTCTTTAAGCCCTTCCATAAAAGCTTTAATAACTGGAAATTTGAATAAGGACAAATGTTGTTTGTTTTGCAGATATGCAGCTACTGCTTCAAGATGTAAACGAATGGATGTGTAGGCTAAGCCTACTTGTTGTAGATGCAAAAGATAACAAATAATATTTTGTATAGATGCATCTAGTGGATCAATGTTGTTGTTTTTTACAATATATAACAAACCTTTTCCAGCTTGCTGCATAACATGCTCTAGTGGTAGGTTTCCTGGCTTCTTTAACAATTGTCATACAATTTTGTGGTAGATTTAAGAATCCAAACTCTATGACTTCAGGAACCAGATCGCTAGGTTGAGGTCCTTGGGGTTTGGATGTCTGATTTCTCCATGGTTCTGTGTGAGAATGTTGGAAGTGAGGTGTAGTTTTTGGTGTGGGACTACTGATAGTTCTAGTAGTATGGCGAACCACGGTTGACGAGCTCACGTGGGAGCAACTAGAATCAGTGTGAGTGATGTCTGCCTGAGTTTCCGAACCAGAAATGGAAGGAGAGGGAGAGGCGGAAAGCGTTAAGCAAATATCCCTGACCACTTCATCCATAGGGCATTGCCTTTGGATAGATGGTGTGGGAATCTGGAGGCGAAGGTTGGACATTTTGAGTTCTCTGCTGTAGCAAAGAGGTCTATTTGTGGGAATCCCCGTTTCTGGAAATATGGGAGGAGAACCTGGGGATGAATTTCCCATTTGTGTATTTGTTGCCGCACCCTGCTGAGGAGGTCGGCAAATTGGTTGTCTATTCCTGGAAGGTGTTCTGCTAGAAGATTAATTTTGTGATATATCGCCCAACGCCAAACGGTCTGAGAGAGGCGTGACAACTGTAGAAAGTGTGTCCCCCCTGTTTTTGTACATAGTACATTGCTGTCATATTGTCCGTCCAGACTAAGACAACTTTCCCTACTAGGTGAGAAACGCTTTTAGTGCTAGTTGAACTGCTAGAAGTTCTAAGTAATTTATGTGGAGACATTTGTGTTTGGTGTCCCACAAACCTTGAATTGTCATATGTTGGAGATGGGCACCCCAACCTGTGAGAGAGGCATCTGCTGTTAGTACGATTTGTGAAATGGGGTCGATGAACGGCTGCCCTTTTGATAAGTTTTGTGTGTTCCACCACTGCAGAGAGCGATGAGTGTGGCTGTCTACCAACACTAGATCTGTTAATTGACCCTGTGATTGATTTCACTGACGTGCTAAGCATTCTTGTAGAGGCCGCATATGCAGTCTTGCATGAGGCACTATTGCAATGCATGATGCCATCATTCCTAAGAGTTGCATGAAAGTCTTCACTGTTAGGTATTGGTTGCTTTGAAACTGTAATAATAAAGTTTGAAAGTTTTGAATTGTGGCTGCATTGGGAGACGCTAGAGCTGTGTGAAAGTCTAATGTTGCTCCTAAATATGTTTGCTGTTGAGAGGGTTGAAGATGGGACTGTTGTGCATTGACTGAATCCCAATTGGTGGAGAAGATTTATTGTAGCTTGAGCGTGTTTTAAACACTTTTTGTGTGTATTGGCTTTGATGAGCCAATTGTCCAGATAAGGGAAGAAATGAATTTGTTGTCTTCTCAGATGAGCTGCTACTACTGCTAGACATTTTGTAAATACTCTGGGTGCAGTAGTCACCCCGAATGAAAGTACTTTGAATTGATAGTGATTTCCTGCTATCACAAATCAGATATTTGCGATGAGCTTGGTGGATAGGAATATGGAAATATGCATCCTTTAAGTCTAGTGTGGACATAAAGTCGCCTTATTGTAGAAGTGGAAGCACTTGCTGAAGGGTAACCATGTGTATTGTTCTGACAGTATGTATAGGTTTAAAGGGCTGAGATCTAAGATTGGCCGTAGAGAGCCATCCTTTTTAGGGGTCAGGAAGTACAGTGAGTAAACACCTGACCCTTGATGTTCTAATGGAACTGGTTCTATAGCTCCTTTTGTTAGAAGTACCTGTACTTCTTGTTTGAGAAGCTGTTGGTGCTGTAGCAATAGTTTGTGAATGTGAGGTGGAATATTGGGAGGATTGCTGGTAAGCTCCAGGTAATAACCATGTTGGATAATACCTAGAACCCATTTGTCTGTGGTGATTGATTGCCAAGTTGGTAGGAACTGTTGTAATTTTCCCCCGACAGGTGATAAATGATCGGGGGGAAGTGGTAGAAAGTCACTGTTTGTTAGAGGACTGGGAGGTATGTGTTGGGGTACCTTTCCCTCTTCCTTTGAAATTGTTTCCTCTATAGTTACCCCTGTAGAATCCTCTAGAGGGGGATGGTAGTGTTTGTGTTTTATATGCAGATGTGGCTGCATCTGAGGTGGTAGTGTTATTTTTGGAGCCTCCTCTGTAAAAGGAGCGACAAAAGGAACCTCTAGTAGAAGGAGATGGAAGTGCTCCCACAGATTTCGCCACTTCAGTATCTTTTTTCATCTTTAAATGGACTGATCTATTTGGGCTCCAAAAAGGTGTTCTTTATCAAACGGTGCATTAAGAATGGTTTGCTGCACCTCTGGTTTGAAACCACAAATTCTGAGCCATGCATGTCTCCTGAGCATAATGCTGGTATTAATTCCTCTAGCTGGAGTATCTGCAGCATATAATGTGCACCTAATAGATAAGTTAGAAATAAGTTTCCCCTTTTGGACTATTTCTTGCCCCCTCTTTTTGTGTTCTTCAGGGAGATATTTTAATAGTTCTTCCATCTCGTCCCAGTGAGCTCTATCATACCTGGACAAAAGAGCCTGTGTATTAGCTAACCGCCAATGGTTGGCCGATTGGGCAGCTACTCTTTTCTGGAGGTGATGCTTCTCCTGATGTCTGTGAATTTGCTCTTTTACATGCATTAGAGACCACTAATGAATCTAAAGGCAACTGGCCTTTGACGAAAACTGGGTCAGATGTAGGGGATTTATATTTTATGTCCACTTTAAGTGTTAATATACGTGCTCTAACTGGGTCTTTAAAAATATCATCAGTATGTCTCAACATACCTTTAAGCATCGGCAACATTTGTGTTGTTCTGTGTGTGTTTCCTAATGTTTCAAATAAAAAATCTTCCTCCAGTGCTTCCTTGTGTAAAGATACTCCATGGTAGCAAGCTGCTCTAGCAATTAGTTCCTGATATGCAGTATTATCATCAGGAGGGGAAGGTTTGGCTGGGTATAGATCTAGGTCTGTATCTTGGGGTGGATCTATATTATAATCATCCCAGGGATCTGGTTGTGGCTGAATATAATTGTCCTCATCCTCTTCTATGTTAGGATATGTGTTAGGAGAGCCTGATGATGTGATGTGTAGAGTATCTGCATGTGGTAAAGTGGGTATTGGTGAAGAAGGTGGAGGGGTTTGGGGAACATGAATAGGGCTAGTAGCAATGTCCTTTTCCTTCTTGAGAGGAATGTTATATTCAGTGTCTGATTTCCTCTTTGAAGGTATAACTGGTATTGCTGATATGTGTCCAGTATCAGGATTTATATGAATTCTCTTCAGTTTAGGCTCCAGCTTTTCTTTCATTTTTTCTAAGATTGGTTTGAGTGGCTGCAAAGTAGGGTCTTTTTGTTTTGGTGCTGAAATTTTCGGTGCCGAGCTGGATTTCGGTTTCTTGTCTTTCGATCCGAGATGTTTCGGATCCGAAGGAGTGTCATCTCGGCTCGGGCCCGAGCCGGAAGGCTTGACGTGCTGTTTCGGGGCCGAGCCGGAAGGCGGGGCTTTTCAATCAGAGTCTCGGTGCCGACCAAGGCCTGATAGCAGTGGTGGCCCAATAGACTTTTGTTTTACTGGAGTAGGTTTAGTGGGCAAAGGGGCTTTGTTACTCACGGCACCCTGTCCAGCTGGAAAGTCTTGAGACTCTTGTTCGATCTCCAACTCGGAATCGGAGTCCTCGGGAGAAAAGGCTTCTTCTTCTCCTGCTGCCATTTCTTCATGCTCGATATCTTCACCGAAAGATATCAGGCATGTCGTCGATGCCTTGTCTTTGCATGTCTCTCTGTCAAGCCCGACGGTCACGTAGAGTCTTCTTGGATCTGAACGACAGACACGCGTCGCAGTCCTCCTCCTTGTGTTCCGGGAGAGACTGGGGTT
The DNA here is from genome assembly GCA_963921515.1 of Calotriton arnoldi. Taxonomy (NCBI): domain Eukaryota; kingdom Metazoa; phylum Chordata; class Amphibia; order Caudata; family Salamandridae; genus Calotriton; species Calotriton arnoldi. Next base: position 357,888 of record CAWUFW010013011.1, on the reverse strand, counting down.
GCACAACTCATGCTGATTGGTGCGCGGATACTTGGAATGGCATCGAGGACAGAATTGAACCGTGTCCGTTCCATCGACGGAAGGCAGGATGCTGGTTCTTGAAGTAGAAGCCTAGGAAAGAGGTGGGCCCGAAGGCAGCGATTAGAGTCTTTTTGAAGATTTAAAGCAAGTTATCATAAATTTCGACACGAAAGGTTAGAAGACGCAATCTAAACCAATACCGATGAGGGTAGAATGAATTGCGCACCGAAGGGAGCCCGATTGACAGTTTCGAATCGAAGCGCAGCAATACACGTCCGAACCCGATGGCGGAAAGAAAACAATCTAACAATGGAGTCGATGCACATGTGCATTATCACCGAAAGGAGGAATCACCTTACCTCGTGACTAGGAAAGACTTCTTCGAAGAAAAACAACTTGCTAACATCCAGACCCAACATTAGATGGCAGGAGTATGCAAAGCATGTGTATCTACAGCACACATGCCTCGAACACACCAGTCCTCATAAATGGCAGTTGAGTATTTGTAAATGACTGCAAGTAGATAGTTAGCCTACTATTATGTATCCCTATGAAGGCAAAGTGATGCTCTGGGCAATAACACTGGTTGATATTTCAAGCACACCTTCATCCCAGGTTCCCAAGTGGAAGCTCTGGGTTGAATGCTTCAAAATAAACTTGGCTGCCACTGACATTGCAGAAGAGAAAATGAGAGCTAAGGTGCTCTGCCTTACAGGGGAGGACATATTCACAAAAACTCACACACTTGTTGAGGCAGTACCAATGCCCCTCTAATTCTTTTTCCCTGTTTGCCACAGTGAATAATCTCTGTGCAATGCATCCAAGGCCATGTGCGTCGAAGTTATGTGACATTTCACTAAGTACGTGAGTGAGGTATCAGACTCAGTGGTATTTTTATCCAGAATTGAGATCACTCAACTTCCACCCCTAGAGGGCATCAGAGGATTGACTCCTTTCTGACCCTTAGCTACTCAGCAGCCACATACTGAGGAGTATATAGGGGAAGGAAGTACAAGAAGTGGACACTCCAGAGAATGAACAGATTGATTAGAACCATCTTTACTTTCCTTTTGTAAACTGGCTTGATGACTGCTGAGACCAAGGATAGTGAGGGTAGCACTAGGTGTACGAGAGGCAAGTAGCACAGGATCCCCATGCCCCTTCCTAATTGACATCCATGGCATGGGGGAATAGTAGAGGTATATTAAGTCTAGTTGCCCATTCATTCCCTTGCATCTAAGCTCAAACATTCGAAGGATGCATGATTTTCAAATCTAACCTGATGTTGACTTATGGGGGAAAAGAATGCGAGAGGAGCTACACAGCAGTCAAAAGAAAAATACAGCAGTAGCAATGTAGCCCCTGGAGATTTTGTTCTTTTTTTCCCTTCAAAACCTACTTTTATTGTTGACATCCAATAAAAGACATGGGCCTCATATGGCACCCATTGCAAATATATAAGATAGCAAATATATGAATCAACATTTTCAGCAATAATAATGGATTGATTCCACAGGAAATACATTACGATAAGAATTAAGAACATAAGAGAAAAAGAAAAGGAAAAAGCCAACTGCGCCACATTGCCTCTCTTCGACAGATACGTGAATTCTAAATAAAGAGACAGATTCTGCCATCCATAATCAGATCGATTGCAAGCACTACATATATACCAACTAACTAATATCATAATAGTGGTTCATTAACATCCAATGGGGGGGGAGGAGGCTCCAGATATAATCCCCTATAGTCCACCCACCTTTTCCAGATTTTATAATGTTTCCGGGGGCATCCCCGTGCCTCGAAGACCGGGAGTTCCAGGCACATACAGAAATCGAGACCCTTCTTCCACACCCCAAGCGATGGTGAAGCGTCGTCTTTCCAGGCCCGGGCAATGTCTCTCTTGGCCAATGTAAGGCCCAGGAAGAGGAGATGGCGCTTGTACCTATTTCCAGCCACATCTTCCGTGATGTGTAGTATGGCCAATCTCGGTGAGGAAGCAATGATCCAACCCAGGACCTCAGACAGGCAAGTAAATACCCCCTTCCAGAATTTTGTCAGCACTGGGCAGGCCCACACAGTATGTAGAAATGTACCCTCTATAGAGTTGCAGCGTCTGTTGACACAGGCGGTGCAGCAGAGCACTGGATTTGATAAATCCGACTACGAGTGGCGAGCCAATAAAGTCGGGCTTCGTTAAGGAGCTCGCTAGCATATGACTGTTGCATTGTCAGTAATTGTCTACGTGCAGCCTGTCCCACTGCATCTCTACTAGCATGCTCCAATTCAAGGAGCTGAGTCTCAATCTTGAGCAGCTTATCGCGTCGCTGCCTGCGTAGGGCAGTGCAGAAAGTAATATCTGCTCCCCTGATAGTAGGCTTCATAGCCTCCCACAGGGTGGCCGGCGACTCCACTGTATCTGTGTTAAATGATAAATAATCCGTTAAAGAGGTATGTATATGTGTCCTATATTTCTCGTCCCGTAAGAGCCACGGCGACAAACGCCACCGAAATCGGGAACGCCTGGGGTCCAGGGAGAGGAGGATAGACACCGGGGAATGATCGGAGAGCCCTCTGGGAAGAATTGCCGCCTCGGCCAGTCTATGGGTATGCGTCGCCGTAAGGAAGATGCAATATAAACGGGAGAAGGAGTCATGGGCTCTAGAAAAATAAGCGTAGGCATGTGTGTCTGGATGCATAGTCCTCCATGAGTCTACCCATCCCAAGCCCTGGACCAGGGGAAATAATTTGGAATCTGGGACCTCTGCGACTCGGGTCATGGCACGCCACCTGTCCTGCGACGTGGACATAACATCATTCCAGTCCCCCCCAATTACTGTCAACACCGAAGGAAGGTCGGTCCACAGCGTCGTCAACTTTTCTATAAGGGACCACGAGAGAGGGGGAGGGGCATAGACACTACCTAGGACAATGGGTTCTCCATAAAGCGTCCCATAAATCACGATAAATCTGCCCTGTGGATCGAACCATGTGCGGCTATGAACGAATGGGACACTACGGTGTATGAGTATTGCTACTCCCCGGGAGCTTCTAGTGAAACCAGCATGGTAGGTGTGCGCAAAGCCAAACCGTCCCAGACAAGGAGTCTTAGTGCCTGCCAGGTGGGTCTCTTGCAGGAAGAGAACGCCCGCCCTGTGCCGCTTGGCTTGGCGCAACACAGCACCTCGTTTAATTTTATCCATCAGACCACTGACATTCCAACTAAGAATTCGGAGCTCTCTACTCCCGATCCCGGCTACGTCCTGTGACATAGATAGTGATAACATATATTAAGGCAGCTGATAAGATGGATGACAGTGGCAATTTCAGAATACATGAAAAGAAAAACTTGATGGCAATAACAAAAGTCAAACAAAACAAGAAGCCCTTCCCCTCCCCCACCCACCCCACCCAATGCCTCAAGAACAATAGAAGTATCTGTCGCGGTGAGCATCGTACCACCACCCCAACGGGGGCAGGGCACGGTCCCATACCAACGGTTCCCCATAGAACTATCCCCAAGAAACGTTAAGTTCTCAACAACTGAGAGAAGAGGGGCGGGGAGAGGACCTCACGTAGGCCCATGCTTAGTACCATCAGCATGGTAAACAAACAAATCAAAGTTCTCAGACCCCAATACTGGTGTTACAAAAAGAAAGGAAAAATATAAAATAGAGCAAATGAGTTAGAGTTCACCAGCCAGTCCGGTCCGCATAAGGACATGTCCCGTTGACCTCAATCTCTACAGTGTGGCGGCGAAGAGTCACGCAAACCCCCATCACCTCGGGAGCTGGAGGCACCTTGAGACTTCGAATGACGCCTCAAGCGTGATCTGCAGTTAGTTTTCCCTTTAGTCTTAGGAAGCCGCTGCGTGGCCTCACCAGCGGACGACTCTGAATTGAAGTGTGGCGGGGTGTGTGGCTTGAGCTTTCGTCGTTCATCCGTCCAGGCAAAAACCTCCTCGGGAGAGTCAAAGAAGAGAGTACGTGATTCGTATACTACCCTCAGCCGGGCCGGAAAGAGCAGTGCATACGGAAGTTTGAGATCACGCAGACGGGCTTTGGCAGCCATGAATGACTGCCGGCGCTGCTGCACCATTCGTGTATAATTCGGAAAGATAAGAATTTGTTGGGAGTCGTGTTGGAGTTTGCCCGCCAATCTGGCCTAAGCAAGGACCGCATCACGGTCGTGAAAGTTGAGGAATCAAGCTATAATTGGCCGAGGCCTGGCCCCCAGTGGAGGCTTCTGCATCAAGGCACGGTGCGCGCGATCTATAATGAAGCATGGAGATAGAGACGACTGATGGATCCAGCTCAGTATCCACCTGGTAAGAAATCGTTCCATATTATTATCTTCACATCCCTCCGGAAAACCCACAAAGCAAAGAATGTTTTGTCGGGCCCTGCCTTCGGCATCCTCCGCCCTGAGCGCAAGCCCCTTAGTGATGGATTTCAGAGAGGACACCTTCTTCTGAAGGGAGGAGACTGTATCCTCCGTGGTTGAGATCCGGGTTTCAGCCTCTGTTATCCTGTCGACCGCCCTGCGGAGATCCTGACGGATCAGCATCACGTCTGATCCCACCGCCCGATCTTAGCTTCAAGTGCGTCTCGGGATTGCGTTATGGCCGCCATCAATGCAGCATTATCCGGACCTGCTGAACTCTGGCTCGTTGGATCTCTCGATTGCGCCCCAGTGGCAGCATAGCAATCAAGCGTACTTTGTTTGGCGCTTTGCAACTTGTCGCGAGTCATGTTAAGAGGCAACAAAGCAACCTGCCGGTAGAATTCTGCGGGAGTCAACGAATGGTACACCCGCACCCCAGCACAGCAATCGTGCAGCGAATGCACCTGGGTGGGGGTATGAGATGTAGAGGGCTCCCCCACCGCAGGCAGTTAGTCTCTGGCCGGCAGAGAGGCAGGCGCGGAGCCAACCCGCACACAAGCCGCACCGGGACCTAGCCCGGCCACCTCCGCACGCGAGCGACTCCACACCCACCTGACGGGCGCCACTGCCAAGGTCCACGACCTGTGCACAACGCAGCGCGATGGTAGGGGCGCTCCGCAGTAGTCACGAAGAAGGTGCGCGGCACTCTGGCGCACTCCGGCCGTGGTCCGCACACGCGCTCCACCCGATATATGGGGGGGGGGGTTTTGGCAGGTCTTCCACAGGATCTCCGTATGACAACAGCCGCGTGTGAGGCCCAGCACGGGCCGGCAGTCCACCTCGCCGTCTCCGCCGCCCCACAATACTATGGGGGGGGGCTCCAGGTTCAGGGGAAATTCGCCGGTCTCAGCGGTTTGATATGAGGAGGAGGGGGGGCCCTCGATAGCAAGGCAGGTCAAACAGCGAGCCTCAAACCTGGCCCAGCGCATCAGGGCTAGGATGCACCTCCACGCCAGCCGTCCGGACAGCAAGGGAGGACCCCCAAAGGACTCCAATGAGGCCCGTAGATGGCAGAGTTTAGAGGGCCCAGGTAGGGACAGGATATTCGTGAGGGGCCAGCCGGGGCTCCCCGAAAGGAAGCCAGGATAAGAGGGGGGGTCACACACCAGCCTGAGGAGATCCCCTCGGCACCAGCACGTCTCTGCGCCACACAGGCCCGAACCACGGCAATCCTCTGCGGTGCCACGCTCGTCAACAATGGCGTCCTCCGGCAGAGAATTGACTCGGCCGCGGTGCCGCCCGGACCTATGCGAGCACCGCGGGGGGCCGTCAATAGCCGGGGGGAAGTGGGTAGGAGCCTCCGCCGTCCCTCAAGGCATTCACCAGGCGAGGCAGATCAATCCCTCGGCGGGGAGCACCCAAGCGCGGGCCCCCGGTCCCCGTCCAAGCGCGGCACAGGGCCCACCGGGCGATGCAGCAATTACGGAGAATTACTCCTCAAGGATAAGGTGTTGGCAGGTCGCCGACTCCGCAGTGATCGCCCTCCGGGGTCTCCACCCGCCCGTCGGCGGGTTGCGAACACAATCCAGCTGCCAAGGGCCGGAGGAGGCGGGACGTAGCGCGACAAGAGCCCAGGCAGCAGGCCCCGGTCCGGGAGGAACCTCGTCGATCGGCTGCACCGCTGATTATTTAGGAGCTGGACGCCACCGCAGTACGCCAGGCGCAGGCAGACACAAAGCGGGAGGGACTGGGGCTCGAGTAACGCTGATGGGGCAGGAGAAATACAGGATATATTGGCGGGACTCCGGAGCTCGTCTAGAGCGCCTCCGCCATTTTGGACCGCTCGGCCACGCCCCCAATTTTGTTCTTTATAATCAGTGACTATGACTAAAAAAACATCACAGTTGGTTTCTCCTTCAACAGATTAAATCTGCAGTATTTGCAGATGCTTTTTCTGACACAGTGAGCGAACAGAGGCTGCACAAACCAGGGAAAATGAAAAAAACAACTGAGATGCTTGAGCAACCCTTTTCATTTCCAGTTCCATAAGCAACCAAGACTCTTCTTTGGGCGCACTGGTATAAAGGATTAATGTGAGATGGCTTTTTATTTCAGTCAAACATGCAAATATGTCTTTCAGGCTGTTAGCTGTATCAGATAAATGAGTAAGAACAGAGATAATGTTGCTAATAATTAGAATCGAAAATATTTCAATTCAGAAAATATGAGACAGTGAATTGAACATTACTAAGATCTGCGGACTGAGTGCTCTTCAAAGTGTTGCTATCACTCCGGTCTTCCCTTCACGCCACTTTACTGTGCAGTCTCTCACTCTTCTAGACACCCGTACCCTTTGTCTCCACACATCTTTCTGAAATCTTCCATCTGTATACCTCACATCATCACTTTCTTGTCACTACGTCACTCTGCATGTTTGTGTCGCCTCCCACTCGCCATGCCCTCTTTCTCTCTCACCTGTAAAAACAGCATTTTCTTTTACTACGGCGCTGACAACGGCACTGACAACATTTCACAACTATATATATATATATATATTCACTGAAAAAACCATAGGTTTCAAGCACGTTATAGTTAGAAATTAGCATTTAAAAAACCTTAGAAATTCACTGAAAAAACCATAGCTAACTATAACTCGCGCCCCCGCAATGCACTGCTGATGACGTCACATATTACATCACTCATGACATGGTCAGTGACATCACTGATGACATCACTGATGACATCTCAAATGACATCACTGATGACATCATCCAGTGACTGTGTGTTTCTGTAAAGTTTAAATATGTGTAATATATATAGGGAAAGGCGTATTGAAGAATGAGTGGGTGCATAAGTGTCTGAATGGATGATTTAGTAGGTGCGTGACTGACTCTATAAGTGAGTGATTAAACGTATCTTACTGAATGCTTGGGTAAGTGACGAAACTGTGTGAATGTCTGTATCCGTCTGTCTGTTGATGTGTAAGCGGCTGCATGGGTTTGTGAATAGCTACATGAGTGTCTATATGGGTTATGGATTGGTTGTCTGAGTATCTGTATGGGTGCCTGAGTGTTTGTGTGGGTGGGGGTGTGTGACTCTATGCATAGAGGTGTGAGTGGGTGATTCACTGGGTGCATGGTTTCAAGAGTGCATCTGTGATGGACTGTATGGGTGGGTGAGTGTGTGTATGGGTGTGTTAGTGAGTGAATGTATATCTCAGTGGTACATGTGTGAGTAACTACATATGTGAAAGGCAGTATATATGTGTGTTGGAGTATATAAATGGCTATAAGTGAGAGTGTCTGATTGTGAGAGTGGCTGTATGGATGAGTGTGTGCTTGTATCAGTGATTGTATAAGAGCGTAAGAATGTGCTAGTATCTGTATGAGTAAGTGAGCTGGTGTGTGTATAACTGTACAGGTGAGTAAATGGGAGTGTGATTAATTATTTGCATGACTGACTAGGTGTGTGAGTACCTCTATGGATGAGTGGCGGTGTGTGAGTGTCTATGTAGGTGTATGAGTGCATATGATAGTCCTGTACTGAGTGACCGTAAGTATGAGTGACTGTATGGGTGAGTGAGTGGATGTGTGTGTAGACCTAAGAATCAGTGAGTGGGTATGTAGTTATTGGTGTTGGAGTGTCTATGGTTTTGAGAATGGCAGTCTGTAATTTAGAGTGGGTGTATCAAAGGTTATATTAGGGTGTGAGAAGATGCATCAAATTATCACATGGATGATGTCATCAGTGATGTCATCAGTGATGTCATTTGAGATGTCATCAGTGATGTCATGAGTGATGTCACTGACCATGTCATGAGTGATGTAATATGTGACGTCATCAGCAGTGCATTGCGAGGCGCGAGTTATAGTTAGCTGAACTAACTATAACGGGGAATTTCTATGGTTTTGTACGAGTGAAATGTCCAACTAACTATAACTGTCCCTAAAACCTATGTTTTTTTCAGTGAATTTCCAAGGTTTTTTAAATGCTAATTTCTAACTATAACGTGCCTGAAACCTATGGTTTTTTCAGTGAATTTCAAAGGTTTTTTAAATGCTAATTTCTAACTATAACGTGCCTGAAACCTATGGTTTTTTAAGTGAATTTCAAAGGTTTTTAAATGCTAGTTTCTAACTATGCCTACAGAGGTAGGACATGTGAAGAAAGAAGAAAAAACGCACAGAAAGAAGCAAAAGTAATGCAGAAAGAAGCAACAGAAGTCCACAAAGACGAAGAAAAGAGTAGGAAGAAGCAAGACATGTGCAGAAAGAACCAACAAAGGAGCAGAAAGAGGCCTTGCTGCAAAATCATCCTGTGCCCACAACTTTTTCAGACGGGTACTGGTGGTAACTGACTCGGACAAGCCAGGCCTAGAGCCAGTGCTATGCTAAAAGACACTTAGAATACAGTGAAAACACCTACATACACTAGGGAACACTATGCGTTGGGGTACCCCTGTGATTAGCATGACCTCCTCTGTAAGGCTCTAGTACATAATAGGGCAGGGGGATTAAAACTTCCTCTTAAAACGCGCCCTGGGGCGCGTTTGCACTGTGGTGAAGGGAGGGGGGCCTGAGGTGACATGTGTGCAAACAAGCCCTGTGGCCGTTTTAAGTTGGGAGATTAAGTCCCCTTGAATCCTGAGGGTCCCTGGGATCCAACTAGTCCACTAGGTACCTCCAGTAAGCGCCACAGAGCTGCGTTGCACAGAGGTGTAAAAAGGGGCGTGGCCTGGACCACCTCTCTGCAACGCAGCCCTGTGGCGCGCACTGGAGGTACCTGGTGGGCTAGTTGGCCCCCAGGGTCCCTCAGGATTCAAGGGGAATTAATTCCCCAACTTAAAACGCGCCATCCCCCAGGGCCTGCCCCCTAATTAAAAAAAAAAATTTGGAAGGTGGCTGCGTGGCCCCCCTCCCGAGGCCTTAATCGGCCCCGGGGACCCCATCCCCCGGGGCATGGCCTTTTTTTTTTTTTTTTACAATCTTTTGGAGGGGGGCTGCGTTGCCCCCCTCCTCAGGCCACTTATGGCCCCGGGGACCCCATCCCCCGGGGCCGGCCTTTGTTTTTTTAATTATAAATTTTTTGTTCTTTAAATTTTGGGGAAGGGGGCCGCGTGGCCCCCCTCCCGGGCCACTTGTAGCCTCGGGGACCCCATCCCCCGGGGCTGGCCCTCTCCGTTGGGGACCGTGGGGGGGTCCCCAATCACCCCACGGTCCCGCCGGGTCCCAGCGTCCCTCGGGAGCCGGCATTGCTTTTCCACATGGGGAGCTGCTAAGATGCAGCTCCCCGTGTGGAAAAGCAATGGTCTTTGGTTTTTGGAAGAGAGAGCAGGTTTCCTGCTCTCTCTTCCAAAAACCAAAGCAGTTTGCTATGGCAGGGCGGGAGCCGCGAGGCTCCCGCCCTGCCATAGCAAACTACAGTGTTCCGGGGGTGGGACACTGCAGGAGCCTGCCCTGGGGGGTGGCGGTCCCCAGGGCCATCACGGGCTCCAGGAGGGGGGCTGCGCGGCCCCCCTCACAACATGTGCAAAGCCCCGGGGAGGTGGTGGTCCCCGGGGCTCGGGGGGGCCTTAGAGGCCCCCCACACAATTTTTTGATTAACCCCCGCATGCCCCCGGGACTTGGCCCACCCGGGGGCCAAATAACAACGAAGCGCGGGAGCCCGCGCTTCGTTTTTTTTTTCTCTGCTGGATCCGCGCGGAATTTGCCGATTAAAAAATAATAATTCGGCCCTGGGGGTCCTTGTGGGACCCCCTAGGCCCGCTTAGGGGGTCAGGGTGTATCTACCCTGCCCCCTTGTTGCGTTTTGCGCACTTGTTTCTCTCATTTCTTGTGCCTCGGTTCTACCGAGGCACAAGATGGCTGCCAACACTTCCTGGTTTGGAGTGTTGACAGCCAATTAGCATACAGCTCGTGATCGGGAGGGTGCGTGGATCCTCCGCGGCCATAGATATATATGTGTTTTTACTTTTGATTTTCTCAGCAACTACTGAACGGATTTACACTATTTAACAAAAAGGGTTCTTTCTGAACCAAGAACTACCTCTTTGCCAAATTTGGTGTAATTCCGTTCAGCAGTTCGGGCTGTAGCCTTGCATAAAGTTTCCTATGGGAAATTGATTTTTTGACTCTTATTTTTTGAATTTCTCCGCAACTACTGAACGGATTTACACCATTTAAAAAAAGGTCGCTTTCTGAACCAAGCGCTACCTTTTTGCCAAATTTGGTGTAATTCCGTTCAGCAGTTCGGGCTGTAGCCGTGTCTAAAATTTCCTATGGGAATTAACATGGAGAAAACACGTTTTGGGACCCCCCTTTTTTCTCGGCCCCCACTTGCCGAATCACCCCGATAGGATAGGAGCAGACCGGAGCGCCCCACGAGTTTTGAAAATTTCGCGAAGATTCATCAACCGGCGCCAAAGTTATTGGAAATAGAATGTTGCGAATTTCCTATGGAAAATAGGTCCTAACTATAACTATCTACTGGCGACCGCCAGTAGATAATATATATATATATATATATATATATATATATATATATATATATATATATATATATATATATATATATATATATATATATATATATATTATTATGAAGGGACATGGGAGATTCCTCTTTGAGTATCATTAAACATGACATTAGTGTATGACTAGGGGGAAATGATTGTAAGTAACTATGAATGTTCAGAATTGATTTTTTTCATCACCTATGTGAAATCGAGGTTTACTGATTGTCTCCACAAATGCCCGATTTTATTTGAATCACTCATTATTTGTTTGAAATTTGTTAACACATTTTTATGTTAAAAACACGTTATAAAATGGCCGCCACTAATCTGGTAATCTACTATGACTGGCAGACCATCTTCTCTTTCTACATACATGTGATGCACCCTTTCCATTAAAATGGCTCCGTGAAAAAAGAGAAACTGACATAGAAAAAGGCGTAGTGCCGAAACGCGTCTGTCAGTGCAGGAGGCTTGCACATTAAACGCACTTTGTAAAGAATTTCCGTGAGTGCTCTCGTTAATGGCTGACTTGGAGTGAATTGCCATTGTGGATTTGTACGATAAACAGAACTGAAAAGAAGGTGACAGACTAATTGATTTGCACTTCACTGTGTTTCTGCTGCCATATCTGGCTGGTTGTGCACAACACTCCGGCACCTGTCACCTTTTAGTGCCTCTGCTCACAGATTCATTCAAAATTGTTTTACAAATGGAGGTGCACCAAACATAATGCAAAGGAGTCCAGATTATTTTCTTTCTATTCGTCTTTATTTCAAATTCAATCTTATTGCAAGATGAGAGCCAACGCGTTTCGTTCCTTAAAACACAAAGGTTCTCGGAACTTCATCAGGGCTTGATAATACTCGAGGGATAACTATATCTCATACAGTATTTGGATAGTAATCAGATCTCTCTCCAGATAATCTGCAATAAAAAGTCCTATTTTGTCACTTGTTGATTCACAGGACTAAACATTCTAATTTAAACGATATTAGACCCTTTCCAAATATGGTTTTCCTATTTAATCATATGTTGTTTTGCAGTAACGAGAATTAAGTGATGAGTAATGTTTGATGTTCCAAATATGGGGCCACCTTGATAAGCGGTCACATATCTCCCGTCTCCTCAGTCCAGCATCAAAACAGTCATTGTGGATTTGTACGTAGCGGTTCACCACCACTGGAGTTAGCACCCGGGACGCGTAGTGTGGCGGCGGTGACTCTTCGTGCTTGGAATATTTTTGGCGCCTGCCCCCTTGCTGTAAGAGTTGTATTCGCCTGAGGAGTATCGACGTTTCGAGATCAAAGGAAGCTACGCTCACGGAGGGGATTTGCTCGCCGACTGGAACGCACAGAGTATCCCGGGTCGAAGGACGTGCGATTTCGGTCGCGGACCACCGGTGAGTGAGCTTCCTTTCCTGTTGTTGATCTGTGTATTCCTTAACAGCTTCAGTCCCGATGGATTTGGATGAATGTGCAAGCCTCCACTAAGTTAGTTTTTTGGTAAACATGTCAACAGTCACGGAGCGCGAGGAAGCGGCTGCCGATATCTTTAGGCAGGGAACCGGAAGAGGGAGAAGTAACCTAAAAGGATCCAATGTCCCAGCCAATCCCCGAGCAACCTAAAACTTTTATATCAGACTCTTGAGAAAGCCTATGAAAAAGAAATCAGAAAATGGTGGGAGGCCAACTCGCTACAAAAGTACCTGGACTGCGAGAGAATACCAAGAGGTCTTCGCATCTTTACAGTTCCATCCTACGAAAACCCAGACCCACAACTATTGAAGGATTGGTCTGAGCATACTACGGAGTCAGCAAAAGGAATGGTAAGAATTCTAATAAAGTATGCCTGGAGCGACAGAGACAAACTACTGGAGGAGATAAAAAATCTTGAAGAGATGATTAATAAAGACAAGGACACAAAACAAAAACACCATGATGAATAGCTTGAAAGAATATGAAACTGTCATCCGGCGACGCAAGCAAACCAAATTGCAAAGAGACGAGGAAGACCTGTCGATTCTTGACCTTTGCTCGCAAATTTGATGCCCCCAGGAAGAAGATGAGTCAACAAGGTGGTGCCGTTTCCTCCAATAGAGAAACATCGGAATCAGAGGTCGAAACATCGGAAGGAGAACAGACAACCACCACTGAGGAAAGAGGAAGCACCAGTGAGCCACCTTATTTTCGGGAATACAAGCTAATCAGAGAATCCCAACAGAGACCAGCACCAAGAACTCATTCTATGCATGTATTCAGTGTCATTGAGTTAGATCAAAAAAAGCAGCAGTTAGTTATTGTCATTAGTGGGGAGTATGGGAGTTAATTCGGGTGGTTGGTGGGATTAGTATATGAGCTAAAGGGATTACGTACAGCTAGGTTGCAGGGTATGACTTTCAAAAAAGGTCAGGTTGCGATCTTTGAGCTATGCTGTGGGTAATTTACAGAAATACAGTAACAGAGATCAATGCAAACACACATATGACTTATAATAGGCTGTAATGAGAAAGAGGAGGAATGCAGAGACTGGGATGTAAGGTGAGGGTCAGTCGGTGAAAAATAAAAGGAGAGGCAACAATCGGATGTTTTAAGCCATGGTCAAAATTTTCATTTAGGATTTTAAGAACAGAGTAGACTTTGGAGATAGCTGTAGAAAGAAACATCATTATTTGTATGTGAGATAGTGCTACATTAGACTACTCGGTTGTTACTAGACCACCGCTACAGCATGGACAGCTGAGGGATCGGAAGCGTAAAGTAATGGCAGGATGCATATATATAGGGAAATATCAAGAGCTTTAGGCTGTGCTAGAATGACGCAGTAACCTCATGACCAAAGCAACATGAGAGAATACAAGTGTAAATAATGCAAACATCTAACGTAAACATTGAAATTGATATTCTGCAAATGCTGGAGCCATGACTTATAACACTTACCTTTAAAATTTGCTTCACAATATTATGTACCAAAGCAAAGCATCTGGATGTCTGTGGTTTAGCATGACTTAGGATGGGAGTGAGGACAGATTTCCAGACAGTATTGCCTACACTCTAATAGCTGGAGGGAGGAGACCCAGACACTGAATTGAGGAGGGAAATATCAGCCTACTTTAAGAAATTCCAATGATGCCTTTTTTTAACAAGGAGATGCAGATTAGTCTTCCTGACCACTGCCATTTGGTGAATCCCAGGGATCAGGGTGGGACTGCAGTTTCTGTTTTTCTGAAGGATGATGTTTCTAGGCCAGGTCTGTCCTTTGCCTTTCATTGGTTGCAGCTTTAGGAAGAATGGCATTAGCCAGATGCTGAGGTCTCACACTTCATTTAGCTTGGAGCCAGAACCAGCTCTCCCTGCTGTGAGAACATCACTTTGGCCACAAGCTATAGGCAGCGTGAGAAAGAGTAAAAGTCCTTCCCTAGCACATAACGCGTATAGGGAATGAAGCAGGGCACTCAAATGACAAGGCGTGTCCCAGAAGTGAATCATTTACACAACCCTTCACAAGTAAATGAGCTTCTGGTACACTGTAAGTAGAGAGACAAAGACCTTCTGATTTGCCAACCCTCCTGGATTTCCCTTGTCCTTGTTCAGGGATAACAAATACACTAGTTGAACATCAAGCACAACATCGGAGAGAGGATGTAGCCTAATGGCTAGGGCGGTCAATCTCAAATCTGGGGAACCGGGTTCGAGTCTCGGCAATGACGCTCAACATCCTGTGATTCTGGGCAAATCACTTAATCTCCCCGTGCCTAACAAAAAGGAATGCGTCCTTGTGTAAGCAACTGGTGCTCATGTAGAGCGCTCTGATACCCGATACCTTTGGGTCAAGTTCGCACTATATAAAACTCTGTAAAAAAAAATAAGCATCAATAGAATGGGGTTGTTGACATTGTGTACCCTGCACTTTTGAAAACTCTGCTGAGAAGTCACGGCCTCAAAGGGAGCAGGAATTGAACTTCATTTAAATAGAAGCCCTGGGAAACATGGACCAGGGAAAAGGAAACGTGAAATTTAGAACATGGCTTGACTAGTAAAAGATGGCTGGAGCCCCTGCACTGCCTGGGTCAGAAATGTTTACTGCTGTCAGCCCAAAAGATAGCCCGGTTAGTTAATGCACCCACGGCAAAGATACGCATGGAACCAGTAAGTCCAGGGGGTATATTTACTAAATGTTTACGCAGGGAAGCAAGAACAGGAGAGAGTGAACAGCACCATATCTCCTAAGATATGACACTCTTTGCTCTCTACGTGCGCTGGTGCACTTAAGGCTGCTTAGAGCCAACCCAGGCTCCCTTGCACCATTGTGCCTCCATTACGGGTAGGATTTGTTTGTGCAGGAAGGGATACCTTCCTGAACAAAAACAAGCCCAAGAGGCAATTTCCTCTATGTGTGATGCAGAATCATGCATTGAAAGAGGAAGTAACAAGGAGAATTAATACATTTCTCCGCATTATGCCATGGTGGCATTCCATATTGCTCAATCCCTGGTTTATTGATTTCAGTAAATCTGGGATTGCATCAAATTCCATGGGGGGATGCACAGAAAAAACCCATGCTCCACCATGGAACAGCTACTGCTGCGTTGCACTACATTTCTTTACGAAGATATGCAAAGCAGCACAAATCACCCCTTGTATGGCTTTGTAAATATATCTTAAGCCTTTGCATTGCCTTGAGCCACATTGAGCAACACAAGGTCAATATAAAGGCTCAGTAAATCTGTGCCTAAGGTTTTAAAATTTGAGGCGGGCTCAGCCTTTTGTCCATCTCAGAGTTACCCTTAGTTTGGTAATGGTAACACCGCTCGTTAGCATCAAATGCATTCCATTTTTAGAATGCACTGCATAGAATCTATTATAAATATGGCAGCTGAAGCAGAAACTCTATAATCATTTCTAATCAGCTCACTTCGGCACACAAAATATTTGAGTAAACATTTTTTATTAACATTTTGGCAGTATAAAGCTAGGTAATCGAGGCGCAGTAAAAAACACAAAGCATGTACATAAAACGCAATATTCTCCAATTCAGACCAAATGGACATCAATAATCTCCAAGCGCACACCTCTCCAGGGACTAGTAGTCTGTCGTAGCGTACGGGGACTAGACTACCAGAAGGGACAGTGCAATATACTGCCACTACTCTAGTCTGACCACTTTGCAGTGCCTTTCTCTATTCAGACTAGCTCATTTTCCTTCATGGCTGCGGTTGGAACTCTATGTCCAGAGACTGGTCCAAACTTGATCTCCCTACTCTTAATTCTCGACTCCGGAATACCTTACCGAACCTAGAACAGTCTGTCAATTTAGACCAACCTATGACTGATGATTGGATCCGAACTCCCTGGATGCAATCCTGCCTGCCAAATTTAGATTGCTCAGCCAGACTCTACCCACCTGCACCCTGGTTCAATTAGGCTTTACGTGGGGGGGAAAGTGGTGCAAGGATCTGGAAAGCTCCTGGAGGAAATCCTACGATGAGGATAAAAATGTTTTTTACAGATAAATACAGACAGAAAACCATTTATTTTCTTGTCTGTATTTATTTTTAAATGTGGATAAAAATGGAAATTGGGTGCTTTTTGAGTATTCTAAATACACTTTGCCATGACTGCCAGGCCCCTAACTGTGTGGATTGATAGGTAAGGGGGTTAAAAAAAAGGAATTTTAGTAAAGAGGCTTAAACAGCAGTAGATATGCACAAGGCTGATACTGAAATGTGCATATTTTCATATAAGTGCATTGATTTATCGTCTGTGGCTGTTCATATCACTGAAACCTGGCAGGCATTCAAGCATGACTGCATATTTATTGGTTAAATAAACGTGGAAATATACCAGTTTCAGCTTTATTTTTCTCACAAAACCCATAATAAATATGGATAAATACAGATAAAGTTGACAACAAATAAATATGAATAAATACACACGGAAATGTAAAAAAACAAATACTATAAAACCGGGAGCCCTAATAATAAGACACAAATGAAATGCATTCACCAAGAAGGGCAGAGAGGAATGGAGTGTCTAACAAGGGGTGATAGCATAAAGGAGGGATAGTGGTCGCAAGTCCTCTGGTGGGGGGGGGGGGTCAGAGTAGGGGAGCGACGTGGAATCCGATACGTAAGCATGTGGAATCTCTGACGCAAAACCCAAAGGGTCCAGTCACTACCCCGAGAGGCAGCATATTAATCCTCCTCCTCGGAGTAACTATCATCTATCGCTGGGAGCAACCGCCCTTTATCGTCTATGCAGGGACAGTCCTAAAGAATCATGTTCCATGCCTTCACATGGTTCGGGCTTTGCAGCGCTCTCTGCGCCTCCGACCGCTCTCACTGCCCACTTGCAGGTATCCCATTTGGGCAAATCTTTCCTCCATCCTTGGAGCGTGGGCCCTCTAGAGGATTTCCAAAACCAGGTTATCTGGCGTCGAGAGAGTACCAGGGCTAGGTCCTCGAGGTCATTGTATTAGCTTTGGTTCTAATGAAAAGGCCAAAGAGGCAGGCCATTGGAAAGCGATTTATAGTGCAGTCTTTAGCAGTATTGAGATATGTCACCACTGTGTCCCAATAAAAGGTGAGTGTCCTGAACCCAAACCATTTGATAAAAATCTGTCCCAATCTCCTGGCAGCGGGGCCATGACGCCTGCGATTCTGGGAACATGAGATTAATTAATTTAGGCATTATATACGCCCTGTGGAGTTAATAAAGTTGAATACGTAGGAACAGAGCATTCCCAAACACACGAGGTGTTAGACTGACAATGTTATGCTAGTCCTTATCCGTGAACTCATGGTCCATGTACCCTGCCCAACAGTCCCGTAGCTCAGTCAGCGCCAGCAATATTTTGTAGATAAGGGTGACCGCATGTGACTGACCCATGACGAAGCAAAGTGTTTCTAAACCATTATGTTCTAAGGGTTCGCTGCCATCCTCTCCACACACCCGCCGTACGCCAGCTGCTACTGCCCCATGGAGCAAAAAGTGGTGGGAGGGTATGTCATAGACTTCAACCAGGTAGACAAACTCTAGCAGTTTTCCATCCATATACCAGCTGCCCAACATTATCATGTCTCTTCACTCCAATCCCTCAAACCAGACCCGTTTCTCTCATGCAGTAGGTGCAATAAGACTGTCAACGAGAGGTCCTTTCCATACAGGATTTTTTACTGTGTCCTCTGCAATGTCCTGGCCCACATGAACCAAAGCATGTTCAGGAGGAGGCCAGAGTAATCATCAATTAGTCGAGTATTCGAGGTGAGCAATAGGGACAGCAGGGAGGTCTGCCTCAAGATGAAGCGCACACAAACCGGCATGCCTCCCCACTGGCAGTGCCTCCAATAATCTGCCCACTTATGCTGTGCTGCCAGATAACAAAGCTCTAAGTCTGGGACCACCAGCCTGCTACCATCAGCGGGAAGTCGGAGTTTGGTAAGCGCTATCTGCCGACGGCCCTACATGACATGAATTAATAGGCCATCCATCTCAAGATAGACTTTGGCAGTCGAATCGGGAGCACTACAAAAAAGTACAATAGGCAGGGAAGAAAAGCCATCTTCAACAACACCAGTCTGCCCGCCACAGACAGTGGGAGGGTCAGCCAGAAAGTGACGAAGAGCGGAGGGACAAGAGCGCCAACCGCAGATTGCCCTAGATGATATAAGACACTGAGTGATAAAGGCGGACTCCCAGGTTGCAAAATGTTCGTGGTTCCCAACGGAGGACATTACCTACCTCAGGTGGTACAGCAGCTGTCTCAGGGATGTGTATTGGGAAAGTGTTCGTCATGTTCCTAGTTCACCTTAAGACCCAACAAAGAGCCATAGTCCTCCAGGGCGCAGAAAGCTCCCTTAATATCTAAACGTTCCCCCCGGGAGATATAGTAATAGATCGTCCGCATACAGGGAAACAGAGGGCAGAGCCATCCACTATGAGTCATTGATAACACCGGACAGTGTGGAGCATCAAGGCTAGGGGTTCAATGGCAACTGCAAAAGTACCGGTGACAACCGGCAACCCTGGCCTGTGCCACGTTCAATATTATTAACAACAATAGGGGTTAAGCCCAAAGGACCGGGGCCAGGTAGGGCTATTCAAAATTCAAAACACAACATGAACCCCTGGCTCCGTACTAACCTACACTCCTACTATTTATGGAGAAACGGGCAGACTATTCTTTTATCTGTCCAAGTAGAATTTTTATTAAATAGTCTTTAAATTGATTCAAAACAATTTTTTCAAAAGACTGAAAAAGAAACACATATTTCTCAAATTGACACAGAAACCTTCACATATATATATCACAATGCACAATCAAAAACAATTTGGACATACACCAAAGTGAGGATTATTTGCAACAAATTACAACAAGCGACAAAATCACTAAATGAAAACAAACGTAAATCAAATACAAAAAACATTTAAAGCTTGCATCATCTGTAAAAAAACACAACGGTGATTGCGAAAAATTTCAATTCTATGGACTAAACTTATTGTTTCAGCAAGAATATCACAAAAGTGTTGAAAATAATGAATTAATCTTTAATACATCCGACACTCAACACATTTAGATTTAACTAAATGCCTCTCAAAATGCCTCTTGAAAATGCCAACGCGTTTCAAGACCCAGGCTGGATAGTACTGGGACTCTCGACAGGGCTTCAAACAAATGATCGGGATATTCTGATTCTTGAAGTAGGAGCAGCCGCTCCAGTTCGTTGATTCCACGCGTTTTTATCTATATGTCAGTTGACTCGTTCTACTGTAGCTTTAAAGCACCACGTGCACACTTTAAACTGTGTATAATTCTTGCGCAATTCGGATTGGGACTCACAATTTTTAAATGAGTTCGTCCGATATTAGACTCTGCAAAAGGCAGGCTTTTCTTCTGCTCAAAAGCAAGCGTGCTCGCATTCACTGGAATTGATTTTGTATCGACTTCATTAAACAAACTGGATTAACTCTCACCCGGCATCTCTCACTGTTTTTACGCATTTCAAGACCCAGGCTGGATAGTACTGGGACTCTCGTCAGGGCTTCAAACAAATGATCGGGATATTCTAAAAAAACAAAAAATGAAAAACGTGATGCAACAACAGCATCAACCCCAAACTACCTTTCTCTCTCATATATATAGCTGATTTTTTGTGTACCTGATTCTTGAAGTAGGAGCAGCCGCTCCAATTCGTTGATTCCACGCGTTTTTATCTATATGTCAGTTGACTCGTTCTACTGTAGCTTTAAAGCACCACGTGCACACTTTAAACTGTGTATAATTCTGCAGGAGAAGATCATTCATAGAATGAAAACTTCTACTCGATCCCTGACTTGCCTCTAAACCTTTCAATGCCGGTAAAAAGAATTAATTTAAATGTACCTTGCGCAAAGGCTGCAGAGGATGGACAGGAGCTATTCGGATTGGGACTCACAATTCTAAAAACAGGAAAAGGTATTGTGTAAATAGAATGTTTATCAAGAGGCCGCACTAAACGATTTAAATTCAGTTGCCATTTGGACTTACTTTAAATGAGTTCGTCCGATATTAGACTCTGCAAAAGGCAGGCTTTTCTTCTGCTCAAAAGCAAGCGTGCTCGCATTCACTGGAATTGATTCTAGAAAGCAAGCGTGAATGCATTAGGCTTGCAGACATATGTTAGATTAAAATTTCTGGCTTCACTTGTACTCAAGGAATTACAGGGGAGGGACAAACAAACTTACTTGTATCGACTTCATTAAACAAACTGGATTAACTCTCACCCGGCATCTCTCACTAGAGCACTTCCTGGTTGTGACAGCTATGAATCCTGGGTAACAGATTTCTCAACCAATCAAAACCTAACACTGTTCCTCGTTTTGTGCATAACTAAGAAATGCATTGTGGGACATGTAGTTACTAAACTAAATCCTACTTAATTCAGTCATGCCATTTAGCCCAGAGGAAGCACTATTAAACTTTAAGATAAGGTAGGCTTCTTTTCTCAACAAAGCAGCGTCGATGTCAAAATGACGTTTAGATGTATCAATGCAAGACAACACGGTCCATTTAAAATCCTTTTCACAGTGGGATTTATCAATGAAATGTTGCACCATGGGAGCGGTCAAAACCTTCTTTTTGATCCTTGAGCGGTGCTGTGTGATTCTTTGATTTATCTGTTGGTTTGTTTTTCCTATATACAGCAAAGCACATGGGCAAACAACCGCATATACAATATTTTTTGATTTGCAGTTTGTAAACTCAGAATGTCGCCATTTGATGCCATTGTGGGAAAATTCAGCACCCTCGATTGTGGAATCACAAGCCGCACACGTGCTGCATTTGTGATGACCCTCAATAGGTTTTAAATGCCATTGTGATCTTAAGGACTGTTTGTTTTGAATAGGAAAAATGTCTGCCCGTACTAGTTGTTGCCCAATGCTTCGGTTTTTTCGCAAGGCAAACAGTGGTTTTGGAAAACCACATTCCAATTTTTCAAGTAAATGCCAATTTTTTAATATGACTTGCCTAAACCTATTCGTATCAGGGCCAAACGTGGTTGCGCAAATCATGCGTTCTAATGGAGGTTTCTCCTTCTTTTGTAAGAGGTCCTCCCGAGGCGTGTACCACGCTCTTTTTATTGCATGCTTCAGGAGCTTTTTTAGATATCCACGAAGGATCATCTGTTCTTTAAAAATTGCCACATGATGCTCATAATCCAATTTTGATGAACAATTGCGACGTATTCGCAATAGTTGACCGTATGGGAGGTTTTCCCTCAAACTCCTAGGATGAGCACTTGTGTGGTGAAGAATAGTATTTTTGTCGGTAGCCTTTCTATGCAGAGTGGTTGTCAACTTTTTATCATTTGGTACTACTTCAATATCCAAAAACGTCAACCTTGTTCGACTCATAGTCAAAGTGAATTTGATATCTTGGTGGCGAGTGTTAAGCCAACCATGGAAGCTTTCCAACTCTTCTTTGGAGCCATTCCACAGGCACCAAATGTCATCTATATAGCGCAGCCACTGCACTATATTCTCTTTAAATGGATTGTTATTGAAAACAAACCTGTACTCATATTGTGCCATAAAAAGAACCGCCATTTCGGGAGCAAATGGACAGCCCATGGCTGATCCCTTAATTTGAATAAAAAAGGAGTCATTGAATTTAAAATAGTTTTTCTTTAAGGCAACCTCAGCCAATTGAAGAATAAATTGAGAAGGTACCCGGTGGGGACGTGGTCTTTCTTCCAGGTATGCCTCGATCACTTCGAGTGCTTCATCCTGGGGTATCTGCGTATATAATGAGGTGACGTCAAACGACACCATCCATTGGGTCAACTCATCAAACTAATGCCCTTCGATTTTATTAATAAAATCCGCAGTGTCCCGCACATAGGAAGGTACCTGGGTCAAAAAGGGTTTAAGAAAAAATCGACATACTTGGAAATTGGCTCTAGTAATGAGTCACTTCCCGAGACTATTGGCCTTCCCGGGGATTTTCCAACCTCTTATGTATTTTAGGTAAGAAGTACAATACGGGGATCCTTGGGAACTTTTTAGACAAAAAATCAAATTCTTTAGGACCCAAGAACCCACCGTCAAAACCTGTTTTCAATATTCCAAAAATAGTTTCTTGAGTAGACCTAGTCGGATCCTCCTTGACCTTCCGGTACCATTCAGAATTGTTCACCTGCTGATTCCCTTCAGTCACATACATTTCTTTGGGCCAGATGACAACGGCACCGCCTTTGTCGGCTTGTTTTATTACTACCGATGTGTCTTGTTTCAAAGTCCCAAATGCCATTTGCTGCTGTCTCGTAATGTTGCGCTTAATTAAAACTTTTTTTGTTTCCAATTGACTGATGCCTGATAACACTGCTTGTTCATAAGCTAAAATTTCTTTTGGTATTGACTGTGGGAATGGGACAAACTTGGATTTGTTGGAGAGACCAGACACCTCATTGGTGTTGGTATAATCCTTTCCATGAAAAAATGCTTTTAAGCGAATTTTACAGCAAAATTCTAATGCCTCCAGTTTCATTTTAGTAAAATCAGTGAATCTATTGGGGACGAATTTTAAACCCAATTCTAGTACTGAAGCTTCCTCCTTTGACAATTGTCTCTGTGACAAATTTATGATGCTAGTGGGTTTCACGACTTGTAATATTGTCGTCGAGTTCTCATCTCCCAAGGCTGGGGTTTGAATCTTCCTCTCTGCTTTGGTTCGCCTTTGCCTAAAAAAGAGACCTGCTTGCGTGAGGGGCCTGGCCTTGAATCTGAATCACTGGAAGTTTCTGAAGATGACGTTTCAGAAAAAGTGAGGAAGCGATTCCTTGAATGTCCCTGAAAGTTAGACAATGCTCTGCGCGATTCAGTTGATGTATAAAATTCGTCTTTAAGGAAAGGATATACCTGATCAATATTAAATGATTTTGAGTCTCTCTCAAACTTAGCAGTTTTGAAGCTAATTGTATTATCTTTGAAGGCCAGTATCTCCTTTTCTATTTTCTCCAATAAGTTTTTTGCATCCACCACAGAATGATTATCCTTAACGGACTGTGTTAGTTTTTCAAGCTCTTCAGCTTCTTTCAAACACAGTCTCTGCGCGGTTTCAATGATATGGACCATTAAATCACGGCTACACTTGGTGTTTATGTAGCTAAATCCTTTTCTATATTCCGGGTCTTCAGTAAATATGACTGGTATGTTCTTAACTTGGAGACCCCAAGGAATAGTGCCAGCTCGCAAATGCTCTAGTAAGAAATGGCCATGGAGCTCAGTTCTAATGTGCTTTTTGTGTAACCGAGTCAATTTTTCAGCCTCATTCTGTTGTTGGGCTGAAGTACTAAGCGTCACTGAAGAGAAAGGGGAAGGGGTTGAAATTAAATTTTGGATATGTGTCTCTGAAAAAGAAAGAGTTTCCCTCTCAGACATACTAATGCAGGAAACCTGCCTGGATTCAAGCTAAATTCCAAGAAATGGAGGGGCATTAAAGCCCTAGTGTCCAACCCACGCGGGTAAAAACCTGCTCTAAATTATTAACAACAATAGGGGTTAAGCCCAAAGGACCGGGGGCAGTGAGAGATGCCGGGTGAGAGTTAATCCAGTTTGTTTAATGAAGTCGATACAAAATCAATTCCAGTGAATGCGAGCACGATTGCTTTTGAGCAGAAGAAAAGCCTGCCTTTTGCAGAGTCTAATATCGGACGAACTCATTTAAAAATTGTGAGTCCCAATCCGAAAAGCTCCTGTCCATGCTCTGCAGCCGTTGTGCAAGAATTATACACAGTTTAAAGTGTGCACGTGGTGCTTTAAAGCTACAGTAGAACGAGTCAACTGACATATAGATAAAAACGCGTGGAATCAACGAACTGGAGCGGCTGCTCCTACTTCAAGAATCAGAATATCCCGATCATTTGTTTGAAGCCCTGACGAGAGTCCCAGTACTATCCAGCCTGGGTCTTGAAACGCGTTGGCATTTTCAAGAGGCATTTTGAGAGGCATTTAGTTAAATCTAAATGTGTTGAGTGTCAATCAATCAATCACAGAGTGTCGGATGTATTAAAGATTAATTCATTATTTTCAACACTTTTGTGATATTCTTGCTGAAACAATAAGTTTAGTCCATAGAATTGGACATTTTTCGCAATCACCGTTGTTTTTTTTACAAGCTTTAAATGTTTTTTGTATTTGATTTACGTTTGTTTTCATTTAGTGATTTTGTCGCTTGTTGTAATTTGTTGCAAATAATCCTCACTTTGGTGTATGTCCAAATTGTTTTTGATTGTGCATTGTGTTATCTATATGTGAAGGTTTCTGTGTCAATTTGAGAAATATGTGTTTCTTTTTCAGTCTTTTGAAAAAATTGTTTTGAATCAATTTAAAGACTATTTAATAAAAATTCTACTTGGACAGATAAAAGAATAGTCTGCCCGTTTCTCCATAAATAGTAGGAGTGTAGGTTAGTACGGAGCCAGGGGTTCATGTTGTGTTTTGAACGTTCAATATTATAGCATGCCGAAATGACGCCACAGTCCTAACTCTAGCAATCAGGGAATAATACAGTTGCTGAATCCAAGTGAGGAAATCTCTCCCCACTCCAATGCTAGCCATAGTAGTGTACAGAAAATTGAAGCGCGAGGAGTCGAAAGCTTTCTCCATATCAATGGATATCACCAGTGCCGTTGGTGGAGTGTAAGAGCTGCCGGATGTTGGGAATCGTACTGCACAAGGATATAAATCCCATTCAGTCGAGATGTATGAGCTCATCAATGTTGGGGAGTAGTTTAGTAACCAGTATTTTGCTAAGAATTTAATAATCAACATTTGATATAGAGAGCAGGCGAAATGATCCCCTTTTTTTGGGGGGAGTTTTATATAGCGCAAACTCGACCCAAAGGAATCAGAACGCTTTACATGAGCACCAGTTGTGTTACAGATAGACACATTCATTTTGTCAGGCATGGAGAGATTAAGTGATTTGCCCAGAATCACAGGATGTTGAGCGTCTCTGCTGAGACTCAAACCCAGGTCCCCAGTTTTGCGGTCGACCACTCTTACCCTTCTTGAGCAACAGAACCAATAGCGCCTTCCCCTTTGTATGGGGTTGTCTCCCAGCTGATCTAGCTGAACTATATAATGCAGTCAAGACTGGCTAGCGCATCAGCATATGCCACGTAAAATTCTACAGGGAGTACTTCCGATCCCAGGATCTTGCCCTTGGCTAACGACATGATCGCCCCTCTCACCTCCTGAACCTTGACTTCACCTCCCAGGGAAGCTGCCGCTGCCATAGGTAGTCTCCGTGTGCCTGCTTCCAACACATAGTCGGTGTGTACCTGGGAGAGGGACATGACCAGACAACTACAGAGAGAAGAGTAATAGTTTAAGAAGGTCAAATTATATTCAGCCTGGCTATAAACCATGTCGCCCCGCCTTGTGCACTTGTAGTATTTGGGAGCCCTGATGATCAGAGTTGGCTAACTATGCCAGGAGCCTACCAGCTTTATCAGGTTCTAAATTGGCTCTAGTTAGTTAAGGTCGATAGTACGAGGCGCAAAGCCACTCAACCATTCCTAGCAATTTTTCCTTTTCATCTTGCAGTCTGGCCCGGGGTAGTGGAGCGTCTTCAGTCGGGAACTCCAAGCCCATTAAAATGCCCTCCTGGGCCAACACCTCTTCATGGAACTGGGCACGGGTCCCCACCGCAGCCGAAATGCAATGCCCCCGCACAACTGTTTTAAACAATTCCCATTCCACTAGCGGAGAGGAAGCCCTGCCTCATTGTCTCTAAATTAGTTGCTAATTGCGTCCCATAGAGTAGCTTTAAACACTAGGTCATCAAGAGTCACGATGTTTAATTTCCAAGCCAGAGTGCAACGCCTGGCCTTCATCCAGTCTAGGGACAAGAGCAACAGGTTGTGATCTGAATATGTTTTCGCCAAGCACTCAACCCCCTCAAGCCCTTGCATAAACAGTGGGGGAACAGTGGAAGGTATCAAGGTGAACCGAATGCTCCTGCATACCCGAGTAGAAAGAATAGGTACCGCACTCTGGAGTGCTGCCCTCCACGTGTCTGTGAGCCCCCCTCCCTCCTTTCATTGATGGAATAATTGTGCAGTTTTATGGGTTGGGGATATTGATAGTGGTAGATGGGATCTATGTAACTTGAGGTCTGCTACACAGTTGAAATCCTCCCCAACCATCAATGGGTAATGATGGTGTTATACAAACATAGTGGATGTAACTTTAAGAGAATTGTTTTTATTCCAATCTTGATCTCATGCCAGTGTCTGCTACACAGGTTCTGGCTCTAGAACGATGGGGAGTTGGGAGTTGTCTGCCTGGACTGTAGGCAGGTACTGTACTGTTGTCCAATAAATCTTTGGAAACCCCTTTTGGATCCAGTTTCTTGAATTTAACAGTTGTATGTGGGCAAGGAAGGGGTTGACAGGGGCTAGGAAGGGTGGCTGTCCTACATTAGGGGCACATATGTTGGCCAGTGCTCCATGAGGTCTAGTTTCCCAGCTAGGAGTACATAGCAGCCATCAGGGTCTATTATCTCAATCTGTGATAGGAAGGGGATCCCAAGGAGGATCCATAGCAACATCCCTTGTACAAATGCAGAGTACTGGGTAGCATATACCTTTCCCCTCCAGCGCTTTAACAGCTCCAACCCTGCCTCTTTTGAAAAATGCATCCCCAGAAGAAAAGCTATTTGGACTCTCCACCGTTTAAGATACATTTAAACTTTGTGTCTCTTGGCGAGGAAGCTAAGATCCTGCACATCCCAAGTGATCACCCAACAGTGGAACGTGTGCTAGTCATACAGATGGCTGTTGGCTGAGAACCCCACTGCCCACTCCTCCTGCCTTGTGTCCCACCACGGAATTGATTGTAGGTAGAAATGTAGGCCGATCACCCCCAGAAAGAAGAACACCAAACCAAAAACTTGTCCCATACAATGAGGATAGAATAACCTGAACACACCCCAACTGTACTTACCCCGGACAATCGCACCGCAGTGCTCCATCCAAACAACATAAACCAGAACATAAATGCTTCTCCTGTGTGATCTCACACAATCATCAAAAGGGTTTGGGGAGGGGGGAGACCACCCTATAAAGCCTGCATTCAGTTCAACGCCTACCTAGCCGAAGTGCTAACAATATGAGGGAGGAGTAGTGGGAACAATGATTCCCCCGGGGGTAGCAAAGAGCAGGTTCTCCTCTCCCCCACCACAACCTGCCCAATCCAACTCAACAATGATAGCAATTTCACCATTAAACAAGTTCCTCTACTGACTACTGAGTAATTTTAGGCAGGGTAACACTGGTTTCAGAGCTATGGGTGCTGTCCGGTCCAGATCCCGTATCGTCCCCAAAAGCAGTCACATGCTCATGATCGCCTCCGGAGTGTCCAACCATGGCAGCTGCAGCAAGTACCTGATCTCTGCCCAATCGAGCCTGTCTCTGTGATGGCCTCGTAGCTTGACATCTTCCGGAGCATGGGCATGAAAGTCATCCCAGTAGTCCAAACAATCCCGTGCAGCATGGGCATCAATCCATTCCCATCAGTGAGTTAAAAAATTGTGAGTTACCATTTTCTGTACTAGGTAAGGGTGCAGTGCGAGACTGTCGTAATATACAGTCTTAGTCTCGAAAATGCAGAAGTCGGGCTACCATGGGTCAGGGCAGCATAGACTTTGGACAAGCCTTACGGGGTTACTGCCTCGTATAGCTAGTTCTCCAGGCAGGAAATCATCTAACCCCCTTCTAGGCACTCAGGAAGGCCCGCTCATCTAATGTTGTTGCGGCGTGCCCTGCCCTCCTGATCCTCAATCCTGGGCTTGAGGATATGGATCTGGTCAGCCATACTGTGAATCGAGGTGGCATGTTTATTCACGGTAGGGGCCAGGTCAGCCAATGCGGCCTAAGCGCCTGGACATGGTCCGCCATTTCCTGTGATCAGCGCGAAGTAGGCTGTTGTCTGTCGCCACAGAGTAAATTTTGGTTTCCAGCACCTCCCGGATAGACGTGATTGCAGACAGAATAGCTTTTGTTTTTCACCCTGTGTGAGATCTCACTCGATGTCCGCAACCTGCATTGGGGCAAAAGTGCCATGCTCCCCTACCGTATGGGGCACCGGGGGATCCTCTTTAGCCTTGTAAGTGCGCCCCATGATGGGATCAGGCGTCACGCACAATCAACTCCAGTTCCACAGTATGAGCCATAGGCTAGGAAGGCAAGCATTGAGCGGAGTTACTCCTTGCTAATATACCAGTGCCTGGGCAGGGAACAACGCACAGCCCAGGGTTTTACAGGCAGAAGCAACAGGTAGGTGCAATCAGACGCCCCGTCCCCGGAGTCTCCAAGCAGAGTGGTCATGGGGGCCTGCACAAGAGGACAGTAGGCATCATCCTGTGTTGCCGCCCACTCAACAAGAGGCGCAAACCAGGGCCAACATCTGAACCCTCAGGGTGCTGGAGGCAAGGGTCCATGCATCCCTCTCAGTAAAATAGACTTTAGGAGGGCCCCCAAGGTGGACCCCATGATTAACACTTATTTCCAGCAGACAGTGCGGCTCTGGTGGGCCACTCCATGGTGCAACCCCGTAGCCACAGTCAAATTCCTCCAGTGTGTGTGCCATGGCCCGGTGCACAGAGGGATGGGAGTGAAGTCCAGGCAGTAGTCACCACTTACTCTACCCCAGCACCAGAGGTCGGTGCTTCTCCTATGCAATCGCTCCCTCGCGCAGTTCTCATGTAAGTAGCAACAGGGCAGGGAACACAGATTGATAGGGAACTTAAACCCCCGTACCGGGCAGGCCAGGACGATCCACGCCTCTCCCCAGTCGGCACGCAGGATCCATTTGCGGGATACTCAGGGCAGCCTTCCACTCTGCCGCCAGGGTCTCCTCTAGAGCGGGCCGCCACCAGTGCTTCGCAGGGCACAGGACCTCCTCTGGGCAGGCCCCACTGCAGTGCACCTAAGAGCTGCAGCCTCGCCTCTCGCCAGCAGCTAGCCCACCCAGGCCCCAGTCACCATCTTGACAGTGCCCGGCAGTCCATGGAGCATGAGTCAGCTGAGGACTCGTCAGGCGAATGTCTTGTCCACCAGCCACGCAGTACTCCCCAGCTATTCCAGGGCCATCAGGGGTCCATCTTACCCCGCAGGAGCCGGTCCTAACAGCAGGATCTGGTGACAAGCCCCGGGCTGGGCGAGGAGCTATTCACTCCATGGTGGTTAGCTACGCCCCCTCACTTCAGCACACATGTCCCTTATCAAATGTAAATAGTTCAGCTATCCCTGGTGTTTTTGATATATTATGGGTACCTTTTTGTTGGTTTTCTTGTAGCAAATGCAGTCTGCAAAAGAACACTGGGTGAGTTACATGCAACTGGCATGAGGAGCTTGAGCTCTTTGGAACATATACCTCCTGATTTGTACATGAGCCATGAGAAGACTAGGGCCAAGGCTACACTACAATACTTGCAAGCAGAAAAACAAATGTCTAAAACTTTATGGATTAAAACATTTCAGAAAAGATACCAGCCAAACATTTTTTCAACAAGGCATGTGTTCCAGCCAATAAACGTCTAACAAAAACATGCAACCAGCTTCTGTTTGTTTTTTTAATTTAGTAATAGTGTAGCAGAAAGACTTTACAAAGTCATTAGGTCCCAAGAATATCGTAACTGTTCAGTCTTCTCAGCCCAAGTTGAAACAGCCTGCATATCAGTAAAGCACACATACAGATCTATTTGCAGACTACTAGTAGTAAAGTCCCATCTCCCAACAACTACATGGTGTGTCTTTGTGTTGTTAAGGAGGGAAAAGCTCAACACCATACTTTAAATGAGGACATAGCTTGTATTTCCAATTTTTAACGCCGACGCCTGGCTATACTGACTTTGGCACCTTTAAACCTGGCACATGCCTGTTTTATAGATTGTCAGAGAGGAGGGGGAGCAATTCATCTATTAGCAAAAAAACAAGGTGTAGACTGGAAGTCACTAACCTTTACATTGAGAAGTTGAAGTTGTTTCCTAGTGGGAGCCCCAAAGCTCGGCCTGCTGATTGGGACAATGGGGTGAAAGGGAATTGGCGATTACGAGTCAAAGCGAGTGCTTGCCAGCAGAAACAATCACGACTTGCGTGTCACAGCACTACATTAAAGCAGATTATTGGCTGTGTGCGATTATGAATCTCTCAGAGAGGTGGCTGATGTAACATGTTAAGTTATGTTATTTAGTTTTATATAGAGCATAATTACCCGAGGATGTTCAGGCACTGAAAATGGTAAATGGTAAATGTTTCATGAGTGAAGGGACTATTGAAACGTGTTTTCAACATTTTACGGAACTTAAGTGGATGTGGTTCAGAACAGAAGGCGAGAAGGGCGAGAGGAAGAAAAATCGAGGCTTTTGCAGGACTCACCTGAAATGGGAGCCTACTTATGCGAATATTTCGAAACATTGGTACTGAGATGAGGAAGGTTGTCGAGGAATGCAGTACTCTGGAAGAGGAATATCTTGAAAAAAAGAGATGTAATTCCTGTGTGCAGTAGAATTTACTACCTTGTGGAAGTAACAGTGTCTTAAAGAAGCATTTTTTTTTTTAACGTGAAGCCAGTGTAAAGTGGAGCGAGATGCTGGAATATTTAGGGATGTGTTAGACCAGACGCTCTGCAACATATTTGTAACCTGCACACTAACTAAATGCGAAGTCTCACATAAAGCGCTTTACAATAATCCAGTCCGCTTATAATCAGTGCCTGGACTAGCTGTTGCTTGAAAGCAGACGGAATCAGCTATAGAAGAGCTTCAAAATGAGGAAGCAGGTGAAAGTCAGTTTGCAAATGTGAATATCAAATGATAGGTTAACATCAAAAGTAACTCCTAAATTACGTACAGTAGTGACAGGTAGGGACTAGCGACAGGACAGTGAGGCCACCAAGAGGAAGACCAAGTCATAGCGTTACCAAACAATAGGACTTCA
This sequence comes from Calotriton arnoldi, assembly GCA_963921515.1. Classification (NCBI taxonomy): domain Eukaryota; kingdom Metazoa; phylum Chordata; class Amphibia; order Caudata; family Salamandridae; genus Calotriton; species Calotriton arnoldi. The sequence goes on along the minus strand of CAWUFW010013011.1, from coordinate 326,491 downwards.
GTTTTGTTAGACTTCAATCGCAGTATGGGGGGCTTGGTCAAGATGGCGGCTGCGCTGGATGCACACTAGGGAGCTCTGCGTCGGCCCACACAAACTCCTTTATTTCTCCTTCTCCTCCCGCCTGTTCCAGCTCACATAGCTGCCCCCCGGCAGCGGTGTGCGCCAGGGGCTACCGGGGCGATGGACCGGAGCTCAGGACCGCTCTTTGCCGCTGCTGGAGGCTGGGCTTGGCGGCGGCCTGCCAAGTCCGCGGATCCCCGGGCTCACGTGATCCGAAACTCGGCGACTGCGGGGATGACCAGGGTGCCGCTGTAGTAGTGTGACGGGGATAGGCCTCCCCGAGCAGAGACAGTGAGGAATGCCATACGGGGCTGCCCGCTAGGAGGGCAGATCAGCAGCTCCCTTACATTGAACAGGCACGCTGCTGAGGGCCTAGCTTGATGGGGACATGGCTGACCCGGGCGAGCCTTTGGTATTAGAGGATCGGCGTCTATTTCGGGGCTGCGCGAAAAAGGCCCATATCGGGAGGCCAGGCCGTGAGACGTGACTGCTGAAGGCTGCTCTAGGGTTGAGTCCAGGGCTTTAAGTGGGAAAAAAAACCTGGGGGTGCTCTAAAAGGGGCGTGGCAAATTCCTTAAAGGGGTGTGGCCTATCTGAGTAGGGGCGTGGTCTAAATCAAGATAACTAGCATTGTGTGCTTAAGAAAATCATGAAGTCGCATCCAGCAAAGGATAATAAAATAGGCAAAAAGGTATATTTATTAAGTATAAGCCATAATATACCAAACACTTTAAAAAACATGTAAAAATTATTTACATTACTTAGAAATCTATTGCAGGATTTCCCAAAACCCTTGAAGATATTCAGTGTCTATTTTGCTGGGGTTTCTCACAACAATTTTCTTCAGCAGACCTTCTACCTTTTGCCAGCCCAAAGCATCTAAACCAGCAAAACGAAATCCATCACAGTGTCAAAACGTAGGAGGTAGAGGCAAAAAGTCAGGGGAAACCACGCCAAGGATGCCAGGTCTAACAGTCACACAGGACTTAATTACATCAGTGTTAGTAAACATAGGAAGAGCAGAGCAATGTGAAAGTAGATGAAAATGAAACTCAGAGGGGTCCGTCTGGGTTGGCTTTACTATTGACTTGAGATATCTACTTACTTCTGAATTGTGCCTGAACATTTTCAATGCAGCCACAAGTTACATTACACAAGATCATATACATTTTGGGGGACTGGGGGCACAGTGAGATTAAGTCTTAATCTCACTGTGCCCCCTAATCCCCCAAAATGTATATGATCTTGTGTAATGTAACTAGTGCTCATGTAGCTCACGTAAAGCGCTCCAATGCGTTCGGGTCGAGACAGAGCTATATTAAACTGTAATATATATATATATATATATATCAACTCCCTTCCTAATGCATCTAGAGTTATTATATTCAGTGGCTGGGTGGTTTATTGGTATTTTCCGGCGCTGGCACAAGTCCTTCTGAAGGCTCACAGGTTGTGTGTGCAAGCACCAGCGCTAGAGTGTATGCCAACGTCGGTATGTATTTCATGTGTTATTGTTCATCCTATGTGTGATTTGACATGTGTGGTTCCACGTTATCACATATGTGTTACTGTAAACGTTATTTATTAGGCGATCAGTGAACAGAAGCAGACACCTGGACGGACTAACACACCGAAGGGAATATAATGTAAATGAAATGACCCATGGATGGATAAACTGACTGATGGGTGGACGGTCGGTTGGTTAGAAATAGACATATGATTGAGAAAAAAGACGGGCAGGTATGTATCCAGAGAAATCAGACAGGTTTTTGAGGCATAGAGATGACGGGCCGACAGGGGCAGGGCTGCACTGGTAGTGATAGTGTCACTGCTGCTGGGTTCTGTTGTAGACCCTCGTCCCTCGCTTGCTTTAAGGCAGAGCAGGGTCACACTGGTTGCTGGAGAAATCTTGCTGCAGGCCGTAAAAGCAGGGTTGTGCCGGTTCTAACCAGCTGTTGTTGTGCCGATGGCTGGCACGATGACGTAGGTGGCGCTGCATGTTCAAAGAGAAGGGAAATCCCGAGAGAAAGTGTCTCTCTTCAAAGGATTTCCCTTCCTGCTACAATGACGTCACGCCTTAAGCAGTGCACGTGCATGCTCACCCGCAACACCAAACAAAAACCGGGACGTATGGTCACCCTACCTTTGGCCTTTGAGGCCCGAAAATAGAGCCCCCTAGAGACCCCTTTCGAGGGCCCCAAAAAAAACTGGGGGTGCTCAGACCCCCACAGACCCCCCCCACTTAAAGCCCTGGTTGAGTCTGCACTGGTGGAATCATCACGTAGCTTGCCCACGTAGCAGTGGCCTGAAGCGGCCCACACTTCCCACGAGGCCTGCATTTGAGCTTGTAGGTGCCCTGGGAGGGGCTGCAGATGGGGAGCACTGCTGCCTGGAGAATCCTGCCCTTATCCAGTGAGTGACCTCGTTCCCCCTTAGGAGGGTGGCTGAGTGACCAGCTGGAGGTGCGGAGGACCGCCCTGCTCCCCCTAAATAATTATTGTGACTTCCTGCCTTATCCTGCTACACCTATGTCCTTTGAGACACAATCGGTGGGCGCTGCGGATCATTGAGATGGGGCCCTGGCTACTGGTGGAGCCCGGACTAGGGCGTGCAGCCTCTGGATCATAAGTGTAGGGCTGCAGTGGTGACTATACGTCATCCCCTTGGGAGGGGGGGAACACGCTGAATTTTACATACCCCCTGGCCACACTACTGTTCTGGGGCCTGGCCCCCCTGCGCCCACCTGGCTGTGATACGTTGGGACTGTGACGACGTTGGGGAGCGACCTGCACTTGGTTTCTCGTCTCGGAGAGAGGAACCATGGGAAAGGATAGGCCGCAGAGGGGGGTACAGCAGACTAAGATGGACAAGTACATGGCTCAGGGTGCACCGCCGCGGGTGGACCCGCTGCAAGACCCCCCCCCTCTAGCTGCAGAGAATACGCACATGGACCCCACTGGGGCTCAGATCCTTGCGGCCATTGAGGCCTCGAGCGTGGCGGGGCAGGCCAAGATCGAGGCTGTGTCCCTGGACGTGGGCCTACTGAGGATGGACCTCCGTGCGGTGGCTGAGAGGTCACTGGCCACTGAACAGACCGTCATTGAACTGCAGACCGAGGTTTCCACATTAAAAACGGCTCTCGCGGATCTCTCTGCGAAGACAGCAGCCCTAGAATGCAGGGCTGGAGATGCAGAGGGTCACTCTCGAAGATGTAATCTGTTGTTTGTTGGTTTCCCGGAGGGTTGCAAAGGAAGGACCCCCAAACTGTTCCTTGAAAATTGGAGTAAGACCACGCTCTTGGCGGCCTCCCTCTCCCCTCTGCATGATTGAACGGGCTAAACGGGCCTTGGGGTCGCCCCCCCCCCCGGCTGGCGCTGCACCTCGCACACTCATCTCTAAAATCCGGAACTATAGAGACCGTGACTGCATTCTCCGGGGGGCCAGATGGATAGGAGACCCTGTCTACAAAAATCACACTATCTGTATATTCCCTGATTGTACGCGTTTAGTACAACAGCAGAGATAAAAGATACAGAGTGCAAACCTACCTCCATAGACACAGCATTCATATAGCTATGCTGCAGGAAACACATTTATTGGAATCAAAGGTTTAAAAGCTCCACAGGAAATGTAGAGGCCAAATGTTCTCTGCAACTTATTCCACCTATGCTTGGGAAGTGGTGATCTGAGTGGCCCCACAGATCCCGCTCAGAGTTCTTAGTTGTGAGGCGGACATAGAGGGGAGATATGTCTTGGTGCATGCTGAGTTAGACGATACAGAAATCTGCCTACCGAATGCCTATGCCCTGAATGTCAACGATGATGATTTTTACCTACACTCGGAGACTCTTCTACTGCCATATGTAGGGACCCTGGTAGTATTGGCAGGGGATTTCTACTGTGTTCTGGATGGCACACTGGACAGACACCCCCCGAGAGTCCACACTAAGCTCAGCATGACGGGTGCTCTCCAAGGGGTCATGGAGCGCCTGGGCTATGTAGACATATGACGCGTGATGCACCGGGAGAGGTGGTGCTACACTTGTTACATCCCCACACACACAGCTTTTAGTAGATTAGACCGGTTTCTACTCTCTGAGGGGCCGGCCACGATGGTACTGCCGACACAGGTGCTTGGGCGATTTCTCTCAGACCATGCCCGTGCTCCTGGAATGGGGGACGGGGAGTGATCTACCACGGGCCCCCCTTTGGCGACTGCAGCCAGAAGCTATAAAAGATGACATATTCAGGGGGAAACTTAGAGAGGTGACCAGTGCTTACTTTGATAACAAGTGGGGCTCCACTGCTGAGAGGTGGATGGAATTGGAAGCGCTAATAGTGGTGACACATGGAGAATGCTGCTCTAAGGTGGGCGGGCTGAGGAGACACCTGGAAAGGATCTATCCACGACAGAAGATGCCCTGACTGAATTACAGGGAGAAGAGCCCACAGGGGAGGCGCACGGGCTAGGCACTACTGCACGCTCAACGTAAGGTGGGAGAAATATGGGACAGACTGGACTGCCTAGTCTGCCGTGAGTATCACTGGTTAGTTCACCGTGAGGGGGACTAATCAGGACGCTTATTGGCATTGCTACTTAAATGTGAGCATTCCCCCCCAATCATTCTCACGCTTCGACGGGCAGATGGAAGTCCCGTATCTACACAGTATGGCATCAATTCCCTACTGCACGCTCACTTGTCGACAGTGTATAGAGAGGAAGTACGGGCTGACTCAGCAGTCTTGAGGCGTTTCCTGGATGACCTTGAGCTTCCCTGCCTCACGGAGGGCCAACATGACGGTCTAAGTGAAGAAATTCACTTGGAAGACCTAAAGGAAGCAGTGGCTAACATTGCTCACAGTAAATCTCCAGGCCCGGATGGCCTACCAGTGGAATATTTCCACGCCTTCACAGACCTCTTGCTCCCTCATCTGGGACCCTGCAGGAGGCCAAACTGGTGGGAATATTACCTCCTTCGATGAGGGAGGCCCAAATTGTGATGCTCTTCAAACTAGGTAAAGACCCTCATATGCCTGGCTCCTATCAGCCCTTATCTGTGCTGGGTGTTCACACTAAGATATTGGCTAAAGTATTGGCGATGCGACTGGGTGACCCATCTGGTCCATGGGGACCAATGTGAGTTTATGCCAGGTCGAGAAACGCATACCAACTTGCAAAGGTAATCTCATGTCCTGCACGCCACGGAGACCATGAACATTCGAGCTGCCACCTTAGCTTTGGATATCGAAAAGGCCTTCAATACCATGCGGTGGGACTACCTATGCGAGGTTCTGGCACGAATGGGCCTTGGCCGGGACATTATCTCTTGGGTTTGCCTTTTATACTGTCACTTGAGGGCAAGGGTTCGAAGTGGTGGTGTGATTTCTGACATTCTCTCTATAGAATGGGACCTTTCTCTCCTTCGCCGATGCAAGGGAATGTTGCGCACAGCCTGTGAAATTTGGACCTCCTTCCCCAAAGAACCTGAAGAATCTTGTACCTTGTTGGTGATCCTTGATCCAGGCTCCTTCAGGGGTCTGATTTCACGCTTGCACAGGGCTCTAAAGGTGGACCGTTGTGTCGACATCTCCCGGGTCTGGGACAGGTGGTCAACGGACCTACCGTTACCTCTTACTGAGGGAGAATGGAAGCGAGCATTTGCACAGGTTCGAGAGGTGGTCTGCAATGCTTCCTTTAAACTCAAGCAATTCCACTACCTGCACCGCACCTACTTGACCCCACACCGGTTGGCACAGTTTAATACAGCATATTCGCCGATATGTCCCCGATGTGGCGTCGAGCCAGCGTCGTTTGCCCATCTGACCTGGGATTGTAAACGGGCCTAGGTCTACTGGTCAGGGGTACTGGGGACAATGCTGGAAGCCACAGGAATTCAGGTCAAGGCAACGGTCAAGCATTGCCACCTTGGGGTTCTACCGGTTCCCAAACTGGGACCCGAATGCAACACAAATTGACACTACTGGGACTTGTGCTATCTAAACGCCGCACCGCTGAGGGGAACGGACAGATGTGTGTAGTGAGAATGCCTGGTTCACCTCTGTGGCTTACGGTAGGTCGGGCTGGGTGATTGGAAGATCCCCGCCCCTTGGGTAGTGGTGAAAACCTAGACAAATCTGTGTCATCAGATGGCCACGGATAGAAATAGATGCCTCACTGCGTGGCCTCGTCAACCTGTTACTTAGTGTACTATGGGTCCATCCGGAGAGAAGAGCGGGATGGACACTGATATATGTTGAGCATGTCTATGTCTCTTAGAGATATACATGATACATTACCTCCGCCACTTGCTGCCTAGGTTTTATTTTTCATGTTTTACCTGTTTTGTGTATCACTGTTAATTGTTTACCTTATCGGGGATGTACAGCACTTCTAGCATTTTCGAAAGTACTTCAAGATGTCATTTGGGGTCCGAACCCCGGATAGTTCCGGGGGCATCGTAGATCCAGGGAGGGTGCTTAATTCCACAAATTGTATTTTGATTTGACATCAATCCTGCACAATGTGTTTACATGCAATCAAAATGTGTGCTGACTGTATACTCCGAAATAAAAACAAATTTAAAAAAGAGTTCAATTGCAATAACTTGGCATTCATTCATGCGTCAGTTGCTATCATACAGAACTTAAAATGGTCATAAAAGTCTATGTTGTTGGCCAGGCGAAAGAATAAGCTGAGTATCCTCAGCACAGGTGTAAAAACTGAAGCTAAAGGATGAAATTAGTTCTGCCATTGGTGCCACATACAGGTTGAATAAGGCAGAGCTAAGGGCAACTCCACAGCTTTGGGTCATGAAGAAGGAGTGGAAAGAGTCGAGTAAAACCGCCTGCAAGTAAAAGTTAAAGAGGGGTTGAAAACAACTGAGAACTGGATCCTGGTGCCCAGCGAGATGGTGCCTATCCAAAAAGATGCTGTGGGAGACCGTGTCGAACGCTGCTGGCTGATCTAGTATGATGAGGGCTCTGGAGCCCCCCCCATCCATGATCATATGGATGTCATTACGGGCAGTGAGCAACAAGGTCTCCGTACTCAACCTAGGTCTAAAACAGGAATGGAATTTATTAAGAAGATCGTTATTCTCAATGTGGTGAGAAAAACACATATTAACCAACTTTTCCAAGAGTATTGTCAATGCTGAAAGAAGGGAGATTGGACGGTAGTTTGATGAAGGTCTAGGGTCCGAGGTGGGCTTCTTCAGCAGTGGAACAAAAAGTGCCACCTTACAAAAGGAAGCAAATGTGCCAGAAGCTATAGACCTTGGAAGGGCAGGATCTGTGGGAGACCCAGACTTGATGGAAAGTAGGTTATTATGAATGATCTCTTGAGGGACAGGGTTAATAGGAGGCCAGTGAGTTGAGGATACACGCAGGGAGCTAAATATAGAAATGGAGACTGGTGGGGGTGGCTGGTAAAGGTAAGAAAGAATGAGAGAAACACTGTTATGAAAAAAAGCTGCCAGGTCAGAGCACAGTTTTTTTTTTTTTTAAGGGGTAAAGGCATCAACAAATGCCAGAACATTATTGGTAATTTCCTGGTACAGAAATGGCTAATCATTTTCTAGGCAGTGTATGGCTTTGTGTCCCTTTGTTACACATTGTGTGTTCTAGCTGTGGGAGCACAGTGAGAAGAATGCACGCGTTACCTATTCTGTGTTCAGCATGGCTGAAAACCATTGGCAATGCCAATAGATGCAAAAGGCAAGACCTACTGGCTTTGCCAAAGCTGAGCCCACATTACACAGCAGTGAGACTGAAACACTTTGGGACCTTATTTCTCAATGAGTTCTTGCTGTAGCAGCACAGCACTAAGGGAGCATCCCAGGACTTCATCACACTGCTAGGAGGCTGACACTGGCACTGTGTGACCTTGTGTCCACCTATATCAATTTGCACTACAGAGGACTCAAACGTTGCATGAAAAAAATACGGCAACACAACAAATGGAAAAAGCAACTACTCCTAGGTAAAGCATGATGTTGCAAACCGTGAAATGAAAAAGGGACTGCATTGCTGATATCCACTACTCTGAGGGTTTTAAATGTCTTCTAAAATTGTTAGGTGCGTCAATGTAACAATGCACTTCACACCAGAAAGGGAGCAGGCCACACTGCACACAGCCTCTCTTGCTCTCAAACTTACATTCTTCCGTTTGAGTAGCCCCAATCAAAGCTATTGTACAGCAGGAGTGCTGCTCCTACATCATAAGGAACCTTGTCACGCACTACTGCTTAAAAAGCTCAGGACGTCTTTCTCCAGCCAAGACCATGCGATCTGGGAAAGAGAAGGTTGTTTGCGCGTTCAGGCACACACCTAGAGAGAACATAGGGTAGGACCACTGGACACCAATGTTACTCCTGTGGTTGTCCTCAAAGAACACTTTGCACCTCTGCAAGTCTGTTGATGCATTCAATGACCATCTCAAGGAATTATCCAGCAAGTGCACCCTTTATGATGAAATGGAAGAAATTCCTGCACAATTCATTTAAAGGTCCAGTTCTGCTAAACTCAGGCAGCAGATCCTGACGAAACCAGTCAAGTCATTGCTATATGTTCTCACCCTGAGTCTGTCCTTAGAATTATCCAGCGTCACACATTCAGGCTGCCCTCAACAAAATTATTAAAGCTGAAACTGTTCATGGCAGCCTGCCTTTGGGTACTTGCTGCCTAGATGTGCTACTCCACCTGGGTTTTTTTTGTCTCCATGGGGTGTTCTAGACAACCTGGTCTGCAGCTATGGGCAAACTTCGATCTAAACAAGGGGCCCCCAGCCAGGGACGGGAGATGCTTCTCTTCTTAGGCCTGGGCAAAAAGATGAGGAGGAGGGTGACACCTCAATACACTCTCATCTGGATAAGATACTAGCAGCTATTGCAGACACCAAAGCTATGCTCCAGCAAGATATTGGAGCGGTCTCTGTGGGGTTGGGGCTGCTGCAAGCGGAGCACCGCAAACTAGTGGATCGAGTCCAAACTGCAGAGAAATCCCTTGGAAAACTTCTACCAGAACAACAATCAATGGGCCACAAGGTGGAAAATTTTGCGACTAGAGTGCTCTCCTTGAACGCAGGGCGGAGGATGCAGAAGGCCAGAATCGCCACAATAATATCCGCGTAATAGGACTCCCTGAGGGAATAGAAGGGACGGACATGGTTGCCTTTCTGGAGGAATGGCTTTCCTCAATAGTTGCACCAGACCAACGTACACATTTTTTTGCATTGGAAAGAGCGCATTGAGTGCCGGCATGCCCACTGCCGTCAGGGAGACCACCCAGACCAGTAATAGCGAAACTGCTACATTATTGGGACCGGAACATAATCTTACAGAGTGCCTGCACAAATGGCCCATTTGAACTTGAAAACTGCAGAATATTGGTGTTCCCAGACTTCATGGCTAAGGTGCAAGAATAACGTGCATCCTCTGGGGAAGCCAAGAAGGCTCTAAGCGCAGAAGGCATACAGTACTCCTTGATGTTCCCTGCCAAGCTCTGTATAATATTAGACAGCAGCGCCCACTTCTGTGACACCCCCGCTGCAGTGTGGGCATGGATAGAATCCTACAAGGCGGGATGGAGCGCAGGAGCTCCCGGGGGAAGTCCGAATCTACCCGACGTAGATCCAAGAGATGGTCTAGACGACCTGCCGGAGAGTCTTCCTTGAGTGGGCCCTCTTCCTCGCAGATGGCACAGGAGAGCAAAGCCGCACTACAGGCCGTGGCCAAAATAGTATTCTCGCAAAAGACCAAGGTGGGTATTATAAAATACTCACTGAAGTTCGTAAACCTAAATGCACAGAAGCAACTCATCCCATTACTCAAGAATTACTGACAAACTGGCAATTCATTACAAAACCAAAGTAGACATGTTGGAATCCTATTTAAAACAAATGAAAACCACCAGCACCAACCCATTTAGACAAATCCCCTCCAAGAGTAGGCTAACCTAGCCTCTGCATTCCTTCAAACAAACATCACAAAGTGAATTTATGGATTTGGTCAAAGCAAGCAGGGCTTCCGGCTGCCCTTCTGACACTTGTCCAACCACACATTTTCAAGAACATTCTTTCATCTGCCTCTGCTGCCACACCGATAAGAAGAATCATCAAGAATTCTTTAGCTATGGGAATCTTTCCAGAAGAACTAAAAAAGGCATGCATATGCCCATTATTAAAGAAAACAAACCTGGACCCGCATGACTACAGATCAATTACAAATGGACCTTTCCTGGGCAAACTGATAGAAAGAGAAGCATTCGCCCAGATGTCACAATTCATTGAAGATAACTCCATACTTTTAGACTACCAAACTGGATTACACTCAGGAAGAGGCACAGAATCTGCCCTTATCGTCATCTGGGATGACCTTAAAAATACAGTAGACCGGAATGTGGTTCCTGCACTACTTCTCTTGGACCTCTCAGCTGCCTTTGAAGCAGTTGACCATAACACCCTAATACAAAGATTCTACGAAGCCAGCATTGAGGGGACTTCTCTCTGCTGGATCACATTCTACCTTCAAAAGCGAACAAATGTCATCCATACTCCCCCTTACTTATTCAAACCATACTTCACAACAGCAGGGGTCCCTCAAGGCTCTATCATCTCACACATGCTTTTCAACAGCTACATGAAGTCATTAACAGCAATGATCAATGAATTTCAGCTTGCATGCTACAACTATGCAAATGACAAATTCTCCTTAAGCTGGAAAGCCCCCAAAACATTGGAAACTAAAACATCTTCAGTTGCCTCAGAGCCATTGATCAGCGGATGACATGGAGCCATCTAAAACTGAATGCTTCCAAAACGGAAAAACTCACATGTGGCGACTGGAAAAATTATGACCCACTCAGCGCCGGATGATCTGGGACAAGCTCCTAAAGTATCTAAGGAAGCAAGAAACCTTGGAATCACTATGGACTACAAGTTAACAATGAATGCCCAAGTGGACAAATTAGCAAGATCAAACTTCATCATCATGAAAACTCTGCAAAGCATCTTCCCCCACCTGGGATTTTAACACAAGGTTCATGCTACTATCTCTTTTGTGCTGTCTGAACTTGATTCCGCGAATGGCCTCTACCACGGATTATCCTTATCAACTAAGAAAAGACTGCAGCGGATTCAGAACTCTGCTGCCAGACTACTCCTACATGTAAGGCCACAAGACCACATCTTGTTTGCCTTGAGGGCCCTACATTGGTTACAGGTTACCAGAAGATCCACATCCTTGCTGCTTTGTATCACCCACAATGCAATACATGGAACCGGACTGCTTTTTACCACAACTAAAATCACCAAATACATTCAACAAAGGAACCTCCGCTCAACATTGGCACCTCACCTCAAAACCTCATCTTTCTCTGTTCAAGCTGCAAACTATGGAAATCATTACCCCTAAATATAAGATCCATGGTTAACTATCTTATCTTCAGAAGACTACTCAAGAGTTGGGTCTTTCCTACACATCCACCATACTCAAAAATGAATGTACAGTATATCCCTGTGTATGTAAACATTTATAATTTTAATATGTGTATGTATCTAGATATGTGTATTTCTTTGTACAAATATGTATAATAACTATGCTTTTAAAATATATAAATATTCTTTAGGTCTGCTTAAATGTATATATTAATTATGGTTAAATATATACATATTTGTAGTAACCACGTGAACAGTGGTAGATGAATAAAGTACATTTATTCAGGAGTACATCTTCATAAGTGTACAGCGACCTCCAGCTTCTTCAACAGCCTATCTTTCTCAGAACTACTCAGTGTCATCATTCTATTACATCACTGAGTTCTGCAATGGAAGGAAGAAATCTCCACACATCTCCCCCTTACAAGGAATTTCAACACAAAATTGATAAGCTATATATGCTAAAAATAATAATAAGTAAGGAAAATCTAACACACGACTAAGATAAAATACCATCAGGCAATGGAAAGAAAAGAAACCACATGTTATAATAAACAATAACAAAAGAATCATTCAGTTGAATTAGGAACATTCATTTTGCACAGGCTACCCATGCTCCACTCTTTTCCATCATCTAGAGTAACCACCGAGTTCATTACTTTTACTACTCTTTGTGGTTTTGAAAATTTGCTCTCTCCCTTTTTCACAAAACCCATTTTCCTAGTGACCACCCAATCACCATAAACAATTCTAACATCCTTCACCCCTTTTCTTCTGTCATAATCATCCTTACTTCGTTCTTGAGACTCTTTAACTCTTGCTGCAATTAGTTCTCGGTCCACCCAAACTTGATCTTTCTTTTGCAACCACACAGGAGACTCTTTGGTTGCTGGTTCTCTTCCTTTCAAAGCCACAAAAGGTGACACACCTGTAACAGAATGGGGAGTCACCCTATGAGCCCACATCATTTTAACTAATTCCTCCTTCCACCTTAATCCATTAGCCAAAGACAATTGGATGTTGTCCATAATGATGCGATTAACCCTCTCAACTAATCCATTTGCCTGTGGTCTAAACAGCGCCACTCTCTCGTGCTTAATACCTAATCCCGTAAGAAACTTTGTCATAACAGTAGAAACTAGCTGAACTCCATTGTCTGTGACCAGACTCTTAGGTATCCCTTCTTCCAAAAACACATTTCTCAAGAATTCAACTACAACCTCAGATGTAATATGTTCCACAGACTTAACTACAAACCATTTACTGTGGTAATCTACTAAAACAATCAAAAATCTATTCCTTACACCCAATCTATCAATTGGACCCAAAAAATCCATCGCCAACTTCTCCCAGGGTCGATCAGGAACCCACACACTCCCCAGCGGAGGTTGACGGATCACTCTACACTTGTCACTGTTGCTACATGCTTGACAATCTTTCACAATCTCTTCCACCTCTCTATCCATTTCGGGCCACCAAAAATGTTGCCTCAATCTTCTTTTGCACATGCTTCTCCCTAAATGTCCTTCATGTACGAGTTTGACTAACTTTTCTCTCAACATTCTAGGTGGAACAATACGGTTGCATCTCAAGACCTTATTCGCTTGAATACTCAACTGATCTTTCACTTTTATATATTTTTTTAATCCCTCATTTAAGGTCATCACATTTTTCCACCCATCACGTATAGCGTCTTTAAGTTCCATGTACTCCCCATCAGTATTCAAGGCTTCACTCCACTCTTCCTGTCTTAAAGCCAAATCTACACCACTAACAGAGTCTACCTCAAACACCAAGGAAGAATCCTCTTTCTCTCCCTCAACCGGCATGCGTGATAAGCAATCAGCTATGACATTCCTGTTACCCCTGACAAAATCAATTGAAAAATTGTAATCTATTACCGACAACAGACACCTAGAAATTCGGGGAGTTACAATTCCTTCAAGACCCCTTCCACCTTTAAAAATATGCACTAAGGGCTTATGATCTGTCCTGAGAACGAAAGGCAATCCCCATAAATAAAACCTAAAATGATTTATCGCCCAACAACAACCCAAAGCCTCTTTTTCAATAGCAGAGTAAGATCTTTCCACTCCTTGTAAGCGACGCGATGCAAATCCAATCACACTTTCTCCATCTACCGTCCTTTGAGTCAACACAGCACCCAACCCGACATTACTTGCATCAGTTGTTAATATAGTTTTCTTTGTCACATCGAAGTGGGCCAAGGTGGGTGCAGTAACTAGTAACGTTTTGATATTCTTAAATGCAGCCGCACATGCTGAATTCCATTCAAATAGTGCACCTTTTTTTAACAATGCTCTCATAGGCTCCACAGTGTCGGAAAAATTAGATACAAACTTTGAACAATACTCAGCAAGACCAAGAAATGATTTTAACAACTCCTTATCGGTTGGTTGAGGAGCATCAACAATTGCTCCTACAATACTTTTCTTCGGTCTAATCCCATTGGCAGATATTTCATGACCCAGATAATTTACTTGTTCTTTCCTCAGTTGGCATTTCTCCCTTTTATGGTTAATCCATGCTCCGCTATTCTTTTCAAGACTTCACCCATTAACTCATCATGATCTTTGAAAGACCTACCAACTACCATTATGTCATCCTGGAAACATAAAACTCCACGCATTCCCTGAAATATGTTTTGCATAATCCTTTGAAACACCGCGGAAGCTGAAGCTAACCCAAATGGCATACGACGGTAGCGGTAAGCCCCCAGTGGTGTGACAAAAGAAGTGAGGGGTCGTGATTCCGGATGCAGATTCACTTGGTGATAGGCAGCAGACATGTCTAAAACGCTAAAAATCTTCCCACCACCCATCACACTCAACATCTCTGCTACATTTGGCAGTGGTTGTCGGTCCACCCATATGTTTTTGTTTAAGTCTCTCAAGTCTATACAGAGACAAATCTTATTTCCTTCCTTGGGTGCAACGACAATCGGGGCGAGCCATTCTGAGGATTCAATAGGCTCAATAATTTTACATTCCAGTAATTTGTCAAGCTCTTTTTGTAACGGTTCTCTCATTAATAAAGGTATAGGCCTAACTTTGTGCACTACTGGACAAGCATTCCTTTTTAGAATAATGCGGTGAGTAAACTTCTTCAGCATACCCAACTCATCGGTGAAGACATGGGGAAATGACATCATTAATTTCTTACCCCAGTCAGAATCATCTTGTAAAACAGGTAAATTACATTCTTGTGCAGACTCTACGACCATCACAGGTTCTTTAGCATTAGGGTCAAGGATGATCTTAAGATCTTTTTGGTGGCGCCATCCTAAAAGGTTAGAACCATCTTCAGTCACATATACTCTACCATGAACACTATTATTCTTAAAAAATATATCCATCCATTCCATCCCCACAATGTTAATTCTTTTTCCGCCGTACCCCACTGCTTTTATATCAGGTAATTCTTTCAAGTTTTTCTTCAATTCCCTTTGATAGACATCTTTAGACATCAGTGTGAACAAACTACCAGAATCCACCAATACCTTGATTTCTGTATTACCAAAGGTGATTCCACAATGGGGTTTCTCAAGTTTTTCCATACTTTCCATTCGTATATCTTTGTTCTCATTAATAATCATTTCATGTTCAGACACACCGCACTCATCTACAGATAGCATTAGTTCTTCCCTTATTTCTCCTAAATTTTCTACAGTCTTAATGATTGGATTTTGTACCTTAAATCTACACATCTTAGCCAAATGACCTTTCCTCCCACATGCCTGCATGTCACATTTCTAGCTCCACACGCAAAACTAGAGGCGATGTGCCCAGGACAACCACACCTATAACATGCAATCTTCCTTTTTGCAATTACATTAGGTACATTAGATACACTAGGTACATTTTTTGAATTGGATGTGTACGGAATTTCATTTCTTGAATTGGATGTGTGCGGAACTTCTATTTTAGTAACTTTTTTCAGCCCCACTTCTTGCACATCTACGGCAACCACCTCTTTTTCTGAAGACTTTATATTTAATTTTCCCATGTCAATCTCCTTCATCCAAATAGCAGTGTGTTCCAAACTCTTGGCAATCTGCACAGCTTCTTCCAATGTAGGATCCAAGGATAAAAGTCTTTCTTTGACTTTTTTGTCTTTGGTACATCTCCCAATTCGGTCGCGAATCAAGGACTCCATCAGGCCCTGAAATTCACATGTTACTGCTAAACCACGCAGTGTCGCTACATAAGTCATTATATCTTCATCATGTGCTTGTACTCGGCAAAAGAATTTGTGTCTTTCAAAAACTACACTAAGCTTTGGCGTAAAATGTTTTTCAAGCATTTGTAATGACATATCATATACATTCACAGGTTAACCATTACCAATTCCCAAAGAAACCTCAGGAAGGTCATCATATATCCTCCTTCCCTCTGTCCCTAAATGGTGCAACAAAATTGCTTGTCTTCTTAATGGTCCGTATTTATCACCACCAATCGCTAACATATACGTGCTAAAAATGTTTTTCCACCTTTTCCAAGGAATACTAGGTTCTCCAGGAAGCGGTAAAAATGAAGGTGGAGCAGCCATACTTTGATCTGACATACCTGCAAGTAAAATTTAAACAACAAACTACCACAACTAACTAAAAAAATAAATTATAATAATAGACTAAAATAATAATCTAAAATAACTATTTAAAATAATTATCCAAATAACTATCTAAAATAATTATCTAAAATAATTATCTTTTTCTGTTTCCTCTGTAGGAGTTTCCCTTTCCCAGTGTAAGTCTTTTTTCTATTTCTGCAGGTACAGGAAGCCACACCAGACAATCTTCAGTGAGCTGATTGGATTCCCACAGTGAATAATGGTCATAACAGCAATGGTAAGACTCTTTTCAATTCGTCCTCCTATTTCCACAACTTCTATAATAATAGATTCATTCAGAAAATGACTTTGATGTTTAACACGCCTCTGTGTTTGTTTTCAAAATACTCGCGCTTGAGTTCACACGCGCCGAGCTTTATTTCCTTTGAAGTCGCTTCACTTGGTCATGCGCTTTGAATCAATTGCCTCGCGCTTGACTTCAATGGCTGCTCCACCGATGACACTGCTTTAAATTTAGATCGGTTTCACCATTTGGCAGTTCTTTCTCATTTAAAGTTCAAAGTCTTACACGCGCGACAATCTCCAATATTGCAAGGTACATAAAAGCTTCATCAAATTTCTATTCTACTCCAGTTACACAGCAACGCTTGTGAATCAGATTGGTATCCCAAGTTGCTCTTTTAAATAAAGATGGAATTACTTACAGTTCCCAACTTCAAAGGTCGTTAGCAAAACTACTTGCTTTTCCAGGGGTGGAGGTCACTCTGAAGTCTGCCCCCTGCGCAGAAAGTTCCTTGTCGCCAAAAATTGTAGTAACCACGCGAACAGTGGTAGATGAATAAAGTACATTTATTCAGGAGTACATCTTCATAAGTGTACAGCGACCTCCAGCTTCTTCAACAGCCTATCTTTCTCAGAACTACTCAGTGTCATCATTCTATTACATCACTGAGTTCTGCAATGGAAGGAAGAAATCTCCACAATATTTTTCTATGCTTTACATGATTATAGGTCACTGCGTTGTTATATAAGTTATTTGATTAGATGCTTATGGGTCTCTGTTTTATTTATCTATCACAATATGAAAATATTATAATAACTATTTTATCTACAAGTGCTTCACTATTGAAATATTGAGGAAAAGATCACATTTTAAAAAACAATTGAGTTATAAAAATACACAAATAAATTATCTTCAAGTACAGCAACACTTGAAAGTCTGAATTTAGATAATACAACTTTAAATTTTAATATATTATCTTCCTTATACAGACATACCCTTTCTATGTAGGCATATATCTATATATTTATTACTTTTCTCCTACTGTAGATCTCCTACTCTCTCCAATGCACTACTCTGTCTCACCCTATACATCTCTCAATATATCCTCTACCTCCACTCTCTGACTCATTCCAAAACTCATTCTACTACTATGATCTCCAAAATAACCCTCCTCTATCCCTCCTGGCTCAACCTCATACCTCGTTTCACTACTATGATCTCCCGAATAACCCTTTCTAAATTCTTCTCTCATGTATCACTTCTTTGACTCCTAGACCTCATTTTACTACGATGATCTACCTTATCCCGTTCTACAGTCTCTTCCCTCCTTCATCTCTTCTTGTTACTCATCCCAAACCTCATCTTACTGCTATGATCTCCCAAATAACACTCTGTAGACTCTTCCCTCTTCTATCCCTTCATTATCCTATTCAATCCAACTAACAGACTCAAATGTCCACCACTCAAATCAACGCATATTTCCCTATCCTAATCCACCACTAAATCCTATTGGGTTCCGGAGTAGCATGCTATTCGACGAAAAGTGCTTCAACACCTGGTATGGGGTAGTAAGAGCTATATAAATACAATTACAATTGAACCCCCCTATGGAGGTATACTTTGGATATGGAATGTAGGCAGTAATACCCATATTACAGAATCCTTATAGGATTCTATTCATACTTATTCATTTTAGTGGTGATCCAGTTACCAACTACCATTGACCACCCCAACACATGAACAATGCTTGGAGGTAGGCCTTGACTTATTTAGTTATCTTTCATTGATGCACATGGTAAATTAGCCTCTCTCTACATTTTTGCCCTGATATGTGATGTGCCAGACGTTGCGTTTTGTCCTGAGGAGATGCTGGCAAATTACATGTAAGGCTGAAAGGTAGGCAATTTTAGAAGGGATTGTCTGTTATCCAGCTTATTTGAAGGCAGGAACCAGTGAATACATTTCGGACTGTTTGGTGTCTATGAAATTTTGGAGTCATCCCATTTGTACATATTTATCTTTGTAAATGTTGAACTCCACTGCACCTTTGAGACTGTGCCATCAGAACATAATTTGCTTTTTTCTATATATGATGAACTATACCTATTTTGGAGAATAAATGGAGTAAAATGTTTCTTATATCACGAGAGAGAGTTATATTGATTGTATAATAAAAGAGTCCCAAGGAACCACTTGGTTTGTTTACACTTCGTACTCTGGTTCCGACATTGGGCATAAGGGTTAGTTCCTCTGAATAGTTATGTGTAAGCTTTCAATAAGTCATCAGCTCTCTGCCTACCAGTTGCATTAAAGAAACGTAGGAAATCTGATCTATTGACAGAGCCTTCCTACACTGAAATTGCACAAGCTCTTTTGTAGTTAAATTGCCTTTAAATAGCATACCAAATATAAGTGCTCGTCCAGCCTTTCAACATGGGTCTTATTGGTAACCAAGGCTTTTTGATTTGCACATACTTACTAAGGAATCATGTTTTTTTGTCAAAAATCTTTTTATTCAACATGACTTTCAAGTGATATATAACACATTGAAAAACATACAGGACTTCGTATAAGCATTAGCGTCTAATAGATGTTCAGTTTCTCTTTTGAGAAGTCCCCACGCCCCCCTCTTACTTCAAGTCATGTCCGTTTTATTAAATCAAACATTAGGGATATCAACCCAAACAAATATTGTAAACAAACATCCTCACCCCTCCCTCCCCTTCCCTGGTGGTGGTGGTTCATCTAATATATACTGTTGGATAGTCAGAGCTGCGTCAGATAGTAGGGTATTGCTCTCCTTAGCTTAACTAGTTCTCCGTATCGCTTTGGGGAACTACAAGTGCACATGGATATCTTCGGGCCTGAACTTTGATCAACCTAGAACTGAAAGAGGTGCATGGCTCTTACGGACCGTGGGCATACCGCCGAGGGGAGGCCACGAGATAGAAAGGAAACCAGCGGGCCCCACTTGTATTCAAAGTTTTTGTACTCATCTCTGAAAATATCTGCTAGTCTTTCCATAGTGAGAATTCTCCATAGACGTGAGTGCCACAGCAACAGGGCTGGCGCTTCCCTCTTTTTCCAGGCTACCGCTACACCCACATTATTGCCTTATCTGCTTTTGTCTGGTGTTCTAGGTCAGGATCCCTGATGCTCAAGAGTACTCCCTCTATAGATGTTGGTATGGGGTAGCCTAGCATGTCTTTAATGTGTGTTAAGATCTCTTCCCAGAAAGTTCGGATAGCAGGGCAGTCCCACCATATGTGACGGAAATCCCCGAGAAGGCTGCAACCTCACCAGCAGAGATCGGAGGTTTCTGGAAATATCTTTTTGAGTTTATCGGGATACAGGTACCAATCAAAAAGGGTCTTGTAATGGGCCTCTCTCAAAGTCACTGAGTGATTGCTCTTGGTTATGTCTGACCATACGTGTTTCCCTCCTCTTTTGCAATGTCTCTCCCGACCACCTGTTCCCAGAAAGACATGTAGCGTGCCCATGGTGCGTGTACTGTCGAGAGCAACAAAGCATAGAGAGAGGAAATCGCCCCATTCATGTTGCCCGCCCTCTGTACCAACTGTTCTATCGGAGTGCGTTCTCTGGTGGTGGCTTCCCTCATCCGAGGCTGGGATACCCAATGTTTGAGTTGGAGATAATGGAATTGCTTGCTACTTGGAACATGAAACTCTCTTTGGCAGCTCTCGAATGTAAGCACGTCAAAGTTGTGAAACAGGTCTGAGGCCATCAAACATCCCACTCCCGCCACGCATCGAATGGGTCCTCTCGCACAGCTGGGGGAAAGTCGGCATTGAAGTGGATGGGGGTGTATGGCGAAGGGAAGGATGTCCATCCCCCATCCCTCATGACCTCGTCCCAGACTTTAAGGGTGGTTCGTGTCGGGGTTCTGATGTATGCGTTGGCCGGCCTATCTTTTTTCTGCTTCCAAAGCACGTCCCAAATCGACCTGCCCACTATCACCCTGTCCATGTGGAGCCAATGTTTATCGGACTCCCTCATGGACCACTCTACCACCACCCTTAGTTGGGCTGCTTTGTAATATAGTGAGAAGTCCGGTAGCGTCACTCCCCCCTCTTTCTTCGGACGCCGTAGAACATGAAACGGGAGGCGAGCCCTTCCACCCTGCCATATGAACTTAGTGATAAGAGAACAAAGCTTGGGCAGCAGATCGCGATCCAGGTCGACCGGAAGCGCCTGGAACAAGTAGAGTAGCTTTGGGAGCAATGTCATTTTAACAGCATTTATCCGTCCGAGCCAAGAGATGTATAGCGGTTTCCAGCGCTTGAGATCTTGCTGGAGTTGAGACAGCAGGGGGGGGGGGCTAGTTGGCCTTATACAGATCTTCTATCCTCGGGGTGAGCTGAATGCCTAAATATTGAAGGGAGCGTTTGGCCCATTGAAAGGAGGTCTGTCCCCGGAGCTGCAGGGCATCTCCTTCAGGGATTGTGAGATTTAGGATGAAGGATTTCGATAAATTGACTTTGAAGCCCACTACTGCTTCAAATTTACACAGTTCTGCCTGCATTGCCTGTAGTGAAGGGCCTGGATCTGTGAGTTTCATCAAATTATCATCCGTGAAGAGTGAGGCCTTGTGTTCTATACCCCCAAAGATACCTTTGATCTCCGGGTTAGCTCTGAACTGGATTGCCAGGGGTTCGATGCTCAGGGCAAATAAAAGAGGGGAGAGCGGGCAGCCCTGCCTTGTGCCTCTGCTCAGTGCGAATGGGAGTGACGGAGACCCATTGATCTTAACTCTTGAGTGTGGGTGTTTATAGTTAGCCCTGACCATATTAATGAATCTGTCTCCAAAACCGAACCTTTGCATGGTAAGAAAGAGGAATGACTAATCCACCCTGTCAAAGGCCTTCTCGGCGTCTAGGCCCACCAACATCGCCCGAATTTTGAATTTAGAGACTTTTTCAATCAAGTGTATAGTCCTCCGAATATTGTCATGCATCTGTCTTCCTTTTATGAAGCCAGATTGATCAGGGTGGATTAGTGCGGGCATTAAGTTTTCTAGTCGTGAGGCCAGTATTGCAGAGAAAAATTTTGCGTCTAAATTCAGCAGCGCAATAGGCCTATAGGAGGCACAACTCTGGGGGGTTTTCCCCAGTTGGGAATAACGGTGACCACTGCCTCTGCCATAGAGTTCGATACCGTGGAGTCCTCTGCTATTGCGTTGAATAACGGGGTGAGGTGGGGTATAAGCTCCGACACGAATACTTTATAAAAATGTGCCGTCAGACCATCAGGCCCAGGGGATTTGTGTGGTTTGAGTTTCGAAATTGCTTTCCCTACTTCTTCGGCAGTGATTGGGCAGTTTAGCCGGTCATTCTCCAATGACGAGACTTGGGGAAGTTCCAGTGAGTCTAAATACTGTTGTTGCAAATCTCTATCTGGGAGTGTGCCTGTGTAAAGATCCTTATAGAACCCTCTGAAAATGCCCGCTTTTACTCCATCCGTGCGGGTTAGAGAACCATCTCCATCACGGATTCCCCCTATGTATTCACGCTCCCTTTTTTCGCGTAACTGTCTTGCTAGGTGAGTCCACACCTTACCTCCCTGGGCGTAAGATATCTGCCGGAGCCTTAACAACGTATATTCAGCCCTATTTGTATAAATCGCTTTGATTTTCTCCTTCAATGCACTAAACTATTGCTGCAGTATCCAGGATGGCGCTTTCTTATGGTCCCTCTCTATTTTCTCTAGTTTCTCCTCCAGCTCCAGTCTTTCCTTAGCCCTCCGTTTATTCAGTGTGGTATTCAGTTCAATACATTTGCCTTTGAGGACTGCTTTGAACGTGTCCCAATTGTTCTGGGGTGATGTGGCCTGAGGTTGATTTAGTTCAAAGTATTTAAAAATGGATGCCCTCAACTCATCCCGAAGAATTCTGTCCTTGGTTACAGAGATTGGGAAGTACCATCTGTGAGTGCCTGCCCCGTTACATCCCAAGACAAGCTGATGGTCACTAGACTGTGGTCTGAGATTGTGATTGGGAGTATCTTCGCTGCCTTTAGGGAGCCTAGTAGGGATTGACTTGAATAGGTCAAGTGCACGTGTGAGAAAAAGGTGAAGTCTTTGGTGGTTGGGTAGAGCGTACGCCAAGCGTCCCTCAGACCTAGAGCCTGTATTCTCTGTTTGATCTCCTTGGGGAAATTGCTTGTGGCTGCCCTCTGGGGGTGAGTGCTGTCCATCTCAGCATGCCAGGTCAGGTAAAAGTCGCCCATGAGCACCATTGGACCCTCTGCGAACTCACTTATCAGATCTAGTAGGGAGATCAAAAACACTGCTTGCCCTGTATTGGGAGCGTACGCGGAGATAAAAGTGCAGAGACTGCCTCTCAGTTTCCCTTTTACCATTATTACCCTGCCCTCGCGGTCTGCCTTTATGGCCTCAGTTTGGAATTTTGCCGAGCTGCGAAATAGCAGTGCGACACCCTTCTGTTTGGAGTTGGCAGATGATCTGTAGATTAAGGGATAGCTTTTGTGGCGAAGTCGTAACTCTTCGGTTTTTTTAAGGTGCGTTTCCTGCAACGCTACTACTTCAAACTGGTGGTCTGTAAGATACTTCCAAATGTTTTGCCTTTTGAGGGGCGAATTTAAGCCTTTTACGTTCCATTAGGCTATTGAGACCATTTTATAGACCTTTCTTCCATCTGCCTCTCACGCCTTCCCCCCATGATCCTCGATCCCCCTCTGACACCCTCGCCTTGTTCCGCAGTCACCCAGGCTGACGGTGAAGTGAATCCCTGCACTCCCATCTTATATGGGTTGCCCGACTGTCCCTCGGCCCCACCACTAGGTCCCCCCCCATGGAAAAAACAAAACCCCCCAGAAACCATAAGCTGAGCAGCCAACGGGCTCCCAGCACATTCAGTCTTGAAGAACAATGACATGGTAACGGGCGACTCGGACAGTGCTAGAAACCCACACTGTCGGTTGCTTCATGTAGAGAATACCAGCTAAAAGTATATTGAACTATGGTCCATTGCATCAAGTCACTCGTGATAGATGTGCATGGGCACTCTCGCCAGCAGTTCGCCTATTATCGTACTTGTCCTGATGTAGTGCTGTCCCAAAGTCAAAGAGGATGTCTCCCTCATGACGTTTGTTCGACGTCTCTATAACTTCATTTTAGGCTGGGCTTGCCTTTTGAGATCGTGCGTTATTGATGAATAGGTCTTTTTGACGCATCCGCTCCTTTCGTAGGACCTTGGCTGCCTTCATCTTCGGGGATAGGGAGACCTAAAATGTGGAGGCCCTCTTCCAGGTCTGAGACGTGTTGTGATTTGTTATTGAGTTCAAAGGCGAGCCCGAAGGGAAAACTCTATCTGTTGTCGTCTCGGAGTTTTGTCGTTATCAGTCTGAGTTGTTGCCTGCGTGCCAGCGTGGAGGGGGCCAGGTCCTGGAACAACAGGCACTTGTATCCTTGAAAAGAGGTCTCCTCCTTTTTCCTTGCGGCTTGCAGAATCACTTCTTTTGTTTTAAAAGAGTGCAGCTTGACAAGAACGTTGCGTGTGCGTTGTCGCTCCCCCGTCTGCTGGTTCCCCACGCGGTGCACCCTGTCGATCTTGATCTTCATCTGGCGCGGGCTCAAAATCTCGGTAAAGAGCCCCTCCACAAAGGTCTCTAAATCCGGCCCCTCCGCGCCCTCCTCTAGGTCCCTTATTCGAATGTTCTCCCTCCGGGACCTAATTTCTAGATCTTCCACCTTCAGGAGTACCTGATGTAGTTGCATCTGGAGATCTTGTTGCTTTTCCTGCAGCCTAGTAGTGCGAGTGTCCAATTCTTGTGACTGCTCTTCTATCTCCAGGACCCTGGATCCCACAGCATCCACATCTTGCTGGAGGGCTGACATGCGGTCGGTGAGGTCAGCCTTTAATTGATCTATAGAAGTCCGCAGGTCTTGCTTGATCTCTGCACATAATTCCGATTTAAAGTCCCTGAGCGAGGCCACTAAATCCTCTCTGGTGAGCGCCATCGTGTTTGCCTACCCCCCTTCGTCGTGGGTTTGTCTCTTCTCTGCTGACGCGAAATAGTTGGAGACCTTGTCCGACGCTTTTTTCGGTGGCATATGGGCTGTATTGTGAGCCTACCTCGCTGGGGCGGGCTACTCCCCCTCCGGTTTGCGGCCCCTTCGTGGAGAATATTGTGGAGTAATGGCCTTCTACTGGGCAGGGGCTGGATTAATGGTGCTTTTCACATGAAGCAGCCTGAGGCGGCCATCTTAGGGTCAGGCACGTGGTATGGCTCTGCGTGTGGCAGCGCAGTGTGCATCAGCTTTGTCACTTGGGGTTCAGGGTGGGAGTGCTTCAGGGATTTGGCTTTGAAATTTCTGCCACCCCATCCAGATGTTGATGTAATTAATGTCCCCCTATCTTTGGCGCAACCCAAGTCCGGGCGCCATCTTGGGGTCTGGCGCTGCCTCCAACCTTCAGCCCAGCTTAGGGCCCAAACACTTTCAGCCCCGATGTGGAACAACTTGGAGGGGGGCACACCCCCTGGGCCGCCTCAGAGCTCCATTCTGTCGTTTTCGCCCGGCCCCGCTCACCTCCTTAGTGCGTTGATGCTGCTCGGGTGCCACATCGACGCGTGGCTCCAATACGGGGCCGCGCGCCCCCTCGATCGCATGGGCACTGCGTCGCGGGGGAGACTCTTGCCAGGCTCACTCTCACCTCTGCGCAATCCGCAGAGGTGAGAGTGCTCGCTGCTCAGGTCCTGCAGAGGCCGCGCGGATCTAAACAGTCTCCGGGCTCAGCGCGGGTGCAGTCGTCGGCGCCATCTTAACTCCGCTCTACGGTCCGGGCCGCAACGTGAAAACCTCAATTCCTCTCTGAGGAAGCGCTGGATTCGAGCCCCTGGGCACTCTACAGCAACGCAAAGCCTATCTGGATCGAATCAGGCAAGTTTTGGTCCTCTAGCAGTGACTAGCTTTGTCCGACAGTTACGGGGCTCCGGAGCTGGTGTGGATCACGTCCACCCAGCCATCTTGCCTGGCCACGCCCCAGAAATCATGTTTTCAATCTTACAAATATTGGTTTGAAGAAAATGATTATTAACAAATACCTTCAAAGCTGTCAGTTTCAGTTGAAGTCCAATTGGGGTTAAACTAAAACCACAATATCATCCACGTACATGAATAAATTAATAGGCTGTTGCCTAAATTTAGGAGTTAAAGAATGTATATTACTTAGAGAAGATTGCAGACCAGCACGATATAATAAGAACAGTAAGGGGGACAGGACATAATCTTGTTTCAAGTCATTTTTACAGGAATAGAATCACCAAACACATTTTGGGTCTCCTGACCAATTGTCTGCATAAAGGTTTTTCAATTGGTTAATGAGAATTGCAATACTACATTTCTCCAATTTTAACCAGAAAAATTGACAATCTACGGAGTCAAATGTAGAAGTTACAAAAATAAATGTTGCATTTAAAGGACGTTAACGGTGAACAGAATATATTTTAGAAACTAGCCTAAAAAACCAAAATGTTGCCAATAGTGGAACAGTCAGCTTTGAAACCATATTGTTCAAAGGTGGTTAGATACTGGCTTGAGGACCAACAGTTTGGATGGTGTAATAAGCATTTGGAATACAATTTACCTATAGCATCTAGTGAACCAGAGGCCTATGTGTGGATATGAATAAATATTTGTTTAGACAGTACACTTTCACTGGAGCATCTTGCAGCTATGCTAGTCCATAGTAACAGTCTCTGGACAATTCAAACCCTGGCAGCTGCAACCGAAGAAGTTCTGTCACCCCAGCTAGCTGTCTCGGTTCTCGGAATCTTAATCAGATATTGATTTCTGGATTGCAAGTTGCAGACTCGAGCATGCCACTGGAATTTAGCAGCCATAAATTCTGGGCAGCCCAGATATAGGCCTCTATGTACTCGGACCACAGCTTTGATCTTTGATCAGTAACAAGTGTGGGCAGCGCAGAATTGGAGATATATGAAGTGTTCTTGGGGCTTTTGAGATAAGGAGCCGCATTTTGGACAGTTTGTAGTTGTTGCAACATGGCTTTTGACAAGGATAAAATAAATGGCTAGCCATAGACCCGAAGAGACTGTATTAGTGCAGGTATAACTAGGGGATAAAGATTGTCTTCTAGATATGGCAACACATTCTTTTAACATGTTAGTTGTCAAAACATTTTTAGTTTCATTGCTACTTGGTTATTGAGTGATAATATTCAATAAATAGTAATCCCCAAGTTTCTCACTGCATTAGGAGGGAAAGAGCATGCTCCCATTTCAGGGGGCCAGTATTGTATATTAAAGTTTTGTGGACTATTGGGAACTAATAAGAGTTTAGTTTTTGTTGGATTTAATTGTAGATAATTATGCACTATAGTACTTGGGAAAGGAAAATGGCGGATTGACTCCGCTAAGGAGAGCACCTCCCGCGATCGTCTCAGGCCGGTTCCCCCGGCCCTCAACCCTCGGCATCCTCTTCTCCTTGCTTCCCCGTGCATGGACTGTATGACGAACAGTTAAAACCCCACGGCAGAAAAAGACTCTTACCAGCATTTAGAGCGTGGATGTGCCGGCTCTGCTCTGCTCCGGTCTGCGGCCTCATGCAGTTGAGCAGATCGGCGAGGTGGTTTTCTGCGGCTCCACTCGCTACAGCTGGTTTCAACTACGATCCCGCCTCCAGCTTGAGTCGGGCTGCGGCAGGGCTCAGCATGGCTCCTCAATGACCTGCTGCCCAGAAGGGACGTGGCTGAGCCGGAGAGCTGGTAGCAGTGGCTGTAAGTGACAAGACTCTTGCTGCCGCAGGTCAGAATGCCACCGAACCCACAGGGAAAACAGTGAAGGCATTGGCTCAGGCATCTGAGGCAGCGCCCGGCTCACAACTAGGCAACCCAATTCTTCGACTGCTGTGCTCCGGGAGGGCTGGTGGTTTACTCCAGTCCTGTGGATTGGAGAACTCCACTCCGGGATCTGAGATGGCCGACGTACTGATTGCAGCAGTGCAGGAGGGCTGGGGTGCTAAGGTTGGTACCCAGTCCTATCCTGCTATTGGTGAAGCTACTCCGCTCTCTGAGTACCAGGGGGGTATTGAGAGAGCTAGCCCTTCTCCCATCAATACCATTGTACAAGACTCTGGACACTCCGAGTTCGAGGTGGCAGCCAGTTTTATTAACTCGGCATCTGCTAGCCCCTGCGCCCTCTCGCTATCTAGCGCTCTTCCTATAACATCCATATGTCCACAACCGTGTGTAAGCAGTACAAGTGTAACAATGCCAGATGGCGTGGACTCAAACATGCAAGCTGACTCCTCGGCTGGTCCTGAGCCACAGAGTCCACTGAGTCCGGGGATGATGGAGTCCCTCACTACATCTAAGATGGAGCTACTAAGGACACAACCTGCTACACTGGCAGCTATTCACTCCGCTTCAAAATCTCCAGCTAGTGCCGAACTGGAACTCTCAGATCAGCGCATGAAATTGAACGAACCGGTGGAGGTCCCCAAGTCCAACGCAGCACTGGGTAGCACCCCGCTGGGGGTCAAATCCTTGAGAGGGAAAGGAGCCAAAGGAGCCAGAGGGGGTTTTAAACCCCCTTCCGGACGCGGACGCGAGTGCAAGTAAGGTGCTGCACGGTATTTACTTGCTACTACCGCTATTTTAAAACTTATTTTAGCACTGATCTCCTTTGTTTTTAGGTAATTGAAGATTATTTTATTGTGCCTACCTTACTGAAGTCTTCTACTCTCCGGTCCGCCGTGGGGGCTCCCGTTTGAGCGGAGAGAGTGTTGACTGCTTTTGTCTTTGCTGACTGCCATTTTAGGTGGTTGGCGTTTCAGCTCTTGCACTACTTCCGGGGGGGTACATTCAAAAGGAATGGAATTCCGGGCGCGCAGCGGACGCGAGTGCAAGTAAGGTGCTGCATGGTATTTACTTGCTACTACCGCTATTTTAAAACTTCTTATAGCGCTGATCTCCTTTGTTTTGAGGTATTTGAAAATTATTTTATTGTGCCTACCTTACTGAAGTCTTCTACGCTCCGGTCCGCCGCGGGGGCTCCCGTTTGAGCAGAGAGAGTGTTGACTGCTTTTTGCCTTTGCTGACTGCCATTTTAGGTGGTTGGCGTTTCAGCTCTTGCACTACTCCTGGGGGGGTACATTCAAAAGGAATGGAATTCCGGGCGCGCCGCTGGCGCGCCAAAGGCAAGCCCATCCACGCCCAGATCGCGCCAAGGGCCGGAACCCCTGCCCATTTATCCCAGGAAGGACGCACGCAATACATTACACGAGT
The DNA here is from genome assembly GCA_963921515.1 of Calotriton arnoldi. Lineage (NCBI taxonomy): Eukaryota > Metazoa > Chordata > Amphibia > Caudata > Salamandridae > Calotriton > Calotriton arnoldi. The sequence continues at coordinate 297,838 of CAWUFW010013011.1, read as the reverse complement.
GGAGAGCTTCGAGCACTGGGAGCAGCAGGTAAGCACCTAAACTGCTCCATATTAGAACCAGACCGCGACCTAAACGTAACTACTTGCCCTAATTGCAAGTTATCCCTCACAGAGCTACCAATCAGGTATTTTAAGACTAGGGAACTCAAGACAAAAGAAGGCACACAGAATGATAAGCTTTTTAAATGCTCCTTAATAAACGCGAGGTCCCTAGTCAAGCACAGACACAAACCTGCGCTCCATGCTAACACCTATAAGACAGACATAATATTTATTACAGAAACTTGGGCGAACGAAGCGTCAGGCCCAGACCTGATTGAAGCCATGCCCTCAGGCTACAAAATGGTGCATGCTGACAGGAAACTAAAGAGAGGAGGGGGGCTAGCCATTATTATTAGAGATTCAATGGCTATAAAGTATACTCCAGGCACGAATGTCTCAAATTGCGAAAACATCTCCTTCCAAATTGAATTAACTAAAAATTACTTGTTAAATGGAACAATATTGCATCGCCCCCCGGGGTTAAGAGAACATTTTCTTTCTAATATAAGCACCTTGATAGAGCACAGTGTCACTAGTTCAGATTATCTAGTACTGGGCGACTTTAACTTCCACCTAGAAAACAGCAAGGACAGTGACACCATTCAATTGTTAGAACTCATGGAGACTCTAGGTCTTGACCAGAGAATTGAAGGCCCCACCCACACAGCGGGTCATACACTGGATGGAATTTTCACAAACAATGTACACCTGGCAGTAACAGACATTCTCCCCCTGTTATGGTCAGACCATAAGGCAGTGTTTTTCTCTATCAGCCTACCTCAACCACAAGAAGCAGCCATGGCATCATCCTCAGGGACCCAAAACTTCAGACCATGGAGCAAAATTAACACAGACGAGCTCGAAAAGACCCTGCTAGATACATCTCCCTCAGTAAGTGTAGTTGATGACGATGTTGATACAGCCACACATAGATACACCAGTTGGGTAAAAAAGGCCATGGATAGCTTAGCACCCGAAAAAGTGCAGAAACACTGTCGCAGCAGCCCGGCTGAACCCTGGTTCTCTGAGTGCCTAGGGGCTCAGAAGCAAACATGTAGGAAACTAGAACAAGTATGGAGATCCAAATACGATTCTCTAGACAGAGAGACCTACAAAAAAGCCATTGCTGAATACAAAATCCTTATACATAGAGAGAAAACAAAACACTTCAGCGAAAAAATTCTCCTAGCAGAAACTTCAGCAAAAGAACTTTTTAGTACGATAACTAAATTATCAAAAATGATCACAAAAACTGATGGCACAGCAAATACAACCTTCTGTGACACCCTTGCCAGTTTTTTCCAAAATAAAGGCACTGAGGTCTTCGATTCCTTCACATTAAATCACAACGAAGAGTCCACACCTCGAGTGAATAACTCTCCTACAATTCTTGACAGGTTCTCTCCCCTTAACAAAAAGCAGGTTTTGAAACTAATGTCATGCAAATCAGGGTCCCCACAAGACCCCTGCCCCCCAAAAATTATACACTTAGCTCCCAGGGTTTTCGAAGAACAAGTCACACAAATCCTCAGCAAAGTGATCATTATAGGACATATCCCCTCCGAATGGAAGGCGGCATCCATCCTGCCTCTGCTGAAAGAAAGTAATCTTGACCCCCCCCAGGAACCAAGTAGTTATAGGCCCATCTCCAGACTTACTTTCCCGGCCAAACTACTTGAAAAAGCATTAAATAATTAACTGATAACCTGCATCGACAGCAAAAATTTGCTGGACCCCTCCCAATACGGCTTTAGAAAGGCTCATAGCACAGAAACAGCCTTGCTTGCCGCCTCAGAAAAACTCAGATGGATCATGGATAATGGTGGTCAAGCCGTCCTGATCTTACTCGATCTCTCGGCGGCCTTTGACACGGTTAACCACGCTATTTTTAACAACCGATTAATGGAGCTGGGAATAAGAGGCGTGCCCTGACTATACTGAAAGACTTTCTAACGGACAGAAGAAACCATGTAGCCTTGGGCAATTTTACGTCAAAACAATTCAGTTTGCCCCGTGGGGTACCGCAGGGCTCTTCTCTAAGCCCTACCCTCTTCAACCTGTATGTGGCCCCCCTGGTCAAACTGATAAAGTCCCTAGGTTTTTCAGTTGTGTCCTACGCCGATGACACCCAAATTGTGGTGTCAATCTCCAAAGAGCAGGAAGAAGTGGGTCATAGATTCAGCTCCTGCATGGTCCAAATAGATCACTGGATGAAAACAAGTTGCCTAAAATTAAATGCCGGTAAAACAGAGGTGCTACTATTCGGAAACAAGAGATCCTTTTGGTCGCTAATCTGGTGGCCCTAGAATATGGTACCCTTACCGATGCCAGTACAGAAAGGAAGGAACCTGGGAGTGATCTTTGATGATAAACTCCACTTTGACCATCAAGTAAAAGCACTCTCTTCTTCTGTGTTTTATACACTAAAACTAATAAAGAAAATCCGTCCATACATCCCAAATGAACTTCAAGAAACAGTTGTCACTTCCCTTATTCTGACCAAGTTGGACTATGGAAATGCTCTCTTTATTGGTATCGAAAAAAGTTGTTACAAAAACTTCAAACACTGCAAAACACGGCAGCCCGACTTCTCTCTGGAATTCCCAAATAGAAGTCAGCGGCCCAATCACTGGTCAATCTGCATTGGCTACCCATAGCAAAACGTCTAGAATTTAAGACTTTATGCATAACCTTTAAAGCATTGTACAACTCAGGACCAAGCTACTTTCACTAAAAATGTGCCTAGTATTCCCCAGGCAGAAAGCTCAGATCCTCAGACGCAATGCTGTTATCCCCCCCACAGCAAAGCGCACTGCCTGGGGCGGTAGGAGCTTTCTACTGAAAGCATCTATACTCTGGAACGGCCTACCCTTGGCTATTAGGAAATGCTTCGACTTCCTGACCTTTCGGAAGCAAATAAAAACCTGGCTGTTCACATGCCATTAATTAGCAGCAACCATTCTCCCTGCAGCACCGCACAATGACAGCAGCAGCGCCAAGACGCCTCCGGGCATTCGAGCGCTATACAAAATCAAATCAAATCAATCAAATCCACTCTTTCGGAGGAGCAATCTAAAGACCCTGCCCTGACTCGGACAAAGATCGGCTGCGGCGCCAGTCCTTTACGCAGATGGGTGGCATCTAAAGGCGAGGTTAAAGCCATTGTCTCTTGTCTGTCTAACACCAGCAAAACAGACATCTTGGTGTGCTCTCCCGAAGGGAGGGAGTTACCCAAACTCTCCCATTCTGACCATGATACTGTCACTTCTCTTCCGGCTCAATTAGACGGTCCTGATGGGACTTCCGACTCATTGGGCCATTCATCTTTACCTCCATCACCAACGGATCAACTTGACCTGATGGCAGGGTCGCCGGCTGGCAGCTCAAGATCTACTGACTATGAGGAACCCTCTCTAGCCAAAATCTTACATGCTCTAACTACCCAAAGAGCGGAGGCTCAGGAATACTATCTCCAAGCCAGTGGTGACAGTTGGGAGATTAAACAGGCACTAGCAGATGTCACCACCAAGGTCGCCTCACTTTCCTCGGATGTCTCCGACCTGCAACAGCGTGTCGCAGCAGTTGAAGAAGTCAACACCTCCGCTGCAAGATCTGTTAAAACTCAAGAGACCCAGATGATGCTACTGCAGGCAAAAGTCGAGGACCTGGAAAATCAACAATGTGGAAACGATCTGAGGGTCTTCGGTATACCTGAAGGGAGGGAAGGCTCGGACCCCAGGGCCTATATAGTCAGTCTATTTCAGCAGGCATGCCCAAACCTAGCCGACTGGGACATGGACTTACAGGTACAGCAGGCACTTCGATTGCCTTCTTTCATTTCACAACAGAACCAAGCTAAGTCATCTCATCCTTGTCCAATACTGTTATTTATAGGTAACTTCTTGCTCCGACAAGCGATCTATGCTAAAGCCCGTCCTTCCACTCCTGTCAAACTGGACTCAATCTTTATATTCGTAAGGTCGGACCTCTGCAAGGCTACAATGGATCGACGGTGGAGGCCCTGCCAAGTTAATCGACTCTCTTAAAACAGTCTGCTCACAAGTTTTTTTGCAGGAGCCAGCCCGGCTGAAGATATTTAAGGATTTATCAAGGCTCTAGCAATACATAGGCGGGCAAATACGATGATAATGGAGGCTAATAACCTCTCATAGCTAGTGGCCTCGTGTTTGAGCCCGAGAAAAATGTCCTTATCTGTAGGCTGAAACTCGCGACCGAGTTGCCCTGCGAGTGTTGAAAATACATCATTCCAGAATGACATTAGCATTGGACAGTCTAAAAACATATGTTTTAAATCTGCCGCAAAGAGCTTGCATTTGGGGCAGTACAGCTTAGCAGAAGATCAGGATGTTGCTCACTTGGAAATGAGCTCCTGCGTGTAATACGACATAAAATTGTCCTATGTTGTTGCAATTTCAGGCTGACGGAGGCTACTGCTCTATCTAGAGTATTTAACGCCTCCTGTATTTCCTCTGCTGTTATGTTAGTTTTTAGAAGCCAGCTTAATTTTGCAGCTATCTGAAGACTGTTATCATGAGCTGATGTTATAAGTTTCTGATAAAACACGCTGATAGCAACTTTACCAGAATTCCCATATATAACTGACAGTATTTCAGACAAATATGGTGCATCTGACAACTTTTGTCTGTGTAGAAAATAATCCCCTATTTGCAGATATTTAAAGAAAGAACTGTGTGGGAGCCCGAACTCATCTTTTAGTGTAGTAAATGAACGAAACCCCTGGCTATCGTAAAGTTGACCTAATCTGTTGATACCCACACGCTGCCAGACTCTTCCGACATAATCCTGAAATATTTCAGGAAGTATTGGATTGCCACATAAAACAGTGTAATGATGCAACAGGGGCAGATAATATTCCTTACAGATCTCCTGTCAGATCCTGGTTATGTCCCTAACTATCTAGAATCTAACCCGTTTGTAGTAGTTGGGGTTTGAAGTCTTGTAGAGGGTGAATCCTATAGACGGTCCGCAAGCTAGTTGATAAGCCAATGAGGATAGACCAGCTTCAAGCCCGTTTAACAGACTCTGCATCCGCCCGGCGAATGCAGCCCAATAATACAGCTTGAAATCTGGGAGCCTAAAGCCCCCTTGTTTGTAAGGCAATTTAATAAAGCTAAGGGCCCTTCTAGCACATCTATACCCCCAGATAAAGCTACCTATGACGCTTTCCAGACGCTTGAAACAAGATCGTGGGACCTGCAAGGGGATTGAACGAAACAAATATAAAAACTTGGGCAGTATGTTCATTTTAATTATATTACACCTACCAAGGATGCTAAAGGGGAGCCGATGCCAGCTGCGTAATTTAGCCGTGACTGATTTGAGAAGTGGCTCGAAATTCAGGGTGATTATGTCCTCAATCTGACTACTAAGGCGGATACCTAAATATGTGGCCGTATCTGTAGCCCCGAGGGACGTTGGCAGAGAATCAGGCTGGTGATTAAGAATTATCTGGGTTTTAGCCAGGTTTAGCTTGTAGCCTGAGAAGGAACCAAAGAGCTCTGCCTCTTCTGTGATACAGACTATAGCATTGACCGGACTGGCAGAAAAGACAGCGATGTCGTCTGCATATGCAGTGAGCTTAAGTTCTATACTGTTTAAGCACACTGGGAGGATCCCCACATTCAGCAACAGGTGTCTTATAAAAGGCTCGATGTAAAGAGCGAACAGCAAGGGGGAAAGTGGACAGCCCTGACGTGTGCCCCTTTGGACAGAGAAACACGTGGATGACATGCCATTCAGCTTAACTACAGGTACCGGGTTTTTGTAGAGTTTCTGTACCAAAGAAATAAACTGGGTACCAAGTCCAAATGCTGACATAGTACACCAGAGTGCTTCCCAGGCTACTCTGTTGAAAGCCTTCTCGGCGTCTAGCATGATCATGGTGATATGTACTATTAATTTGCCAGATATGTCGAAGGCTGCAATGGCAGTGTTGGTATGGGCCAAAGTATCTCTGCCGGGGACGAACCCGTGCTGTTGAACGGAGACTAGCCGATGAATGGTGGAGGACAAGAGTGTAGCCAGAATTTTAGAGAAAATTTTGGCGTCAGAATTAATTAGAGAAATTGGGCGGTACGAACTTCTGTCTTCAAGCGGTTTTCTCTTCTTAGGAAACACGACTATGTTAGTCACACTCCAGGAAGCAGGGGCTACCCCCCGTTAGTAATAGAAAGTGATTAATTCCATAAACTCGGGTGCCAAGATATCCCTGAAAACTTTATAAAACTCGAGTGGGATAGTATCCTCACCCGCCGCCTTGCCAGAGGGCAGGGCCTTAATCGCATCCTCCACCTCGGCTACCCGTATATCTCTTTGTAATAGTGCCGACTCATCTGCATCAAGCCGTGGTAAGTGGCTCTCTTGCAAGTATTCCAGGAGCCTGTAATTGTTATAAGGAACTGACTCGCTGTACAGTTTGGTGTAAAATACTCCGAACTGTTCGGCTATATCCTGTGACTGAAAGTAGAGCGACCCACCCCCTCCTTTGATCAATTTAATATTAGATTTAGCCTTCTTATCAGATATCTGAGCAGCCAAAAGCAGACCGACCCTCTCCCCGTATTCATACTGCAGTGCTTAATGCTTGCGATAGTTAGCGGCTACTTTCTCCGTTAGCCTTCTATTTAACATAGACTGCTTTTCTAAGCACTCTCCAGGTTGGGGCAGTCACTCACTACACCCGCCTGCAGAGGGATCTTTGCCCCCCCGTACAAAACAGGGCATGTGTTGCCTGCACTGTGAAAGACATGGCAGCTACTTTAAACAGCCATTCCGCCATTCACTAAAGCTCTGTCCCCAGTGCAGTCATGAATTTGCATGTACCTTGAGGGCATTGTATTATCTGTAATAGTGCCCATCATCCCTGTTTGTACCTGGCGCACCTAGTTCGAGATGCTCAGCAGCGCAAAGAGTGGCAGTGCGCCCTTTATATCATTCTGTGTCTCGGGTGTGTAATGTACTATGCGTTTTTATCAGTAGAGATACGCCTAGGGTTCACATGCGGAACGAAATCTCAGAACTCAGCGCCACGATGAAGGAGATGGTGTGGAGAGTAGGCGATGCCGAAAAATCGCACGAGGAGGAACAATCTACGCCTCGTGGGATTCCCCGAGGGAGTAGAAGGCTCAGACACTGGAGAGTTTCTGAAAAATTGGCTACAGAACACCTTCCCAGAGGCGGGCTTCTCATCATGCTTTGTGATATAGAGGGCACACAGAGCACTTAGCGTAAAACCTCCCGCAGGTGCCCCACCCCACCCTCTTATTGCTAAGTTTCTAAATTTTCAAGATAGAGACTTGATCCTGAAAGGAGCGTGGAAACTGAGAGAACTTCGACATGCGCATGTTAAAATAATGATATTCCCAAACTACTCGAGAGAGGTACAATCCCAAAGGCGCACCTTTGAATCTGTGGAGGCCAAATGCAAAGTGATGAAAATTCAATACATGCTCTTATTCCCAGCTAAACTCAATGGTCCTTTTCTACCAGAAAACTTTATTTTTCCACACCCCAGAAGAAGCATGGGCATGGATAGAGAAACGGCCCTCGCTCCGATTGCAAAAGGACAATAGAAGATCCTCCATTGCCGACTGGCAGCATGTCTTGGGACCCAAGCAAAGGCGGATGGAAAAGCGTCGCAGGAGATCCTAGGTGCTTACGAAATAATGGAAATCCACACCGCTACTGGAGAAATGTACCTCACGGGCCAGAATATCCGCAGATACGGAAAGAACTGCTCACAGCAAAGGTCCCAAGGTAATTAAGTCTGGCGACGATGAAGAAAATGAAACAGATGACTCACACTCTGGCCACTCGACGGCTTCGGAGCCAGAACACCCACATCTGACAACTATTATGAACATGGAAAACCCACCCTCGGCACCATCGGATCAAAACAATAAGTCTGACACTGCAGATGGAGGACACTAATACTTAGCCACGGTAGGCTGGGAAGAGACAAGTAAGACACACCAACTTTAACAGTATTCCGGAATTGAAATAGCAAGAGACTGCGACCCCCAATTATTACTCAATTGTCGTTGTAGTTATGTAGAATAGTTTTTGGACCACTCTGTATTTTCCTCCCTGTCTCCACCTTTCACTGGGCAGACTTCTGGGGAGACCAAAACACAGACCACTGGAAAGTTAAGAGGGTTGAGTGGGTGACAGACCTCTCAGAGCCACCCGCGACACAGTTGTCATGTTGACGTATGGGGAAAAGTGCGTGGGAGGAGAGGGGGTGGGGTGGGTCAGGGTGGGGTGGGGGAAAGAAGGGACAGTTGGGATATTAGACACCACACACAAAGTAGACAAGGACAGTTGGCTGAAAACAGTACTCTGACACGAACCCAAAGGCTTGGGGCAGGGAAGGGCCATGTCAAAGGGCATTTTAACATACTGAAATGGGTGGACCGATGACACCTACTGAGAGGACGTATTCTATACTCTCCTGGATTGTAATGGGTTAGGAAATAAGATTAAACGGGCCTGGTTACTGCATACATATGTAGGTTGAAACCTGACATAGTCTTCCTTCAGGAGACACACCTGAAGGGCACACATTGTGTTTTTTTGGGTCGAGGGGCATAGATCACATTAGCACACACAGGGTTTACATCTGGCTCCCGGGGAGTTACAATTCTCGTAAGGAGATCCCCCCTTCAAGATAGATTGTACGTGGGCCGACCAGGGTAAGACATTTGTTGCAGTTCAGGGGACATGGGGCAGGAGAGCGACGACCTTGATTAGCGTGTATTCCCCCCCCCCGACTCTAGGCACAAACATTAGATAAATTAACAGGAATTCTGCTGGATTCGAGATCAGTTGTCCACATCTTAGGGGGAGACTCCAGGACCCAACATTAGACCGGACAACCCCAGGTGCAACCTCCAACAGGGACACACAATTGAATCGTTTTACTGACACAATGGGGCTCTCGGACCTCTGGCGTCGACACCACCCCCACTCCCGTACATACTCCTACTACTCGGGGGCGCACAAAGTTTTCTCACAGCTAGACTATATATTTGCTCCCGCGGGAGAAATAGAACGGATAGAAAGGGGAGAATACCTATCCAGAGGCCTTTCTGACCACTCTCCACTTTGGCTTACCATGGGACGGAAGACATGTGGCTCGGGTCACATGTGGAAATTTAATGCATGGGAATTAAGAGACAGAAGAGTGGCACAAGAGATTAAAATAGCTACAGAATTATACTTCAAGTAAAACACGGGGTCAGTGGAATTCACCATTACACTTTGGGAGGCCTATAAGACCATCCTCCGTGATAGAGCGCAAAACATAATTGCGCATAAGAAGAGGCAGGAAGTAAAAGAAATAGAAGATTTAGAATCCCTCCTCCTTCAGTTAGAAGTTTAAATAGATATACCCCCAATCCCAAACCCTAAGCAAATACGCGAAATGACGATCCTGCGCACAGAGTATGAGGCCCTGGCACAGCAAAATGCTAGAGCTGAACTTCAAGACTCTCATAGACGTCTTTACGATGCCGGTGACAAAGCCAGGAGACTGTTGGCCTGGCTGAGTAAGAAAGTGGCAGAAGCACGATGGGTGACAGCTATAGAAACAGACACAGGCCACACATACACTACGCCAGAGAGATCACAAACAAATTAGCTTGCTACTATGCAGCATTCTACAAACCGAGGGCCCTGGCAACAACCCACCAGATAGAGTCATACCTGGCAGGGATTTCAATCCCAACCCTTTCGATAGAAGTAGTTCAAACATTGGACGAGGCTATAACCCTGACAGAGATAAAGACACCTGAAATCAGGGAAAACCCCCGGACCTAACGGCATACCGGCAGAGTTCTACAAGAAAAACAGGAACATATTAAGCCCTCATCTGCTCAATCTATTACTAGACGCGAAAGAGCAGGGTATACTTCACCCGATCTTAGAAGCGTCATGATAGCAATTATACATAAACCGGGCAAACCGCAAACAGCCTGTAGCTCTTATCGTCCTATTTCCCTCATGAATATCGAAACAAAAATCTTAGCTATAGTCCTGGCAAACAGATTGGTACAAGTAATAACCACCCTAATCCATACTGACCGATCTGGTTTTATGCCCAAAAGGTTGACCAGCCTCAACCTCAGTCGCCTTAATAACTGGTTAGACGCTACCAGAAACTGAGATAAACCGCACTTGATAGTATCCCTAGACACCGAAAAAGCGATTGATTCCATTCACTGGCCCTTTCTGAAATAGGTACTCAAGAGATCTGGCTTTGGGCCTCACTACCGAGCCTGGATTGATCTACTTTATACAGAGCTGATCACCAGAGTGCGAGTGAATGGCGCAATATCGGATGAATTTCCTACCGGAAGGAGCACAAGGCAGGGGTGTCCACTACCCCCACTGCTATTTGCATTAACACTAGAACCTCTGGCATGTATAGTCCGCGCACATCCTGACATCACAGGCTTCCGTGAGAGGGAGGAGATATCCGAAGAAGAGAGGATATCCCTCTATGTGGATGATATCCTCTTATATGTCACGAATCCGCGGCGTGCCCTCCTCTGCCTGTTTGAAACCTTTGAGACCTACAGGAACCATACAGGCTACAAGATAAACTGGGAAAAATCCAGTCTGTGCACAGCAGGTCACAAGCTAGATCAAGCTGATATCCTGGGATGCATGAAAATAACCCCGGTGGTTTTACCTACCTGGGCATGTACATTACCCTGAATAACATAATGAGCCTGCACCATAATATCTATATAGTGGTTGCAGACTTCCAGAGCAACGTAGACAGACGGAAAATGCTGCCACTGACACTCCTCGGCAAAGCAGCTATGCATAAGATGATAACACTACAAAAGCTCCTCTACATACTCCAAAACACATATTATAAACTGCCGGACGAAGTGTTCAACAAGATAGAAGGGACAGTCCAAATGTTTCTCAGGGATGGTACAACCCCTAGAGTGGCACTCCGCACACTGCAAAAAAATCAATACAATGGAGGCATATCCCTCCCTAGCATTAGAGCCTACTACTGGGCGGCGCACCTCGTTGTCATCAACGACTGGGAACATGCCCCAAGTGACCACCCCACATATACATTGGAGCAAACTCAGTTTGGCTCCTACTCTTACATTCACTACCTCTATGAGGGAAAGGGCACGAAAAGACTACTCCCGGCAACGCAAGTGGTGATAGATGCATGGAAAAAAGCAGAAAAGGGAATGCACTGGGATAACCGTGTGACACGGGAGACCCTGTTATGGACTGGAACACGTTTAAAGGATTTCGCAAAGCTGCAAGTTTTCAATCAGTGGGACATGCTGGGGATTTCAAAAGTTGGAGATATACTGGAGGGAGGGGCTCTTGCTTCATTCGACTTTCTACAGAAAGAATTCTAACTAACCTTCACACAACACTATAAATACCTACCGGTTACTCACGCCTGGAAAACTCAACAGATCGAAATGGAGGCAATGCCTGAATATACACCGTTGGAGGGAAGACTACTTATGGGGGAAATTGGAGAAAAGGCGATCTCCTGGACCTATAATACCCTGATCAACAATTAACTAGACACAATAGTAAACCTAAGGGCTAAATGGGAGGGAGAACTAGGGCCCTTTGAAGACCTAGACTGGGAGGCGGCACTGATGAACCCCAGGGAAGTGGCGATAAAAGCCCGCCTCCGCCTGATACAATTTAAGATCCTACATAGGACATATTATGATAGGACCCGGCTACATACCTATGGAAGAGCAGCAACACCTCAATGTCTCCGATCCCACACTGAAAGGGGGACATATCTCCACAAAATATGTCAATGCAGGGTAATCAATTAATCAGGGGAGAATGGATCACTTGTCCTGTTTTTACCAGGGTCTGGGGTTCTTACCGTCTAAAAAACCCTCATTCACGTATTACTCGTAGAAGCGGTATATCTTGGTTGTCCGCTTTTGTTTCTTACGTGAAAAGCATCATCATTGGGTCTTATCTGTGCTTTCCTCCACCAGGAGGGAGACCAACTGGTTATTCGCAGTAGTGATCAGGGATGGTGATCAGGAGTGGTGAGGGTGAGAGTGGAGTGAACTTAAAATTGCCTCCTTGCCACTGGTTCAAATTTATTTAGTCAGGGGTGGGGCAAGATTAAAAAGAATTGCGGTGCGTGAATAGAAGGGCTACTGATCTATAGCACCTGTGTCAAAAAGTGGGTGGTCGAGTTGTCGACATGTTTCAGCCCTATGGGTGCCCAGTCGGGTCGGAAGGCTTTCTTCAGGACCGGATTGGCAAGTCACTATTGCGTGTCCTGCGTAGGTAAGTAATTGCACTTACCCTTCCTTCTTAGGGCGTCAAGAAGTGCGCTGTAGTGTTATGGGTCAGTTGTACCTATAACTCTTAATTAAGGGCTCGGTGGCTCCCTCGGAGGGTGTGCAGAGCGAGCGTACTTCTACAGTGAGGAGTCTTGCTGGCTGCTCGTGTCATCTCCGTCTGACGTGCTCCGGTTGGATGCAGGGTAATCACCACTTACAGGACCGCCCTCACCAGAGAACTTAGCCGCATACTAGATGCACCAATACCAATAGACCCCAAATACCTACCACTAGATAGAGCCCAGAGCCAAGTTACTCTTTGCAAATCTGAGTATAATGGTAGGGAAAAGAGACTTTGCAAAACACTGGGGGGCACCAACTCCACCCACGTTACATGAATGAAAAATGGGGATGACTTGTATATGGCGGCGGAAAAAGTGACGTACAAGACACGAGGATGTCCGAGGAAATTTGACAGAATATGGAGCCCTTGGCTGAGGTACCACAGAATTATAAATGCGGGGGTTGGGGAGACCCGCAGTCTCAAAATATTATAACTTTGACAACAGCGGGGGGTTTGCACGACACCCATTAACAGTATATCCCAGTGAATATACTTGATATGCCCGTACTAACTCATGAAATTATGTTTTCGAACACTGCACCTCCTGCTATATTTTTTTAAAAACATATTTTTATTGCCATTTATCATTTAGGCAACATCTCCATCAATAAATCAACACCATACAGATTTCTATTCACGTTACTATTCAGTGAACAAGAAACACAAATTATGGTTCATGTCAAATTTAGTTTACATCTAGATACTCGTTTTTAGGTCTCGCAGACCTAGCGCTGGAGCGCACATGCGCTCCTCGCGGCTTATTGTCATCGATACACTTTCAGAAGGGGACTTGAAGCCCCGCCCCTTCTTCCCATTGGCTTGCGTCATAGTTCAGGCTAAACGCTGGCGTTCTATTGTGAAGGAGGCTTTTTAGTCCCTCCTTGTTACCGCCCTGTCCACTTTTGGCCCCGCCCACCCGGACTGGATCCTTTACTTGTGGCGTGAAACAATCTCCTTTATTTACTCAATAGGCACTATTTTTTTTCAGTCGCCTTTGCCTGACTTGTTTGATGCTTGAGTCACGCGTCTCCAGCTCACTCGGGCGACCCGCCTTGGCTTCTATTTACATTCCTTGAACAAATAAATTAGAAAGAAATAGCGAGTGAGAAATTCCGCACCTTGTGAAACACCAGAAACCAGAGCCTACGCGGCGTGTTTTTACTAGGCCGACAATGCATCACGCACAATCACGGAGACGGGAGGTTTGGGTGGGGGGGTGTTTGCTCACCAGCCTCTCGGTTGCGTTTCAGGAGCAAGGGCCCCCGTCAATCTTCGAGTGTGTGAGCCATCGCTAGGCCCGAGCCTGGCAGCTGTGACTGGTTGGGTGTTATTTACTTTAATTCAAAGCGCGGTGCCCGCTTCAGGGACACCGCGCTCTGTTTTTTAAATGTATTTATTTTTTCTTTAAGCCTAGCGCTTAGCTGCTGCACGCCCCACCTCCCCAGGGTGGGCGGCCTCCTGCTCCGGAGTTCAGAGATACCGACTCTGAACTGAGTGACGGGTTGTCTGGGAGGAACCCGTGGCCCAGCGAATCACAGGATGCGGAGACTCGAACCTGGTCCCCATTTCCAATTAGTCATCATTGTTGGAGAAGATGTTATGATGCTGTTTATTTGCATATATCTACATGTTGCTAGCTTTCGCGCTGTATCAGTGCGCGTTTGCCCGCTGCTTGTTTGCACGTTATGGCGGCGCACGTTTGCATACAGTTGTATCAGGGCACATTTTGCTTTGCATATTATGGCGGTACACATTTGCACATAGTGCACGTTTTACGTTGATTGTTTGCGCTTTGTGTCGCACATCTGTGCAGTGTTAAGCAGCTGATTAACAGTTTGAGCGATTCTTTGGAAGGCTGGCGCGATGAGCCATGACCGGCAGTAACCCCACTGCAGCAGCCGGGGGAGGAGTTTAGATAGCCCATGAAGCAGCACAGAAGCAGATGGTACCCGCTCTTAAGATTATCTCTTCTCCTACCCCTGACTGATTTCTGGAACGGTTGGGACAAGTCAGTCACGTGTCAGCACCTAAAACTGTGTCGGGGAGTGGAGGCCAATCACACAAGTTATCGCAGCTGAAACGCCGGTACGGGTCGGTCGCCCGTCTTTGCTTTGAAGGGCTATGGACTAGTGTCTACGGCTAGGGGTGGATCACAAATGCCAGGCCAGTTTTGTTTTTTTTCCTGCAGTTTTATATAGCGCGAACTCGTCCCTAAGGTATTGGAGCGCTTTACATGAGCACCAGGTACGTTACACAAGGACACATTCATTTTTGTTAGGCACTGGGAGATTATGTGATTTACCCAAAATAACTCAATGTAGAGCCGATGCCAAGACTAAACCCAGTTCCCCAGGTACAACGGTGTCAGCTCTGACCTTTTCGGCACATCCTATAAAATGCTGAGGTCATAGCCGCCACATGTCACTGTGACATCAATGCGTCTGAAAACCCTCAGAAGCTTTAACATGTCCGATAAAAGATTGCCTCTAAAAGCAGGGGCTGGGATAGAAGTAGTCACAATCAGGTCAGAATCTTCGAATAACAGGAGTAGATTTCGTCAATAAAAATCAACATACCACAAACCTTTATTAGCATAAACAAACACATTATTGGGACGGCTTTGCATTTTGTTAATTCGATTATATACAAGTACAGTAAAATTCTGACCTGTCCTTGTCTGCCCACATGATTATGGAGTCAGTAAGATGCCGAATTCCTAACCTACCTGTTTCTAAATAACCCTGTCACCTCCTCCCGCCCTTTATTGACACTATCCTATCCCTCCTCTCACCCCAAATTATGTGGCATAAAAGCCAGGGGTATGATGGAGGCGGAGGGGAATGGCTCTGCCCATGCCCTCACCAGGTATCTCCATTGTCAGGCAACTCTTTTTTAAAAGTGCTTAATTTGAGCTAGTGGTTTCCAATGTTCAGCAACGCACTTAGAGCTATTGGCATTGTAAATAACAATGCCTATTATTTATCTGTTTTCCAAACCAACACATAAATAAAAGGCATTGTGGAGGGGGGATGATTCTTCAGTGAGTGCCCTCGCTGCTCGTGTTGACTTTAACAGTGCTTGTTCTTAATTGTCATGGGTTACATTTTGTTGTTCCTCTGTGACTGGGGTGTGTGGTTTAGTGGCTGCTCTGGCATTGCTTTCCCACTTTAACCAGTGCCACTTACTTTTATTTGTTTAGCGTTGTGAGCAGTCGCTGGGTCACTGCTAACTTTGCGGTTGCCGTGGCCTGCATACTACATTAGGAGCGGCTTCAGGAGCACTGCATGTATCTTATTGGAGCAGCTCCAGGAGCGCCACATGTTTGTTTAGTAGAGTGGCTGTAGGAGCGCCGTGTATTTTCCGCTTGGAGCGGCTACAGGAGCGCTGTGTGTTTCTGCTTGGAGCGGATTTGCTGTAACAATGGCTGTGAGAGCACCATTCTTTACAGGGTGGGGCAGCTTCGAAAGTGCCATTCCTGTATAAATTAGCAGCTGCAAGAGCGGTGACTTCTTAGTTAAGTAGGCAACTGCGATGTCTCAGCATATTCTTTTGAACAGCATCAGCGGACACCGTATTTATCTCTCACTATCTTAGTGCCTGGTGTGTATATAGGGGTAAATTATAAACTGGTTTGCAATTTTTCGATCCAGTCCGCTTCGGCTGCGCTTGTTATTATTTACATCAACCACTTCTTAGGACTGCCTGCCACTTTAAATACTGGCTTCAGCGCTCTGCCCACTTTCCATGCAGCCCCTTTAATTTACAGCCAAGTAAGCCGACCAGAGCTGCGCGGAAGGGGGATGATTCTTCAGTGAGTGCCCTCGCTGCTCGTGTTGACTTTAACAGTGCTTGTTCTTAATTGTCATGGGTTACATTTTGTTGTTCCTCTGTGACTGGGGTGTGTGGTTTAGTGGCTGCTCTAGCATTGCTTTCCCACTTTGACGAGAGTCACACTTACTTTTATTTGTTTAGCGTTGTGAGCAGTCACTGGGTCACTGCTAACTTTGCGGTTGCCGTGGCCTGCATACTACATTAGGAGCGGCTTCCGGAACCCTGCATGTTTCTTATTGGAGCAGCTCCAGGAGCGCCGCATGTTTGTTTAGTAGAGTGGTTTTATCACATGCTTGCTGTGCTTTGGAGCCAAGTGTATATAGGCGTTGAAAGCATACATTGAAAGCATACATTCCACTACACAAATCCACTCCATACCACACAATTCCACGCCACACAATTCCACAACTAACAATTCCAATCCAACCCACATAATTCGACTACACACTGCACACATACACTCCATAACACATAGGTAAAGGACATTGCCATTTACAATGCCAATAGCTCTAACTCAAGCAATTGCGAGACCTATTGCATTTCCAATGCTTGTTGTGTATGTTATGTAGTATCGGGGTGCTATTAATTTACTCCTACGTTTTGGTCAAGTAAGGCAACTTTACGGTGTATACTTTGAGTATTGCATCATTATGTCGTCATCTATATTTATCAATTCAGCTCAAAAAGGGGATTGTGATGTGCTGTTGATTGAGGCTTAACAAACGAAGCCAAAAACCAAATACTAACTTAACTTATGCAGAACAATGTTAGATGATGAGACCAGCAAATTAATCTGGGGGTGGTGGTTTACGGGCCTAGTGCGGCCTAGAGGGGTGTCAAATGTTCTAGTTATGTCTATGACCCAACTACTATGTGCTGTGTGATGAGCGCGTGTGCGGGAGGGGGGGTTGCAGCAGTTCTACCGGCTTCCAGTAAGGCATTCCGACTCTTTTCCTCTCCGGTCCCTCCAGCTCTGCCCACCCACTGTCTAAATCCTGAGTTACCCAGCATTATTGCCTTACTACTAGGGGGTGTGGGTGTCTGTGAGTCTTAGTCTATCCATGACTTCTCATTCTAGATAGCTTGTATCCCCAATCCTCTCATCTCCTCTACCTGTCAGCGTAGGGTGTTCCCAGGCAACCAACAATTCCTTCCACTGCTCCGCTATTGGGCGGCGGCTCAGTACTTTTGATTCCTCTCTGAGTAAAGCTCTGCCCTCTGCACCAGCCCATCTCGTGACATCTCGCTCCCAGACTCCTATCAGCGGCCCTTCGGCCGATTTCCAGGACATTGCTATCCTCCTTTTGGCTAACACCATAGCCAGGTCTATGAACCTGTTCCCCACCTTCCATTTGAGAGGTCGAGGGAAGAGCCCAAGAAGGAATATTTCAGCCGTAGTGCTCAGCGAGCGGCCTAGTGTATCATTGACCCTTGACATTACTTTATTCCAAAAAGGCTGTAAAGTCGTGCAGGCCCATGTCATGTGTAGAAAGTCTGCGTCATCGTGATTACACCTCGGGCAACTACGCATTTCCCCACCATATGAAACGCGGAGACGGTGGGGAGTCATGTACGTCACGTGCACAAAGTTGAATTGTGTATATTTCAGCCTTGAGTTATGAGAATTTTCCTGGGAGATGCCAGAATTCTTCCCCATTCTAGGTCAGTAAGTTCTTTATCTAAAGTCGATTCCCATCGACTCCGCAGTGTGTGTAGTGGAGTA
The DNA here is from genome assembly GCA_963921515.1 of Calotriton arnoldi. Lineage (NCBI taxonomy): Eukaryota > Metazoa > Chordata > Amphibia > Caudata > Salamandridae > Calotriton > Calotriton arnoldi. The sequence continues at coordinate 279,774 of CAWUFW010013011.1, read as the reverse complement.
AGGGATGCCCCAATCAGTGAAGCATAAAACAACTTAACCTGATGCCCAGCTGCGCCTAATGTAAGTAATGAGTGCAATACTATACGAGTCTCGGGTTATTCCCGGCCCCTACCCCACAACTTCCCAAAAAGTGCGGGACATGGCTTCATACTGTAGGAACAGCCCTGAGGGGAGCCCACAACTTTCCACCAATTCCTCGAAAGGTATCAACATTTTCTCCTGGTAGCAGTCACCCACCGTCTCCAGCCCCGCCTCTGTCCAAGCTGTCATTTGTTCGGATATAAATATCGACCGAGGATCACTATGAGGCAAACCAACCAGTGGCAACACCGGTGCATAGCAAGGGACTCCGGCCGTTTTAGACATGCATCCTTCCAGCACTGCAGGGCTGTGGTCTGCAGTGTCGACCGGTAGCGGACAATCATTGTTGAGTCAAGTAGCTTTGCTAACAAGAGGTTGGGGTGTGCACCCGGAGCCATCAAAAAAGTACCCTCCATATTCACTCCCTCCAACCACTGAGCCAACCATTGCATTTGAGAAGCCAGGAGATAAAGCTAAAAATTCGGCACCCCCAATACCCCCTCTGTCATGGGGCATTGTACAGTCTTCAAGGAGACTCTCCGTTGCCTATCCCCCCAGATAAGGTCCCACAGCAAGGAGTCCAACTGTCGGAACCACCCTGTGGGCATTAGGATCGGGAGATTGACAAAAAAGTATAAAAGACGGGGTAACATGACCATTTTGGTCAGGGAAACCCTGGCAATGATGGGTAGTCGCAAGGAGCACCAGAAAGGTACGCAGGTCCGAAGAGATCAGAGCGCCCTATCTAAGTTACCCTCTCTTAGATCATCTAGGGAGTGAAAAATGCCCAAATATTTGAATGTGTTGGGTGTCCAATTAAGGTCTGCGGGCAGTTCCACGGGTCGGGGCAGGGAGCCAGCCACAGGAAACAAATAGGTTTTGTTTTTATTGACCCGTAGGCCAGACAATTGTTCAAATCGTCCCAGAAGGCTCAAGGCAGTGTCAGAGCCTACCACTGCATCTTTCAGATAGATCAGCAGATCGTCTGCATATAAGGAGATGGTATAGTCTCGCCCGTCTACTATCAACCCCATTCCCTCACCTCCCTGTCTAAACAGTGCGGCTAACAGCTCAATCGCCAGGGCGAACAGAAGGGGCGACAGCAGGCACCCCTGCCGAGTGCCAGGAGAGATCTCATATTGTGTGGATACTGTTTTACCTGTCTTAACCCGAGCTGTGGGACATGCATATAGGACTCACCCAATCTTCCCCAAGACCCATACGCATTATAGCTTTGAATAAATATTCCCAGCCTAAAGTATCGAAGGCCTTTTCCAGGTCAATCGATAATATAGCCGCCTGCGTGAGAGACCGAGCCTCAGTGTGGTATATACAGAGTAGAGCCTGCGCTGGTTAAAGAATGTGTTTCGAGACGGAATAAAACTGTTTTGGTCAGTGTGAATTAGGGTCCACATGTGGGGAAGCAATCGAAGCGCCAAAATCTTGCTGAGTACTTTGAAATCCATGTTAAGCAAGGAGAGTGGTCTATAGTCCTCAACTCTGGCTCCCGAGGTTATCATTTTGGGGAGAGGGATCACAAGTGCGTTCCGTGTGGTGTCAGGGAGACTGTGAAGACGCAAGGACTCCGCATAGAGAGTCACCAGTAGGGGCGCCAATTTGGGGACGTATACAGAGTAAAACTCTGCAGGAAGACCATCCGGTCCCGATGTTTTACCTGTGGCCATGGTTGCAATAGCCTTGCGGATCTCTTGTAGTGTCAGTGGGCCTCCCAATGACTCCTGCGCTTGTATATCTAGCACTCGGAGCTGTAGGGGAGTCAAGAAGTCTCTGATCTCCTGTCGTGAGACCCCAGGAGGTGCGGAATATAGTGTCTCGTAATACACCCTAAATAAAGTGTTAATCGCATCCGGGTCATAAACGGAGGCCCGGCCTCAGTTTGTACATGAGTGATCGGTGCCCCTCGGGTCTCTGGTTTGATTAGCCATGCCAGTAGGCAGCCAGCATTCACCTCTTCCTCCTGTACCTTATCGCGGCATCCCAAACTTTCAAGAGTGTCGTTATATAGTGTACGTGTTTCTTGTTAACGTACCAAGGCTGGGGCATCTGCTCCCTGTGCGTTGTCTAGTCTGCATAATCGATCCTCTAATTCTTCCAGCTCCCTATGGAGTACCCTCTGTGCCCGGACTGACTGGCCCAGACAATGTCCCCGCACCACCACCTTGAACGCCCCCCATTCCATCAGTGCCGTGGAAGCGATGTGTGCGTTAGTAAGAAAGAAGGATTCAATAAAGATGCCCAGGGACTCCCTAAAGGGGACATCTTCCAACATCAAAGGATTAAGTCTCCATAATGGGATCGGGGGCGTGCCCCCAAGGATTGATAAGCAAGTTATAGTGGACTGTGGTCCGAGAAAGTGTGCCCTAGGTACTCAGTGTGTGTGACAGAGCCACTAAGGTCTGGGGAGCATAGGAAGGCATCGAGTTTTGTGTGTAGCTGGTGTATGGGAGAGAAAAAGCACCTCCTGCTATATTTGTGTGTGTAATATGAGTTGTATAAGAGAAAACCAAGAAAAACATATTTTTTTTAAAATTGTATTACTTGGATTAAACGTGATCAGGATCGGATTAGATCACTATTTGATCTTTCTCTAAATTCTAAGTTAGGAAAACCCATAAATTAAAGGAATGATTAAAAAACGTGATCAATAGTGTATATATTATGCACTCGCCTTCAGTGTCATACAGAGTTCATCCATTTAGTAAAATTAGATTTAGTTTACTATCCCATTAAAGGAAAAGTGAGCACTAGTGACCAATTTAAAGTTAAAACTCGAGTACCGAAATGCTAAACTTCATTGAAAGCAACAAACGGTGACTTCAAATAATTTTTTTTCTATATCCAAGCATCACAGACACTTTTTAATATCAGTGTATAGGGTGGAAGCGAGCCCTGAGGAAAATCGATGATGTTCATGATTTCATTTTACACATCATCATAACATTTAGAACTAGGTGGTGTATACATATTAAAGAACACAATATCAGAATCTGGATTTGCTATGGAAGAATGTAACCTAATCCCTATAAGTAAATCCGAGCTTATTGGTAATAGAGTATAATTCCAATTGAACAGGACCGCTAAGAACCTTTCAGGCCACGGTTTTGCAAGTGCCTGTTTTGAGGGACTTAAAAAAAATACTAAGTCCTCAAACTCAATGTGATCTAACAGCCATGTATCTTTTACGCATAGTATGTATGTGTCAACGTAGAGATTAAAGTGAAAAATCGCCAAATTCCCAAAAATGTTCCAAGGTTGTTCTTCCTCATGAGGCCAATTGCACTGGTCAATGGAAGAAATCCACAACCAGTTGCATGTTTAATTGCTTTGAGACTCATCCCGCATATCCAAGACATTTCCAAAGAAAGCATTCAATACCATTGCATCTTCACCACCTGAGCCTCCCCCTGAAGATATGAGCGATGATGACGAAGCTGAAATAGTTGTACATATCATGTGCACCTTGGAGCTGGGCCAGAGTCATGGATGATCACAACCGAAGTGTCAAGTGCTGCTAGATGGACAGACAATAACTGACCTAATTGACATGGGCATGTCCATCAATATCATAGCAAATAGCCCTTCAGATTTACGAGGCGAAGGCTTTGTGCTCCGCCCTATATGGGGCGGAACTGTGGGGTTTTGCTAATATTGAAGGGCTAATTAAATCCGAGAACAAATTTTTAAGAACTATTTCCCATTTACCACCCAGCACACCCCTTCATCCTTTGACTTTGGACATGGTGTAAAAAGGGTAGAAGGTAAATGCAAATTGCATTCGCTGCTGTTTTGGAGGCGCCTTTGGTCGACCCCTAAGTTGGTCCACTACACTACTGCACTCTAGGATATTATGAAATTAGATTGTTTTCATAAAATCAATTGGCTCAACCATATTGAACGGTCAATTATTTCCACAGGACTTGTTGATCTTTGGGAGAACCCCTCTGGAAGTTCTATTCCTTCTGAAGTTTCCTTAGGAAAGATCTATTTGTTGAAAACATTGGCTGATGTAGCCCATAAAGCTGCTAGTGCCACCTTGACTGGCAAATTTCTTGACTTTATAGCACTTTGTGTTTATGAGCAATTCTGGGACATTATTACTGTGCCAATGGACGGGAAGCTGTATTTCCAGTTTAGAGTGGGCACTCTACCATTAAAACTGTTTATCTCCAGGTGGGTGGCCTCTCAATCCTTGGTGTGCCCTGTGTGAATCTTCCCGAAGGAAACTTCCTAATGTCTTTTTTGCTTGCCCTGCATATGCCTGTGCTCGTTCTTTTTGGCTTTTGCCTTTATGTAAAGAATTAGGCACAAGAAGTCACAGCACTGCCCTCCACATACGTAAAACTGATTGTCGGCCATTATATGATTGTGCTTTAGCTAAATGTTTATGCGCTATATGGCTGGTTCGCAGGAGGGCCCTTTCCATACATGGTTTTCTTAATAGCCTCATGTTGTACGTTTTCTTGTTGTTGCTAATATCTGAGCCTGTTTCGGATTTTAAATTGTATTTTATGATCCAGATGTTATTGTTATTTATGTCATGAAAGTATTTTATTATTTTAATTTACCCATGCTGTATTTTGCACACACTTTTTGGCTTTTGATAGCCAAAATAAAGATATTTTGAATTGAATATCATAGCAAAATCCTAATTTGACCTCCCCCAAAATTGAGACCAACAAGAATGTAAATCTATGCTTACGACAACGAAGCACTCCTACATTCCATGTGGCGTTTTCACTACAATAGTAACTCACGATAAACATGCAATCACACGCACAACTACAGTGTATTTCATCAGAGAACAGTCAGAAACTTTGCTGAGCTGCCATAAACTAGAACAGATGAGCTTAATATAGTACATAAAGTACCTCACAAATTTTCTAGAGAATTTGCTAGGGGGTTTGAGAACCTTGTCAAAGACGTTGGATGCCTGAAGGGCAATACTGTGAAATTACGCATTTACCAATTTATCCAACCAGTTCCATTGCGCCAATGACAAGTGGCCTTCCGCTTAAGGCCTAATGTAGACTTAACAGCTAAAACTAGATATATTAAAACGTGTGGAATGGCCCAGACTTACCAGTGTCATAAAGGTCAATTAAAACATTCTTATAGATGCCAAAATGCTCAAAGAACACCCTTGCCACTCTGAAACGTTTGTAAGATACTACGTGACTGTGGTCTCACTTTGAATCAGAATTTTCTTTGTTCCTAAAGTCCAACACTTGAGCTTTTGGAACCGTTTGTCGCTGATAGAATAGCTCCTCACCCATCCAAAGTTTAAGACATCAAACCAGGGCCACCTTGTACATTTGTCTCAGAAGCCAGTAGTTTCCTTGACGTGGTAACTTATTGTGACAGATTTATCAGAAATCCAGTCTTCTTGACAGAAGCTCTTTAAAAACGGACCAAATCTACAGAAACCTGGGACTGAACAAAAACACAGCAGATGGTGTTCCAGGCCAAGAAAGACTCTCTGTTTGCATAGACAGCACTCCAATACTTTGAGCCACCAAAAGACACAGACCTGTCAGCCAATGCCAGATCAAATGGGTTAGCGGCTGTCTTATCCCAAAAACAACCATGTGGAGAATATACACCTGTTGCGTATGAAAGCAGGACATTAACCCCCACTGAACAATGTTACTCACTCATTGAAAAAGAGGCAATTGCAACACATTGAGGGTGTTACCACTTCAACCTCAATCCATATGAACATTTCACTGTTACTAGAATCAATTACTGGAATATTCGCTTTCAGTAATCCACTGACCGGGTTCACAAAATTCCATGTACTATTTACTACAACACCTACAACTGGCCACGATTCTTAAGATGTAGAATGCCATAAAAAGAGAAGTGTAAGTAAGACTAATAGCAGACCGATCTCATCCCAGGCCAATGGACCGTCATTGAACACGAATGTCTATAATTTGCAACTCAGGTGGCACATTGTAGAACTTGGAGACTGCTAACCTCTGATCTGTTGATCCGCATGCAGAAGCCCAACATGCTCTCTTGTTCTTATTAATATCAGGTATGAACTGGTTGTGACATCAGAAAGTTGTTTTCTGAGATGAACCTGTTTGGTGATACCCCAGGCTCTAGTAGTAAAGGCAGTTTTGCTGGCCCATATTGGGGATAGTAAAAACCAAAAGTAGGCTTCACTGTAAAAGTCCAGTTTGCAGAGCTGGATCAGATGATGGAAAACGCATGCCTTCATAATCAAGAGTCAAATCTTCCTGACCCACCAGCTTCGATACTCACCATAGAAATTCCACAGCACTCTTGGGTAAGAGCAAGTACACATTTCGGGGGTCTCCCTGATGATTGTCACCTGTTAGTGATTATAGTTGATTACTCTAAATACCTCAAGGCAGAAGTTGTGAACTCTACGTCAGTAGAAGCACTAATACCAGAGTTGGAAAACGTGATTGCCACCCAAAGGATAGTCAAGAAATTGACAATTGATTGTTTTAAGGCCAAGACTTCTCCAAATATCTTATTAAATATCCTAACCAAATATCTTGTTAAGGATCATGCATCCCAAATTCATACCAACTAGGACACAGGCTAACTGGGAAGCTAAGCACTTAACGACGACAATTGCCCATGCGGCAGGCTAAGGTATAAAATGGGTCATCTGTGCCTTTCTTACGAATGTAAACTAACACTGCATGGCACCACAGGCCTCTTATAATTATTATGTTTTTCTCTTCTAGGTAATCCCCTTTAAAATCACACATGTTAATCACTTAAAAGAGAATGAGTGTGATTAATATTGAAGGCAACTTTGTTTTATGTCACTTTCCTTTGCAACGTGATAATGAAGTCTGCTAGAATACATTCACAGTATTTAATCTGAGCTGACTATTCTGTTCTAAATGATTGTTATGAACTAAATATCTCGCATATTATTCCAGAGAACGCAGAATTGCACAAAGAAAATAAGTAAAAGGGAACGTCCCACTTTCTGCTAATTGTTTACCCTGAAACATTCAATAACAAGTTAATAATGCTATATATGTTAAGCACAAGGTGTGAAGGGTTCGAGACGGACCTTCGTGCCAACCGACATAGAACGAGACAGGCCATGCAGAATCGCATCACCTACTTTGGCTGAAAGCTAACGGGAAGAAAGTCTTCCCTTGCTGCGCTTATCAGCCAGCACAAGCCGAGAATAGCATGTACTGCTATTATGCTGACCATAAAGCCTTATTGTTCAAACAGGTATGCAAGTGTGAACCATCGCTGAAACTCAAATGAGGCTTTCCTTTTGGTACTAAGATTATTTTAGTAAATAGATGAATAAGGCTGGGATTGATATAAAGTTATACAGAAAATATGCTGGAGTGTTTTTTCTTGTTCATGTTCAATGTTGGAGTTACCATTATGTTTATTTTTCTTGTTGCTTTAAATCATATTCTTTGCACTAGGATAAGTTTTTAAATTAAATATTTTAAAAATATTCATTGTTTTCTAGTGTTCTTCAGTCTGTTATTCCTTTATGAAAGAGGGTTAGGATTCCCCTACCTGTCCCTGTGACTTCTCATAGAATTGATTGTTACCTAAAACACAGCTCAGTCAGTTGTGGGGTGGTTGCTGTCCAACTAGTTATCTATCTCCAGGTAGCACATAGACTAAGTCCTTAATGCCAGGGGGGCTAGTAAACTGAATTCCAGCTGTGTTCTAGGAGATGATCTAGAAATAGTGTCAGACCAAATACCTAGCCAACTAGGTTTGGGACACCAGATCAATGATGTACTCCCTCATCATTCCTGATGAACTTTGGAACCTCCAGATCTGGAGATGATGCTGGCAAGCTGAAAGAAAAGAAATGAACAATGCAGCACAAGACTGAGAGGCAGGTAATCCGCAATCAGTACAAGAGACTTACTACTGATCAAAGATTGTGAACCTGGCAGCAAGTTTCAATTTCTGCTTGTAATGACTCCATAGAAAGTAAGCAAGATGCATAGTAACCACCTAACTGTGAAAAGAAGCAGAGATACGGTAACAAGGAATGTTATATATTTAAACAGGTTTTAGGGAGTTCTAGATTATGGTGAAGACAGTGGATCTCAAGCCGTTAGTGACCCAAGCATAGTTGTTAGGTCTTCAACTGGAATGGGTCCGAGGGAGGTTGTTGTTTGCTCACCAATTGTGGCTGAGACTGCAACACCATAATCAGTGCCATAAGTGTCTAAACATCTGTCACTGACACCTACTACAGCTTCCCCTCAGATAGCTAACAGATCAGTTAATCATCGATACTGCTGATAATTCTTGAAGGCTAGCCCCTAACCATCTCAGCATTACAGATACTATATGCAACAAAAAGGCATGGTTATGGTGGGTGTTCAATTTATTTTCATTCTTATATTTTGAGAGGAATGCAGTGTCATGCATGCATAGCACTGCAGTTGATAGTCTTTCCCCGTTTGTTAAAAATCTTAGTTTTGTTGTAGTGATGTGGTTATGCTAATAAAAGGGGCTTGGCCTCATCTTGTAGTAGTTGCGTAGTACCACCAATCCAACTGCATATGTCTGTGGGCTGTCTTTTTTTGTGCATTTTATACAATTGATCCGAGCCCGCACCACTTGGCTTTAACCTCTCCGCATGTTAGCAGAGGTTGGCTAAAACACCAGGATAAGATGGCATCAGTACGTGCTCTTCTTTGTATTTATTTGGCATTTGCATTGAGCACTAACACCGAGGGTCTTTAAGCATAAGAAATGCTGAACTAGATGACGCATGATGTGAGAGGCTGCCTGGTATATGATGTCCGCTAATGTAAATGGGCACCCTGCACCAATCCAGACAACCCTTATGGTGATTTAAGAGGTCTTAGACAACCTTAGAAAGCTCTCTAAGTGGTAGCTGTGGAGAGCAGCCTTCAGGCTTAGTCCAGAAGGAGTGTAAAGCAGCTTGTTTTACCAGAATACAATCTTATAGTATAGATTAAATGAAAAAGAACCACACAAGGTATTTATAAAAATATGTATTTATTATATAATACTCTCTAACACGTTTAGATATCTCCTACCCGGAGATAAACACAATGCACACAATACTTTGCATAGAAATCATGTAAATAGCACAGAATACACAGTGGACCCCAGGGGGGGACCAAACCATATACTAAGAAAGTGGTATAAGAACCACGACTCCGGTCAACACAGTGTCGAGAGGACGCAAAAGTGCTAGGGACCCAAGGTGAGAGACTAGGAGCCCCACGGAGATCGTGTACAGTGTGGGAACACGACTGCGTTCACCGTACAAATCAACGTGTAAGTTGCGGTTGCAATTTTAAAGATTAAGGACCCTTCCCAGTGGACCCTGAAGAAACCCCGTGGAAGTCAGAAGGTTTGAGAGCCACCCCACCCGTGGATAACCTAGTACCCACGTTACCTACACCAAGGAAGCCGGGTGCATAGGTGTGAAGTGGTGTCGGAAACCGCCGTCGAACCCAATGGAGGGCTTCAGGAAAGTGCTGCTGCTGGAGAAGGAAAAAGTGTCAGGTGGAATCCGAAGGTGGATTCAGGATGAGAAGTACCTGCAAGCAGAGGGGACAGAGTCTATGTCACTCAGGAGTGACCAGGAGACCTGGAAGACGAATGCCCACTGATGTAGGGTGTTGCAGGAGAGTTGACGGTGACCTTGACTCTGCAGCTGTGAGAACCAGGCAACGCTGAGGAAGACCAGGAGCTGTGCACGAGATGTCCCTCATTGGATGTCGAGTGCTGAGGGGTCGGTGTCCGTCGGAAGCACCAACAAGCCTTGGCAACTATAAACAACGTGGATGTCAAAGGTGGTGCAATGTAGGCACCAGCAAGGTCCAGGGGACTCCCCACAAGCTGGGGAGTCAGGGCAGGCCCCGAGCAATCAGGGGCCCAAAAGAGTCAAAGACGACCCTCAACAGGATCCACAGGCCGGAAGCACTGGTGTCGCAAGAGGACCTCGTGCAGCTCACCAAAAGATGCAGACCACGGTGCAAGCAATGCGGTGTGGACAAAGATTCTGGTCACTGGAGATGCTTGAGGTTGGGGCTACTTGGAGCCCGAAGATCTTGGTGGAAGGAAGCCAACAAGCCTTTACAACAGCAAGTCGACACGGTGCACAGGGGTTCGGTTCCTGCGGCTCCCACGAGGGATACTGGCCTCAAACTTAGTGAGAGGGCAGGGCAGGCCTAGAGAGCTGTGGAGAACCACCACCTGTGTTGTTGAACCTTTCGGAGTCCGTAGGAGCTCAGGATCAGCCGACCAGTCAGCTTAGTTGCGGTGCCTGCAGATACAGGGAAGTGACTCCTTCACTTCAAGGGAGATTCCTTCAGGTGTCTTGGATGCCCACAGGCCTTGAAAGGTTCCTGTATGGTGCACAGGCACAGATGATGCAGCAGACTGAAAGGGGGACGAAGTCGAGCACAAACGAAGTCCAGAGTGCCCAGACGATAGAAGTTGAAGTGGTGTCTGAATTGAATCGTGTCCCACGATGAATCTAGGGACCCTCACACAGGTAAGCCCTTAAGTACCCTTAGGAAAGGGTTGGGACGATTCCGGGGACCCTCCCAGGGGAGGGTTTGGACAGGGGGGAGGTTACTCCCATGTCCTTTGTCCAGTTTCGTGCCAGAGCGGGAGCCAATGGCTCCCAGAACTGGTTTGAACTGGACTATGCAAGAGGAAACCATATGTGCCCCTCATGCAGAGTGGGTGGGGCTGGCAAGCGCACCCACCCGGCCCCAATACACTAAAACATGTCTGGGAGGTGGTCACACATCCCTGTGACAGGATACCTATTGTTCTGCCTTCCCTTGCTCGAGCCTGGCTCAGTAGCAGGAGGGCAGAATCGTGTCTCTGGTCGGCAGCAGCCATGTTGTGCTTTCCGGGTCTAGAAGACTGGTACCGGGAACACTGAGAGCCTAATGGAGGGCTCTTCCAGTGCTTGGAATCATACCTCCCCTCCCACACAGTTTACGGTGTGGGGGGTATGATTCCAACATGTTTGATACCAAACATGATAGGATTCATTGCAGCCGATTTCGAGATGGCCATCGCATAATTACGTGGTGCCCCTCTATATAGTATATGGCTGCTTTCCTTACAACCCGGGAGAATGGACTCCGTAGGCTGTAGGGGTGTCCTGCTCATGCAGGGGCACCCTCACACTTAGAACCAAGCACCCTGCCTTCAGGATTGCAAAGGCCTGCTACAGGGGTGACTTATAGGTTTTAAGTGCAGTGACCCTAGATATAGTAAACCTATATCTTTCGTAAGTGGTGCAAGCACCAGTGAGGCCACAACTGCCTTCTTAAACTGTTAAAGCTGCTTCTTCTGTTTGTCACATTAATTGTACCAACTGTGGACAAGGATTACATGCACAGTAGTTCTAATCCTAATTAGGAGTCTTCAGCCTTCTGAAGCAGTCTAATACAGCATCCATTGCTTTATGTGCAAATAACGATAATCACTTCACCAAATGGCTTATTTTAAGACATCACATTTACTGTATCTTTTCAATGAAAAACGTATAGTGCTCTTGTCTTAGGTGCAATATGCTGCACAGAGGTTGCATTAGGGTGTGTTTTTTAAGGGCCTGACACAGAGAGCTGCTATAGCTAAAGTATTTCAAAAGTCACTGAATGTAAGGTGATACCTTAAGTAAATGACACCACATAGAGTTTTGTTTGAAGTAAGAATTTTGGTGCAGGTTTATTAAACAGCTACCACAAATTATCCTGTGGTAGACTCCTCAAAGTTGTGGAGAAGTCAGAACGTGATGCATAGTGTACAATACAGGGAATGACACCAAAGAGAGTGTTTTCACTGTCTCATACTGAAGAACCGGTTTGGTATGGTTCGTTTTCAAGTGTCCTTCTCAACCCTCTGCCTTTGTGCAAATTGTTACTCCTCACAGCAGATAGCACTGATGCTAGCTCCAAGCAGGAGTACCCATAATATGGACACAATGAGGTGTAAGATCTCTGCACCTGGGCCTCATTTACTTTTTTCAAGGTGCAATTAGGAACAGACAAAGGGAAGGCCTGACCTAGAAACTTCCTCACCTTGAACAACAGGATCTACAACCCTACTCTTCACCTTTACCATCTACCATATAGCAGTCTTCAGGAAGAACTAATCAGTACCCAGTTGATACGAATCATAGCTTTGCTAAAAGTAGCCCTGCTTACATCCTACGCACTTCATTGTCTGGGTCTCCACCCTACAGCAGCAGGAATGCAAGCAATACACTTTCACTGTCTGGGGAAGCTATCCCCATCCTATCTTATGCCATACCACAACCAGGGGCATTTAAAATCGATCACACTTCCCTTCAATTAATTCTATTAGCCCAGCTTTAAGGGTGAACCTCAGAAGATATCTGCTCCAGCATTTACAAAATCTCCTTTTCATTATTTACCCTGTAAGCTATCCCACATCGCTATGATCATGAAGTTTCTTTTGCCGTTGAGTGCAAGCTAAACCTCTCAATGTTTTCCTGTATATGCGTCTAGCCATTGCTTTATGCTTTCAGCTCTGAACTGATGGCTGTCCTTGCTAAAGCCGTGGTCCAGCAGCCTCCTTTCAGTGGACTGACTGCCTGAATCAAGTGATTATCAAAAGTAACTAATGTAGCACTGTCATGCAAATAATGTTTTTCTACAGTTTGCAAACTCAGACTGTTGCGTGCAGTCTCAAAAAAGCTTCTTGTGAACTTCCATGAAAATTGACCTGGACTTAAAACACTGAAATGTTGTCTCTCCTTTTCTACCAAATTAACCTCTACTTACTTTCCATCCTCTGCATGCGTGCTCTCTCAAAGCACAGCCTACTCTAAGTCCCAAACGATTTTGTCTTAGTGCACAAATGTCATCCCCTCTCCTTTAAAAGTCATACCCCTGCTGCAATCTAACACTACCTAGGGGCTCGTTACGATGTCCGGCGGAATCACTTCCGCCGACGCCGACACTGTTCGGTCGCATTCCTATATTTCACTATGGGGGCATGCATTACAGCCATAAACCGGCCATAATGCATGCTCCTATAGTGAAATGGGAGGTGCGGTTCATCCCTGCACCCCGTGGCGGGGTGCAGGGATCAACAGGGGGGCAACATAGGTGCCCCCCGGCCTCCAACTGGAGGCCGTGCACCAAAAGGGACCCTGCTGGGGGCCCCCTAACACGGGGGAGGAGGAGGCGATCGCGCCCCCAGGGGTAGTAAAAAAAATAATTTTGAAAAAAATAGGTGGGGGCCTTTGCGCCCCAGGGGTAGTAAAAAAAAGGTCGGCACTCCTGACATATGGGCCGACACCCTGTTGGGCCCTCATTAGTTTTAGGAATATGCGTTTTCCCTGGAAGGGGGGGGGGTGGGGGGGGGGAAGAGGACACCCCCCCACACACCACAAATTGCCTGTAGGTGTGGGTCGGTCCTGAAGACATGGGTCGACCCCCTTGAGGGCACATTTTATTTTCTATAAATGTGTTTTTCCCCTGATGGGGGCGATTGCGCCCCCGGAGAAAACACACATATATTTTAAAAAAGCCACACCATATGTGGCAATATTTTAGAAGAGGAACATAGGAGATTTTATTAGAAGAATAATCTCAGATATGCCAAAAGTTAATAAAGATGTGGCGGCATGTTTGCATGCAGTGGAAGGCCCTGCACACAGGTTGACTAGTCATCTTTCAGTTGCTTATTTCTTTTAGGTGAAATCTTTGCCCCGGCTGTATTATCATGTTTTCAAATCATAAAATAATGATGTAATACTATCAAAAAAATGTGCCACATAATTTGCCTTTTCTAGCCGCATAATTTAGTCAACCCTGTCCTATAATTGGGTGCTCTCCAGCCGCATGATTCCAGTGACCCTGGTGATAACCCTCTATATTTTCACAAGGAGCACGCCTCGCACAAAGTTGCGGGAGCTACTTTGTGAATGTGTGCTTCTTGAGATCAAAAGTTGATTTGTGGCTTCTGGAACTTAGTTTTACACTGGCAAAGACCCAGCAGCTCCACCAACGATAAAGTTTTGCATAAGCCATGACAAAAATATGGTGTGATATTTGGTATATGGCAAGGTGAAGTAATACTGTGTCTTTATTATGTCTTTTTTTAGTGACTTTGTAGAACCTGTAGACTCAGGAAGCCAATTAAGTAATTTTGTGTTTATTTACTATTGCACAGATCTCAAACGCACACATCCACCAACTGATTTAGAACAATACTTCTGCCACCTACGTAGGACAGTGTTTTAGAAGAAAGGCTTTAGCAAGTCAGCAGAGATGGCGACTCGGTGGATGACTGCTGCCAAGGCCCTAACTCGGGTTATGGAGAACAGCTCTGAGGCAGGATCAGAGACTAAGAGAGCAGATACTGAGACAGCATGTGAGGGAGAGGAAAATGGAGCAGAATCTGGAAGTCATTTTTCAGTCAGCAGAGTTCCATCCAACGACTCAACTTCCAGCGATTCTGAGGGACATGATGATGGCAGTCGTGCTGTCCTTTTGCAAGCACAGTCTGTGCAGTGGAGGGACCACAGCAGGTTAGACCATCCAATAGAGCAGGCATGTGCAGCGGCAAACACAGATGAAATGCTCTCTTGGCAGTCTCCCAATTTAGTTCAGCCCCAAATTCCGCCTTTCAATGGAGATGCTGGATGTAAAGTCGATACGGACAATTTTTTGCCAACTGACGTTCATCTTTTTTGGGATGTTGACTTCCTTGAGCAAATTGTGCAGCAAACAGATTTGCATGACAAAAAATTTCTAAGGGAGCATGAAGGCACTCTAGGGCCTCATTCTAGGGCATGCCAGTGGACTCCCACTTCACTTGAAGAGTTGAAGATATTTTTTGATCTAATGCTCAAAATGGGGTTAGTGCACAAACCAAGTTTGCAGTCCTACTGATCAACTCGCATGGTTTGGATAACCCCCATCCTTGCACCGTACATGAGCAGAGATAGTTTTTGGATGTTGCACTGTATGCTGCATTTCAATGACAATTCTGCTGCATTGCCCGGGACCATGCAGACCATGACATATTGTTGAAAATTCAGCCTGCTGTGGAACATTTGTCTGCCAGGTTTCCAGAGACTTATACTCCTAGTAAGAATATAGCGACTAATGAGTCTTTGAAGGGTGGCTGCTGTTCAGACAGTACATTGCGAGCAAAAGAGCTCGCTATGGCATCAAGTTGTACATGCTGTGTGAGAGCTCTAATAGCTATGTGTACAGCTTGAGAGTGTATTGCCCCCCCATGCTAGGAGTCACAGGAAAGATTGTATGTGAGCTTGTCCAGCCACTCCTTCACAAAGGTTATAACCTTTATATGTACAACTTCTATACAGGAGTAGAGCTGTACAAAGCTGTCATTGTGGCATGTGGTACAGTTCATTGTCGCTGTAAAGGCTTCCCGTAGGAGCTTGTTTTTAAGAAACTCCAGAAATCCCAGAGCACAGCGTTGCGTTCCAACGAACTGCTCGCAGTCAAGTTCTCTGATAGGATTCATGTTTACTTGCTCAATACAATTCATGATGAGAGCACCTCCCCTGTCACAGTTTAGGGTCAGATGGCCAAAGTTCACATGCCCAACTGTATACTTGATTGCAACAAATATGTGGGCGGAGTGGATTAGAATGACCAGGTTCTTCAGCCATACAATGCGAGTCATAAAACGTGCCCTTGGTATATGAAGCTAGTTATCCACCTAATCCAGATGGCAACATACAATGAGTATGTTGTTTATCGCCAGACCGCCATCGGAAGACTCATGTCTTTCCTTGACTTTCAAATGACCGTCATTGAAAGTCTTACGGCTACAGAACCAGCTGCTTCTACTTCATAAGCTCTGAACGACGTGGCAAGGCTGCAGAATCAACACTTTGCTGATCGCATTCCTGAAACAGTTAAAAAGACTTGTCCATGTTGTCGTTGTAGAGTCTGCTCTAAGCAAGGAAAGAGGCAGGAGAGTTGTGTTTACTATCTCCAGTGTCCATCTCACCCTGTCCTATGTTTTCCTACTTGCTGTATGTTATACCATACAAAAGTGAAGTACTGGGAAATTGACTGTGGTGGAGACGCCGTAAGATAAACCTTTAAATGGCTGTGCATGGAGACCTACCTTCCATGGGCCACTACTTCACTAGTCAAGCAGCCACAGAATTTTTGTTCCTCTACTTGAGGAAATCATGGACTTGCTTTTGCTTATGACCTGCTCGACATCTTTATCCGCCGGCAGAACATGGTAGGTGTTCTGTTCGCTGATTGACAAGTGATTATAGTTCCCACCAATGTTCCCTCTAATATTGTTTCCCTGTGTGCTGCAGTGAATGGTCTCTGTGCACTGCAGCCGAGACCATGTACATCAAAGACATGTGACAACTCACTAATCAAGCGAGTGTGCTTCCAGAATCAGTGGTATTTGCTAGAAGTGAAAGTACTCACCGTAGTACTCACCCTTTACCCTAAAATGACACCTCAAGGCTGACCCCTTGTCTGACCCTTAGCCCTTCAGCTATCATCTATTGATGAGTCAATAAGGGATGGAGGGACCAGGTGTTGGCACTACGGGAGGTTTTCAGGTAATTTAGTAAGAATTGTATGGCTGATAAAGACTACATGGGGGACTCAATGCCCCGCTACACTTCACACCTGACTGGCACCAACGTCAGCGTGAGGAGGAGCTTGACCCACCAGCGCTATTTAGCGCCCCTTCAACACCCGCTGTGCAGGACACCAAAGACTACATGGGGGGACTCAAAACCCACAACACATCACGCCTGAGTGAAACTGTCAGCGTGAGAAGGGGGAGGAGGAGGAGCTTGACTCCCCAGTGTTATTTAGCACCACTTCAACACCCGCTGTGCAGGACGCTAAGGACTACCTGGGGGGACTCAAAGCCCCACAACATATCGTCCCTGAGTGGCGCCAACATCTGTGTGAGAAGAGGAAGGAGGAGCTTGATCCCCCAGCACTATTTAGCACTACTTTAACTCCAGCGCCTGGGTAAAGACTGGGCCAAGGGAGTGCCCGTCCTGCACCCGTCATCACCCGTAGGAGGCTGAGCTGAGCCAACCCCCTTGGTTCTTCTCATTTTTGCTCTGAGGGTCCCCTTTCTTTTTAATTTAGGCATTATTTATGCTTTCTTGGACTACTTTGTTTCTTCTGCCAGGAGTGCCATCGCTCAGAAATCCAAGGACAGCGGTTCGGCTGAAAAACGGTTTGACAAATTTTAGCTTTAAAGAATTTTCTATTTTTTATGCTGTCCTTGTTTGTCACTACTCCTATAGCATTAGCTGTGTCTTGTATATAGTTAACACTCACCCTGAAGCTCTTGTCTACAGCACCTATGGGGTAGAGAAAGGCAGGGGAGGTCCCCTCAGAATCTCGTAAGCTCAAAAAACCGAGACATGCAGCAGAAAACTGCACTATCAATGAAATCTATGGCAAGTCCCAGAAGTGCAACACAATCTGACAAACACACCTCTTCAGTCAAACCCATACCATCAACCCAGTCTCCTGCTCCTAATCCTATAGCTGAAACTCGATCAACCACTCCCTCTCAAGATTCCAATGCCCTCTTGGAAAACAAAACATTTAAACATCTCTTTCCTTGCAGTAACAGATTCACTGCGCTAAAAAACCATGTGGATACACAGACCGCGAACTCGCAAACTCCTACAGATTCCCTCATTACCCAAGAACCAGTCCCTAAAGCTATGTATTTTATAATAAATATTGTCTGTCACCAGTAATCCCAAAGACGAGATAGGACAGCTCAAATCTGTAGTTGCTTAATTATCCCAGAAGGTGCAGGTCCTTTTATCAAGGGGTCACACTCCCGTGGGTGCAACTGTGCTTCGAGAACCGTAGTTGAACGGTCTACTATGACTGACGTTCCACTCGTTGCTCATTAACCAACTCCATTATAGGAGGTTGGGGACTGAAATCTTCAATGGCAGCAGTACTAAACCGACGGAATGGCTAGCGAACAGGCATTTTTCAACCACTCCTTACTGAAACAAGAGAGGCCAAAGTTAGGATACCACAGATTTGAGAATGCTTGTCAACATACTGCACCCTTTCATAGCTCCTCTTTGCGTTGAAGGAAGGGTCTCACTCTTTCCATGGTCAATGTCCCTAAACTCAGGAAAAAGGCTCAAGAGAGCACACATTCTCTGATCAACAAGGTCATCCACTGGATTAGGATCTGGAGGGGCTTTTTATCTCATCAATTCTGACATTCTCTTTGCTCAAAGTATAACGCAAAGCTCCAATTCTTTTGATTACATTAGACTACAACTCATACTTCAGAACTTAACGGAGGGTTTAGTGAACTTGGATGCCACATCTATTTTACCATCAGGTTCTAACGTCCTATTCAAATATAACATTCATCAATACATAGCACCCAATTCATCTCAGCCTTCCATTATGCTCTCAGTCGTGGGAGATTCTGATGTGCAACAAAGGTCTCTTTTGTCTCATCCGAAATTTAATTGCCCACCTGACTGCCCAAAATCTTTGACAACACCACCTGTCAAAGGTTGCTCAGCTGTGTCAAAAGGTTTACAAGGACTCCAGTTCTATCCCAGCAGCCCACTAAAAGACACTGACTGAACGAGTTCTTCTGGGATAACTAGCATTATGAATACTGGTCTTCTGTCCCATTCTTTCACAAATTCCTTTCTCTCTCTTTCCAACCCACTAAAACTTGTCCTTGCTCCTAATGATGATTCTGCATGTATTACCAAGATTCGTATCCTCTCATGGAATATCGCTGGCATACGCCACAAAGTTACTGAGCCTGCGTGGAATAACTTCATGGGTACATTCCATATTGCTCTCATCCAGGAATGTGGGGCCACGTCCCCAGTTCATAGAGTAGGGTACTTCTCTTATTGCATTGACGCTACTTCTTCCACAAATGGCAGACCCTTAGGAGGATTGATTATTTGGATAAAGGCGTGTTGAAAAATTAGACATTTCCTCTCCAGATATCTTGGGGCTAAACATAAGGTCCCTCAAAGGGCTATTGATTAAATTGTTAATATCTTTGACATTTATAGTCACTCAGTAGCTAAAAACAGAGTCACCAACCTTAACCATCCTTGAGCATTCCCTCTCTTCTCGCAAAAATCCTCCTCCTATGATTCTAGCAGGAGATTTTAACATCACCTACGAACCTCTTGACTGCACCATAAGTATAACTCAGTGGGAAGATGAGACCTTAGGAATTCCCACTTTGGAGGCTGATCCTATTAAAATCTGGCATACAGCTGCATTACAATTAGCACCTCTAATGCTGACATATGGGCTTAGAGCCTGTAATGGGAAGTCCAAATCCGAAAAGGGCAGGGCATTCACATTCAAGAGGGGAAACCAGAAAAGGCGCTCAATATACAAAGAACTCTGCAGCCAGTGCTTCTAAAACTATACCATATTTCAAAACACAGGGAGGCTAGAAACAAAGTGAGTGCAGTGTGGATTATGCTGGTCTGATTTTGTTACTGGGGGCTGACAGCGCAGCACTGCAAAACCGGCCTCCCACCCTTCCAGCCTCCCGGGGAAACGCCCGATGCCCTGTACGACCAGTCCGGCCTTGATTAGCCTTCTCGAAAACTTACAATTTTTTTTTTGTGCCCAGCTACTTGATAAATTGAAGGGATGCATGGATGACTTTAAATCCTTTCTCCATTCCAAGCAAGCTTCCGTCTGAATATCAAACCTTCAGATTCTCTCTTAATACCCGGAAATACATAATTCTGCAAAAAGACCACCTGTACGTGGCCTTTGTGGATTTGAGAGCAGCCTTTGATCTGGTACCCAGAAATATCTTATGGGATGTTCTTGGTGCAGTGGGGGTCCCATGCCACATCCTAGACATTACTATAAGGCTCCACTAATCTACTTATGCCCAAGTTAGATGGGGCAGTTCGGGTGAGCTGACTGATCCAATACCGATCCACAGGGGTGTTTGCCTAGGCTGAGTTTTGGCCCCTACTTTAATCTCACTATATATCAATGGGGTCATTTACTGCCAGTGGGCTCAGCGCAAAAGGTTTTGTTCCCTAGGATGCTTAATCGGCGCCAGAGAATCAAATCAATGGGCACGTTACTTTCGGTGGCACTGAAGTGCTGGGACAGATGCACGATGCGCTCTAAAGATGTGCCGCTCTATGCACCTGGCATCCCCCTGGCTGGGATCCCTCAAGTGGGACTTGGTCGCCCCCTTCCCCAAGGACAGCTGCTGGGCTGGGAAGAAGCGGGAATTCAGACTATAGGTGACTGTTACTGTGACAGAGAACTACTACCACTAGAGGAATTTTTAGAGTATCATGAGTTGCCACCGGGACAATTCCTAAATTATCATAAGATACGGGGAGCTCTGGTAGAATTGTGGGGTCCGGATGTGAAAGAACCGGTCACCCATACGGCGCTTCAGGCCATGGTGACATTAGGATCGGCAGGTCATCTGGTGAAGTGGCTTTATCAAGCCATAATGGAGACCACCTATCAGCCTCTACCTCGCCTGCAGAAACGGTGGGAGAACACATTGAATAGACAGCTCACAGAGAACGACTGGAAACGAGTTTTAGGTAGCCCAAAAAAGATATCTAGGAATGCTGCCTTTAAATGTATTCAATTTAATACGCTCCACAGAACTTACCTTACCCCACACCGGTTGAATGTAGTGTATGGGAGTGATACTCAGGCCTGTGCCAGATGTTCACAGGGGGATGCCGACTTTGATCACATGATTTGGGCTTGTCCTGAACTTATAAATTATTGGTCTACGATCGTTGACATGCTCAACAGGCTTTTATCCCGGAACTTGGCGTGTTGCCCAGAGGTCTGCCTTTTGGGCCTTTTTCCGAGACCGAAAGCGAAAAGACTTGGTCACAGATTTATAGACCTGGCTTTTCTTTTAGCCAAACGAAGACTTGCACTCCGATGGAAGGCAAAGCAACCCCCTCTAGTGGTCCATTGGGAACAAGATGTTACTTGCTGGGCTAGAGCGGAGGAGAGAGCCCTAATTAGGGAGGATAGGGTCACGAAGCGGCGTAAACCTCTGGCTGAGCCCTGGGCGGAAATAGTGAAAGCGTGGGATACACGGCACTTGTCCGACTTGACCACACATTCCAGCTCCACCGATTCTGAAGGGCGGGAATAGGCGGGCACATTGGCGGTGTTAGAGGTTGTTTTGGGGATAATTATGGGTGCCAGGTCCCTAGAGGAATGAGATGGGCTAGACTTACATGCGCAGTGCTGAGGCAGAGCTCTATACCCACCCAGCTAGCGGATCGGATGCAGCCCTGGTCAGGGCAACAACTGGCTGCACAGGCCTACCGGTCTCACGGAGGTCTAGGTCCTTCCCTCCCCCCCCCCCATTGGAGGCCCCCCCCCGGACCTTCAAGTAGTGACGTTTAAGCGATAGCTGATTCTTGAACTAGTTGCAGACCTCTGGTGGGTTTTTCTTTTGTTGTAAATATTTGTTTTGTTTTCTATTGAATGAAGACAAGGAACTTGCTCTATTGGTTCTTTTTCTGTACTCCTGTGATTACTATGCTATGTTGCATAATAGCTGAATGATTAGCCTATGTTATAGGTTCCGGTTGTCTTCATGTTTCATACGCCTGGATGGGAAAATGTGGACAAAGACCCGACCATCCCCCAGTGACTTGTTTATTCCACATGGTGAGAGATTGATTTATTTCTCGACTAACAATGTGAGAGGTTGTTAAATTGGATATGGGTCACCTTGCTATCATCACTGAGTTGATATCTTGTATCCTGATCCTCTATATTGTGAATATTGATAGGTGTAATGTAAAGGACAATCACACTTGATATTATGTTGATCTCACTATGGAAATGTAACAATGTTGAATGTGAAGGATAAGAGCGTTATATAAATGCTAATAAAAAAGATTTACAAAAAAAAATCAATGGGGTCATTACTGTGGCAGTATTGACGCTCCAAAACTGGGTGGTAAAAAGGTACCTGCATACCTTTTTTTGCAGACAACACCGGGCTCTTGTCAAGGACTCTTTCTGGCCTTCAAAACCTTTCGACTAAGTTCCAGAAACTCTGCAGTGAAAGAGGGCTGGAAATTAATATTCAAAAGACAAAATAGATGGTATATAGACTACACAAAAAATAGACTGAGCAAACCTTGCAAGGGAAATGCTCCGCTTGAATCAGTTAAGACCTTCAAATATTTAGGTTTAAAGGTTAGTAATTCACTTACATGGACTCAACAGTTATTAAAAAGTAGCCTAATAATTCATCATAGAGCTGCTGCTACCTTAAAAATACACAAATCGTCACAAACCAAGGCAGTCTCTCCAGCTTTAAAAGTATATAGGGCCAAAGCCCAGGCAGTTGCACTGTACGGAGCAGAGTTATGGGGATTTTCCAATGTAAGTATTTTGGTGGCAAAGGAGTTAAGCTTTCTCAAATCATTACTAATCTACCAATAATTCTGGATACTGGTCTTAAAAGCCTTGACCATATAGCTGCCCTTAAGCCTCTCTTATACTGGATGAAACTTTGGTGCTACCATGAACTAGACTCCTACAGAACTCAACTACTTGATGTGAAAAGTTTAGGATCCGACACTAAGATTAAGTAGCTTTCACCCTTAAAGGCATGGTTCACAAAACTAGGCCTCCAGACATTATATACCACTCCGTCTTCCAACACATATGATACTAAGGGCATTCTAATCAGTTCCTATTGGGATTATGTTGTGACCCAATTGCACTGCTCCTCCAGCACTGGTCACTTTCTGATTTATTTCTATTTCACAAGCCGCGAGGTGTTCTTAGATGAGATTTTACCTCAGGCGAAAACTCTTCTTATCAAACTCAGATTTGGTATATTATCCTTAAATATTTTCACTTCTAAATGGTCCACTGTGACTCAAGGTTCTCTGTTTTGTAAAAACTGTTGTGACAAAACTGAGAATATCAAATAAAAATTTTTTTTTTTGCTGTAGTTACATTAAATCTAGATGCAAATGGATTCGGTCTGTGTGCCTCAACCTTGGTTTAACAAATTATCTAACTGCCCTTAGGGTTTTTAAAACTGACACTTCAAGAAGTGTTGTGTATGCCCTCAGCAAATATCTGTTCTGGGCATGGATAACCAAAAATAGACCTCTCTAATCTTCACTGAAGAAGAACTTCTATGCTTCTTAACCTTCCCTGGACTGGGCTTTCCCCAATTATTTTAAAATTTGTATTCTCACTATTATGGCGTTTTACCTCATATGCACTTAAGCTGTTTTGCGCTAGTACATTTTTATACTTCCAAGTTTTATGTGCCCATGATGTGTTGCCTGTTTATGTTGTCTATGAATGTATTTGTTGCTGCTTGGATACCTACCATAAACGGGGATTGAACAACTCATAAACTACAGCGCTCCAAAGGTTGATCATTACCCTAGTTGACATTCAATTGATCAGTTTTAGGTATGTGGCCCAGACTACACCAACCATCTAAGCTGAACCCACTACTGTTTAATCTATGGATATGATTTAATGTTGCCCATTGGCTCCTAACATATGCACTATAATTCTGTTTGTATCACAACCTCGTTTGCACATCCCTTTTGCAATGCACTTTACATCTTACTTACATCAAGTCCAAATGTTTGTGATGTTTCTTTTTATCTCTTGTATTTTTATGGTCAGCTGATCAAAATAAAGAAATAATAAATAAATATTGTATTGAAATTACATTTTTATAGAGCTAACTAGCCCTAACAAAGTGTTGTAGTGCTTTATGCCAAGCAGCACTTTGCTCAGGAAACAAGGTAAGTGGTTTATCCAGTGGTAATTTTGTAAAGAGTTTAGTTTAGTTCTATCAAGGAGACCATTCCATGCCTCCATGTCCACTCCAGTGTCTCTGAGGTGGATTAAAATTAGTATCAGTTAGCTATGATCATTAGTGAGGGAGGGTATATGAGTTCATGCAGATGGTCGGTGGGATTAGGATATGAGCTAGAGCAGATTAGGTATTGCTAGGTTGCACAGTCTGATTTACCAAGAAGGATAGTAAGTAAGTAAGTAAGTAATTCTTTATTGCTCAGTTAATTAAAACCATTGCAATCAGCTACATGCGCTTATACATATAAACAAACTTAAAATACAATTTTATCTAGTACACCCATTTTTATAAATGAATTAAAAAAAATTCTTTAAAACGTTAAAAACTTTTCATAAGGCTAATATGTGCTTTCTGAGAGATAGACTTCATTTAACACGTTCCATAAATTAAGATAAAAATGAGTCGTTATGTGGCCCAAAGTGTCTAAATTCAAATCCATGCGACTACAGGTTCTTAGAACAATTTTAGGCAACACCGTCAGGTGGACGTAACAGTCAAAAGATAGATCGTTGGTTTCGAGCAGCTTCTGCGGTTTTATATCGTTGTGACCAATCCTTTATAACAGAAGTGTATATGCTTGTTTAAAAGAAGGAGGCATTTGTTTTTTTTTGTAATTGAGATGGGCGCAGCCAGACTATCTAGGCGCGCTGCTTATATTGTTTAATGGCGAATACCTTTTTCTTGAGCCCCCTACGTGCCAGCGTAACAGTTAGGAGAGTCCGGAATTTAAAAAAAAAAATTTAATGGAAGGTTTTAACGTTGAAATGGTTGTTCCTAGTCATTGCCGAGTGGGGCAGTTGGGCTTAAATGCCGTGTGAATTTGTTTCGTCCAATCTCTCCCTTTTGGCGTTCTGCTTTTTTTCCGTTTTTTCCAGAAATTTAACAAGATGACTTGCTAATTGGATGTTTTTGCCGTCAAAGCATGCAAGAAGGATAGGTTGCAAGCTTTGAGATGAGGTGTGGACAATTTGAACAAATACAATAATAGAGATTAAGGCAAGCATGCACATGACTCAGAGGGAAGGCATGTAGAGGATGGACAGCAAGGACAAGGTCATTCAAATAAAAAAAGGAAAAGAAACATTTGGAAGTTTTAAGTTAAGATAAGATCAAACTTTTCAGGGAGGGTTTTAGGCACATAAAGTAGACGTTTGACATAACATGCACTCCGAGGATGCCAAACCGTAAAGAGAAACATCATTATTTGCATGTGAGATAGTTCTATATTAGGCACCTATTAGAGCCCCTAGAATCAGGTGAACCATAATGCACTTCTAGGCTATTGTTAGACCACTGCTTCAGTATGGACAGCTGACCAGCTGGGAGGTTGGAAGCATAAAGTATTGGCTGGAAGCATATATAGGGAACAATTAAGCACTTTAGGTTACACTAGAATGATGCAATCCCTCATGATCAAAGCAACATGAGAGAATATACAGGGTAAAAAATGCAAACATTGAAAGGAGATTCTGTAAATGCGGGAGTCATGTCTTCTGATGTTTACCCTTAAAATGTGTCTCACAAATGGTTTGCCTAAATAAAAAAGAAAAGCATTTGGTTCCCTCTGGTTTAGCATGGCATAGGATGGAGGTCAGAATAGCTTCCCAGACAGTGGAAGTGCAGAAACTAATGCACTGAAGTGAGGATGGAGAGGCCGAGCTACCTTAAAAAAATACAATTACATTTTTCATTTAACAAGGAGATGCAGATTAGTCTACTTGAGCACTGTCATTTGGCGAGTGGCAAGGAAAAATGTTTTGGCTATGGTTTGTTTTTCAAGGTGAGGAAGTTTCTAGGTCAGGTATGTCCTTTGTTTGTCCCTAACTGCTGCTTCAGGAAGGATGAGGACTGCGAGATGATGAGATTTCATCCTTACTTGAGCATTTTATGGGTGCTCTAGCCTAGAGACAGCCCCAGTGCTTATGCTGCAAGAAACATTGTTTTGGACAAAAAATGTTTCTTGAGGGCAACCTGAGAAACATATTAGAAATCCCAATCTAACACAAGGCTTATATAGGGAAACATGCAATGCATGTAGAGGACAAGACATGTGATTTGGTGTGCAGGATTTCATTTCAACTCCTAGGAGTAAAACCATTTACATGGGCCTTTACAGGTGTGGCACATGTGCACTGTGAGTGGAGAGGCAAAGACTGTGTTACCAACCCTCCTGCGAAGAACTTCCTTAAGTTACTCCTGATCAGCAGTCTGCAAAACAACACTGAGGCACTCACATACAACTGACACACACAAATGAGCTCTTTGGAACAAAATGTTTTTTACTTGTGCATGAGGGGAGTATTGTCAGGGCTGCACTACGCCACTTGCATGTGGAGAATCAAACTTCAACAGCTTTACAGATTACTTTTTAAGAATGACACCAGCCAGATGTATTTTTTCAACATGATATGTATGCCTACAAATCAGCCAGTAAAGATTTTTTTAAATCCAATCGGCATCTGATTGCTTTAAAATTATTAACAATATAACGGAGGAGCAGCTTTACAAAGTCATTAGGTCCCAAGAAATTAATGACCCTCCAGTTATCTAAGCCAACTCCGAAGTAGCCTGCATGTTGTAGCATCCTCCCCAGCCCGGGAGCATGTAACAGACCACGCCACACACGGAGCTCTGGTTTGCACGCCTTTATTATTCAGCATGCAATAGTTAACTGAATTCACTACATCACAAACTTTATTAACCACATCCAGCTACACCCAACAGATTATGTAGTACTGTAAGGAGTCTGCTGAGGACCACTAGAAACCTCGTACACACAAACACAAGACACAACATCTCCCCTTTGTAAATTAAAAAGTACAAATATATACACATATATACATTATAACTCCTCGATGAGTCGTCAAAGTGCTCTTACCAGTGTTCTAAATCTAGTTGCACGAGATAGAGGAGAGGCACCTTCATATGGCATCTCTGGAGAAGAGTTGGATGCTTGACTTAGGCACTCAGGTGGACTTGCCTCACTCATGAGGTCTGGAGTCAACAAACATCGAGGAAAATGCTTAAAGTGTGACAAGTCTCTAGGTATGGATTTTCCAGGTTGTTAGGCAGTTACCATATGTCCTTTGCTCGCCACAACTCTTAGCAGTTCAGCATCAAACGGAGCATCAGATTTGCGTGTCCACTTTTGTTTGACAAGAACTCAGTCTCCTTTCTCAAAGACCGTGTCTTGTGCGCAACAGCGCTTATCAGCATAAGCCTTCATTTTGCATTTGTGAGAGGTATCAGTGACATGAATCTCGTCAGAGTCTATTGACTGACTGGTGGTCCCTTGTGGTATCTTCGTTCCAAGAGCTCTCCCGAACAGCAAGGTGGCAGGACTTTCCCCTGTCATGGAATGAGGAGTGGAATGGTAGGCATGGACGGCTGGGCATAAAGCTGACTTGAGGTTGATTCCTTCCAGCGCACCACGCTGTACCACCCTTTTCAAAGTACTCAAATTGTTCAACAATGCCACTTGCCTGTGGCCTGAGAGGTGTGCTTTTCTGATGTTTGATGTTCAAAAGAGTAAGAAAGTCTTTGAACTCTCTGCTATTGAAGGGTGGACAGTTGTCAGATTTGAGAATGGAAGGAACACCCCATGCTGCGAAAATGTCATCCAGCCTCTCGATTACTTTGTCATGTGTGGTTGATTAAAAGCATTCCAATAGAGGAAAACGTGAGTACTTATCGACAACTACCATGAGATGATGTCCATTATTGAGGGGTCCGAAGAAGTCTACTGCAATCCTATCCCAGGCCTGCTTAAGGAGATCAGACATATTCAGCAGGTGAAGATTCATTTCGGGAGACAGACAGTTACACAGATGACAAGCTTTCAGCTCTCTTTCAACTTAGTCATCAAAGCGCGGTCCCTGAGGGCTCTTTTAGTGGCGGCAATGCCACGATGTCCTTCATGTGCCAGTTCAATAATGTATTGCCTCAGGCTTTCAGGGATAACTATTCCTGCCCCTCTTAGTATGACACCATCATGTGTAACAGCAAGTTCTTCCCAAATATTCTTGGAGTTCTGGTACTCAACATCATCTGTAAGATGTTGAGTATGTTTCCTCCACAATTGTTTTGCAATGATTTCTTTAAGCTTGAGCATGCCTTTGTCAGTTTTAGTAGCGTTCAGAATCTGCTCAATAGAAAGGGCTGCAGGAGCACTTGACTTTACTATGAAATTAATGTAGGCCTCATCCGCTTTGGACGTTGTAATAGCAACACTCATGAAAAGTATGATGCAGGGTTTTGATCTTTCATGGTTTGTGTACAATAGTGTAATCATACTCCTGCAGACGCAACCCCCGCCTCTTGGCTTTCCGAAAATTGTGATCAATGCCTGATGATCCGTGACAAGGGTGAAATGCTTTCCATATAGAAACACATGGAGGTGCTCACATGCCCATACTACAGCTAAGCTTTCTATCTTAAGTTGAGAATAAGCATGTTCTGTCTGAGATAGGCTCCGGCTAGCATAGGCCACAATGTGTCTCTGAGCATAGTGCCTATCCATTGTGTTGGGCACGGATTGCGCCCAACCCCACTGGGCTTGCATTTACCACAGTAATCTCTGTATGCAATTTCAGATCAAAATAAGCCATTTAGGTTGCATTCCATATTGCGTGTTTTGTTTTCTTGAAACTTTGGTCACATTCAGATAACCATTCAAACGGAACATTCCGCTTTTTAAGTTCTCTTACAAGGGCACTCACAGTGGCAAAATCACAAATGTACCTCGTGTAGTAGCTGGCCATGCCTAAGAAGGATCGCAGCATGGTCATATCTTCTGGGGGGCAAGTAGACGACAATGGTTGCGCATGTAAGTGAATAGCAATTCGGCGGTGTCGCAGTGCAACAGGGCGAATGTCCTCATTAATGTGAAGCTGCACCTTCATTGTCTTAAGTTTCCCAAGTCCATGAAATAATGTCAGGAATTGACTCACTATTTCAAAATGTGTATTCAAGTTGTAGCTAAAAGAAATAAGTCCCATGTCAACAGCAGTATTGAATTTTAATAAGCATGCACTTGATGACATACCTTGGAGGACATGAATTGGCGCTTGCACTATAGTTTTCTTGTGCTGCATGGTTGCTAAAAAGGATCCTTCACTCTGCAAGGGCGTAGAAGCTGCCCTGGTGTACACCTTTGTTCTCGACAGTGTGAGACATGGTATGTGAGATAGTTCTTTGTATTTTTCTGCTTGGATGATTTTTATCGATGCACCACTGTCTATAATAAAAGGTGTAGGGAAAACATTCACCTTGAGCGTGATTTTGGGAAAATGGCCAAATTAATTTTGTTGCTTCATGTGGTGATTCTTTTTAGATTTTTTTGTTCTTCTCTGCAAGCAGCCAATCCTACATGTGCACATCGGCCTGTGACTGACATCAGCATCGCACATCCACCTTACTGTCACTTGATGACGTTAACACACCTTTGGAAGATTAATTTGGTAACAATCCACTTCGTTTCATTCCCACTTGCCTTAGTCGATGCTGCCGTTTGGCCTTGTGGGAGTGAGTACTTTTGGAACTTTCTTGCGTCCATCTTCTCATCTCTACATGATGCACTTAGTTTCTCTTTCGCTTTGCAAACCTTTATGAAATGGTTTTCCAACCTGCAGCCTTTCCATATCTGTCCGATGGCCGGACATTTACCTTCATGTGGAAAGGAGAAACCACAGCGGAAACACAATTTCTTTTTCTTCTGAGACATCACTCTGTGGGCCTCTGCCTTGTGTTTCTGCTTACTTTTCATACTCAATGCTGATTCATATTGGGTTGTACTAGCATCCATATCAGCAGCCTGTCGATCAGCATGTTCCTCCACTCTTGCAGCCATGAGCACTTTCTCCAAACTGAGCGTTTCTCGCAGGATGCATTGTCGGATTGAATTGAAGAGGCAGCCATCGATAATCTTAAAAACGCATGACTTCTTCATCATTGAATTCACCGAAGTTGCAGTGCTTTATGAGCGTATCAAGTCTGTCAACAAACTCATCCATCGTCTCACCAGGTTGCTGTCTTGCTTGGTTGAAGATGTACCTTTCATAGTTGACATTCGGCACTAGATTGAACTTGGCTTCCAATATCTTCTTGATATGACAGTATGATACTTCATCAGCTTGTGATATCTTCTTTAATACTTCTTTTACTCCATCACCTGCAAGGATCTTTAAGTATTTGATGATCTTTTTGTCATCTGCTTCTGCTATAGCATCTATGGAGTCAAACGTTTGGATCCAGGCAAACCATTGGCGCCAATATTCTGCTTTTTGGAGAAATGGAATGGAGGCAGTGGTTTCAGGAACACAGCAGCACTGTATTTGGCACTTTTCCCGTCCTCCATTTGTTCTAGTGTGTGCTGTTCAGACAGCGCTGGTCTCTCAGCAACTCTTGGCCCGGTGGCACCTCTCCAAGCATCAGTCTGCTCACTAGTACTTGGGTCGTCGCACCCAAGCTGAGGTCGGCAGGCGCCATCTTCCTTCTTCACGCTGAGTAATGGTTTAGAGTCTTGCACATGTTCTTCACCGCTCTCAACTTTATGCTTTATACCTGGCTGTCGCTGCCATTAGCATTTCTCTGAGCCTGGTCGTCTTTGCCTATGCTTTCCTGAACCTGGCTGGTACTGCATTTAGCACTTCTTCGTAATTGGTCGTCACTGTCTGCCTTGTATACGTGCTGGCTCTGAGTTATGCTGTGGTACAGTACCTCTTCTTTCGGCCTTTCCAGTAGACTTCTGGTGGACTTGCTGACTGTGCTCTTCCGTAAGGCTTTCACCTTCTTCGAAGCCTCTCAAGAACTGGAGTTGTGCTTTGACTTCACATACGCCAACTGTAGACCGCCTCATTGGGTGCACGTGGCACACACGAGCAGTTTGCTGGACCACCAGCAAACTCTCAGGGAGAGCAGTCTTGCATCCTTGGGGTCACGTATCCGCTATCTTGTCACCAGTTGTAGCGTCTCCCCAGCCCCAAAGCATGTAACAGACCACGCCACACATGGAGCTCTGGTTTGCAAGTCTTTATTCTTCAGCATGCAACTGTTAACTGAACACACTGCGTCACAAACTTTATTAACCACACCCAGCCAGACCCAATAGATTATGTAATACTTGTAAGGAGTCTGCCAAGGACCACTAGAGGCCTCGTACATTACACAGGATGCAAAACAAATCAGTAAAACATGCACACACTTTTTTTAAGTCACTTTTTTTTTATATTGTACAATAATTACAGCAATATAGTTCTCCTAATAAGCGTTCTACTCTAAGTGCTCTCAATCTGACTGCCGGGGTGGACCACTTTGTAAACACTGGCTGCATCACAGCCCGAGCTGTGCTGAAACGCACTGAAAATGTTGACCGCTGTACAGTACAAGCTACGCTGCAGCGTGCTCCTTTAATCTTTCCAGTTAAAATGGCAGCCAGAGTAAAGAAATGCTTTGGCTGCGGAAACACCTTGGTAAATACCGAAGGTGTCAGACTCTTGGAGTAGTAAGTAGGGGTACCCGGGGGCTATTTACTTTTTCTGAGAGCGGAACTCAAGCCTTATTAGTATTTTACCATCTCTACCAAAGGGGGACTGTGAAGTATTGATACCATATATGATGTTTGTTGCGGCAACTTGCAGGGCATTTACCCTGGTTTCTAAACTATGAATGAATGATATCAACAATTTCCGCTTTTTAAATGGATATTTCAGTGGGTCATGGGAGCTTTCGACGGTGATAACACATCAGTAAATACTGGTGGCGTCAAACTCTTAGAGTAGTAAGTCGGGCTACCCGGGACATTTAACCTTCAACTTTTTTCTAATAAGGGCAAAACTAGAGCCTCATTAATATTCTACCATCTGTAAAAAGGGGGACCGTGAAGTATCAATACCAAGTATGAGGTATATTGCGACAAATTGCAGGGTATTTACAGTGTTGTTTAAACTATGAATGCGTGATATTGACAATTTGCGCTGTTTAAAATGTTATTTTAGTGGGTCACTGGAGTTTCAACACCTGCCCATTCTCATGAACAATGTGATGCCCAATGATTGATATAATGCCTATGTGTCTCTTAGAGTGTAACAACAGAGCGATGTTTCCTTGGGTTCCCCGGGTTAGGCAAGTTTTATTTTTACCCGGGTAAGACAAATCTGTTTATTAACTTATGTGTTAATGCCTGATATAAACTCCGCAAGAATGTGATTAATACAGAGTGTATATATGCTTACCTCAATGGTGATATGGTTGTAGACACATTTGAATATTAGTGTAGTTCTGCACCATTACCAGTATGGCAGTTCGGGCTGGACTGTTCTCATTGGGAGCAGGGTTAAGACTGATTTGCATTTGGCTGGGTCTAAACTGGAATGGCGTGGCGTTCAAAAAAATGATGGATTTAACCCATATCTGTGACTGGGGGTAAATATTTGATTGGCTCAGCATACCATCCATCATCTGTTCTTTTTGCATTTGTCACCCTAAGTGGGAAGGGCATGGCCAGACATGGGTCCCGTGCTCGCCACGCCACCAGATTCAAGCTATCCTGGCTGATGAGGGGTGAAACCCCGAAACTGGTCCCAGGATGCTTGTTTCTGGTTCAGGGAGCACCTGGCCTGGCAGTTTGGACTGGACTGTTCCCATGGGGAGCAGGGTCAAGACTGATCTGCATTTGGCTGGGTCTAAACTGGAATGGCGTGGCGTTCAAAAAAATGATGGATTTAACCCATATCTGTGACTGGGGGTAAATATTTGATTGGCTCAGCATTCCATCCATCATCTGTTCTTTTTGCATTTGTCACCCTAAGTGGGAAGGGTATGCCCAGAAGTGGGTCCTGTGCTCGCCCCACCACCAGATTCAAGCTAGCCTGGCTGATGAGGGGTGGAACACCAAAACCGGTCCCAGGATGCTTGTTTCTGGTCCAGGGAGGACCTGGCCTCGCAGTTCGGGCTGGACTGTTCCCATGGGGAGCAGGGTCAAGGCTGATTTGCATTTGGCTGGGTTTAAACTGGAGTGGAGTGGAGTGGAGTGGCGTTCAAAGAAACAATGGATTTAACCAAGATCTGTGACTGGGGGTGAATGATTTATTGGCTCAACATACCGTCCAATAATCTGTTCGTTTTGCATTTGTTGCCCTAAGTGGGAAGGGTATGCTCAGACATGGGTCCTGTGCTCAACACGCCACCAGATTCAAGCTAGCTTGGCTGATGAGGCGTGAAACCCCTAAACAGGTCCCAGGATGCTTGTTTCTGGTCCAGGGAGGACCAGGCCTGGCAGTTCGGGCTGAACTGTTCCCATGATTTGCATTTGGCTGGGTCTAAACTGGAATGGCGTGGTGGTCAAAAAAACAATGGATTTAACCCAGCTCTGTGACTGGAGGTGAATGTTTGATTGGCTCAGCATTCCGTCCATCATCTGTTCTTTTTGCCATTACCTGTATGAGCAGTATTGTTTGATCATTAATATACATGCAACTGCATGTTCAACCACCAGACCATAAGTGTTGTTAGTTTTTTAACTACTGTGCCATGTATTTATTGTACATCCTGCCTACTGTCTCTGTTGGCAATCGTGTACATGGCGTTTTATTTTGTCTTTTCTCTCCAATGATCATTGATCTCCGGAGTACAATGATGTAAGAGTAATTATCCTACATCTTTTATGTTTTTACACAAACTTTAGGATTTATTAGTCAATCATATAGGGTACATATAGCACAGCAGAACTGAGGGCATATTACCTCCTAGTGGGGGTGTCTGCCAATTGACTGACCAAAAACTTTGAGTCCTGAAGAAGGCCTCTGACCTTGTTAGGCATACATAGGACAGCCTAAACATGTTGACCATATAGGAACGACATAGTTACTAATTTCCCCAGGTTCATCCCCATATTTTTGTTTTTAATCCTATTAGGGCATCCACCAATAAAAGTAATACATTAGGATAGCTCTAGGTAGTTGTAACCTCCTTTCTTTGCATCTCTGGTTAACGTTAAGTATATACTTCACTCCTAAAAAACCCATCTCCCACACTTTGTGTGGTTGAGCCCTCTTTGGACTCATTTGGGACCAGGGTGTGGGAAGCCCTATGATAAAGAATGCCACATCTCGATGTGGGTGAAGGCCCTGCTTTTCGCAATATTAGGGACAATCAGTAGGCCCTGTGCAATAGAAATATATGTGTAGGAGGGAGGTTGATGTACCAATCCTCCAGTGAGTAAATCTGAGTGGTCGGCGGGGTCCAACGCAAACCAGGGGAGAGTAACAGCCGTTACACATAAAACTGCTTCATGAGTGGCTAATGGTGCAATGATATGCAAGGCTCGAAGAAGGGTCTTTGAAGAGAATTGCACATTGCGCAGTGCCTAATGATTGCCCCTGATATTCAGTTCTCCCAAATGGGATTATCTCTTGTTAAGAATACCTTTATCACCCACCAGATACTAGGTCCTCACACAACTTGTCTTGATGATGATCTCACATCTATAGAGGTCGAAACGCTATAGACATATTCCAACTCCTATTTCACTATATAAAAACTAAAGGTGTCAAACGTTGTTTTTAGATGGTGCACATTTCTTTATCACTCACTTCTCACTGCATGCCCTTGCTCCTAATTGTGAGCACTGGATCTCATTTTACACTACCAAAAAGTTCTGAAATGCTTCAATAAATGTGAAATGAATAAATCAATTGCATTATAATATTGTTTATCTGCCTGTTCTATATTTGTCCTGGTTGACTAATAATTGTCTGGTCTTATGATCAATTTAGACCTCTTTTGTCTCACACTTATTTGACTAATTGCCTACGTCAACCACTGTTTTAGTGCAATTCAGATTATTACAGAGCATCATTATAGTCTACTAAATCAAACATAATAGGTTTTTGTACAACTGTTCACATATCTGAAAGTGCTTTCCACTTTGTACAAATCATCCACTAAATGTGTATATATTTATCTTTCTGGTTTTATGCTCATCCTTTGTTTTTACCTCTTTGAGCATTTTCTGCTGTTTTTATTTAGCGAAAGGTATTGGAACACTTTACATGAGCACCAGCTTACATTACACTAAGCCACATTCATTTTTAGGCATGGGGAGATTAAATGATTTACCCAGAATCACAGGATGTTGAGCCAATGCAGAGAATCGAACTTTGTTCGCCAGCTCCAAAGTCAGAAGCTCTGGCCATAATGCCACAGAAGCCACATGAAAACTTGCTGACAAGGAATTGGGTTTGAAAGGGCTTGTAAAGGTGCCAAGTGCATCTACATAAGAATGTACACACCGGCAGGGGAGCAGATGGCATTGTTAAAAGCGGCCTGCTCCGCAGGCCTCCTTCAGAACAGTTATGGAAGAGCAGGTGTACTGCTCCTCTAACAGTGCGCACCAAGAGTAAGCTTCCTTTAGCACTGATGATTTTAAAAGCTCAAGAAGTCTTTCTCTTGATGCCCACTTGAGCAGAGGCCCTGCATGTCTGGATCTAATAGGGTGTGCACGCACGTGCGTACCCTACAGGGAACAAAGGTCACCACACTGCACATAATGATGGACGGAACATAAGCCACCTTGTCACGGTGTATCCTGTGTGGCAAAAATGTAAAGGCTTGACTAGATTTTGAAGTGCTTTTTGTGGATGTTATGTATACAATTCAACGACCACCCTGACTGCCCACGAGAACCAGAGAAAGTGCATTAAGTCAAACAAATGTCCCCTCGGACTCATTCACCAACACTTCTACTTGCTTTGAAAGTGTGCAAACCCAATTAGTAACTTGTACCATAATCAATGTTATTGAAAAGGGATACAGGCCACAATTTCTTGCATGAGGATGATTTTCAAATTTTTAGTATAGGGCAATATATATTTCAGTATGTATCAAAATTAGCGCAGACGACGCAGTGCTCAGTCAGTGAACTAATATGTATACAACAACATAGAACAAGACAGTGAACAAATTCCAAGGTTGTATATGATTTCATATCAAACAAACTTAAGCGGAGTTTCTGTCGGTATATACATTGTACCTCCTGGTGAACCATAACACATTTTGAAAGAAACTTAGGGAGAGGATGTCGCAGATTCGACAGGTAGTTGGTCTTCGGGTCTCAACAGGACAAAAGTCGTCTGACTTAAGTTCCCTAAAACCTGTGGAATCTTGGGAACTTCAATAGAGCATTTGGTAAGCAATACGTGCAAGAATACTTCAAGACAGAGTCTACAATGTATATCAGGAAAAAGCATTTGCAATGCAATCGGTCTCGCCTTTGGGACCTTATATGTATTTAGCTATGCAGCACATTAGCCTGGGTGCTGAAACATCTACTGTTCTTTAACATGGAGGGAAAGTAAGCACCAAACTGCGTGACACGCCACGTATGGGAACACATGGAGAGAAATATTGCCTTTCAGCGGGAAATGGTATAGTCCAAAGCTCTGTTTTTAATATAAAATAAGGGCCTTCGGTGGTCATATCACTGAAAATACAAGGTTTGAAAAAAATATTATTATCTATGGGTGCTCGTGAAAGACAATTTCTATGGACTAGAATCTAGAGAATGCTAAAGTGATTCTGGTTTTTTACTGACCCCTGATGGTCGTTCTCTATCAAGAAAGTTAAATAGAGGCAGTTGCCAGATAAATAAAAAAAAGAAAGTCCCTCCGCAGAAAGCAATTCTGGTATTCTACTGACCTCTGCTGGTCGTTTTCTATCAAGACAGTTAAATAGAGGCAGTTGAACAGATAAACAAAGTCCCTAAGCGGAAGCAGACAGGTCCTAGGGCTGATCTCCAGAGCCCACAAAGTACATACAAATATAAGTATATAATAAGTATATACTAAAGTATATACAAGAGGTCTCGAATGCTCGACCTAAAAAGCACACCTTTGAATTGTGTCACACCAATCAATCAATCAAATTGCTGGGGGAGCGGCTCCGTTGAGTGTGAAGGCCATCCCAAGAGCCAGGTCTTGAGGTCTTTCCTGAACTGGGGCAATGTGGGAGATTGCCGGAGGTGGAGATGGAGGGTGTTCCAGGCTTTGGCCGCGAGGTAGGAAAAGGACTTCCCTCCCGTTCTGGTCTTGTTGATACGTGGGACGGTGGCCAGAGAGAGCTGGGCTGATCTCTTTGAGTGCATGGTTAGAGAGGCGGCTGTTCAGGTATCCGGGTCCGGTGCTGTGAAGGGCCTTGTATACATGGGTGAGGAGTTAGAAGGTTATTTGTCTTTTGACTGGAAGCCAGTGGAGATTGCGGAGGTGTTGGGTGATATGACTGCGATGGGGGAAGTCGAGGATCAGTCTGGCTGCGGCGTTCAGGACAGTCTGGAGTTTGCGAAGGAGTTTCTTGTTGATTCCGGCGTAGAGAGCTGTTGCTGTAGTCCAGTCTGCGCTGATGAGAGCGTGCGTGACAGTTTTTCTGGACTCGGTTGGGATCCATCTGAAAGTCTTTCAAAGTATGCAGAGGGTTTTGAAGCAGGTCGAGGATACAGCGTTGATCAGGCGGTTCATTATGTGTGATGAGTCTAGTTTAAAGCCGAGGTTTTGTGCGTGGTCTGTCGGGGTAGGGGGATTTCCAAGGGCGGAGGGCCACCAGGAGTTGTTCCATGTGGAGAGGGTGGAGCCAAGGATGAGGACTTCAGTCTTTTCTAAGTTGAGTTTCAGGCAGCTGTTCTTCATCCAACATGATTGCAGATCATGCAGCGGCATGACACAATGCACAGGTGTGATTTTCCTGAGTAATCCGTTTGCCTCTACAGGACCATCTAAAGAACTGAGCGGCCTGTTTTGCATTGTTGGCTTTGTCTAGGAATACTCTTCTATGAGTAGGTGTGACCATTTTCTCCACACAATACATGGTGTACTTCTCCCGAATAATTTGTTTACCCCACTGGGACTGTCAGACTAACAAAGCAGCCTGGTATACGTTGTAGTCTTGAAGCATTCTGGCAAGGATTGCTTAGAGGATGCCTTATTGAAGGCATCCCACTGCCTTATTGAAGGCTCTCACTAGGTAATTTTACCCAGAAGCCTTTGCAAGATTACATGATTTCTAGGAAACTTTAGTCAGACGACTTCTGTTTTGCTGAGACCCGAAGACTAACTACAGGTTGAAATGTTGTCATGCCTTCCCTAAGTTGCTTTCAAAACATTGTATGATTTGCCAGGAGATACCATACATGAACAGACAGGGTCTCCTCTTACGTTTGTTTGATATAAAATCCTATGCAACCTTAGGACCTGTTCAGTGTCTTGTTCTATGTTGTTGTATATATATATTTGTTCACTGTCTGAGCACTGCATCATCTGCACTAAATTGGATACATAATGAAATGTATATTTTCTTTATACTAAAAATGTTAAAGCTATCATCATAGAAGATATTTTATCCTGTACCCTTTTTCAATAACATTGATTATTAATTGAGTTTTCAGACTTTCAAAGCAAAAGTAGAACTGCTGGTGAATGAGTCGCACAGAACATTTATTTGACTTATTACTTTGGGGAACTTAGGCAGTATTCCCCAGCATGTTTGCCTTAGTTTCAAAGGTAGGAATGCTCACTAGGGTTGAGGAATGAAGGTCTTGGAGGCATTCTCGGACACCCCAACTTGCATCCACAAAGGAGTTGGATTTAGCACAATTAGTGCGCTGAAGGACACGTTTTCTTGAGCTAGCGACGGAAGGGGTTCATATAAGTTAACTTGACAAACATACAGGATTAGTCCGGACTTTGATAAGGACAGAGACATAAACGGGTAGGGAAAGCTTAGGCTAGGTGTGCTTTCACAGAGATACTGCACAGGTAGAAGGCAAATAGTAATGGTAGTACAGATACATATGCCATCACTTCATCTTCACCTACGGATTCAAACTCATTGGTGACACACTTGCCCCAATACTGAATAACGCCCTCACTCAAGTAAGCAGATGACTCCAAACCACACAGAACGCAGCAGGAAGACTCCTCCCTCAACATCCCAACATGCAGACACCCTGCAACTCAAACAGCTTCACTGACTCCCCATCCACAGCTCTTTTCAAACTCCTAAAACACACATTCAAAGCCTGCACAGGTTCAGCATACCTCAATACCGCCTCAGATTTCAGAAACCTTCCAGACACCTTTGCTCAGCCAGACTCATACTCACACACATTCAATGCATACGTAGCACCAGAACAAGGAGTGACTTCTAATTGGCTTCAAAAGAGCGGAATGACCTACCTCTCCACATATGAGCCATCTCTAAAATTAGTGCATTCTGCACAAAGATGAACACTTGGCTCTTCGACTAGGTTAATCCATGGATCAGACATGATTGCTCTTGCATCGAGATGGGATACCCTCTCGGGTGATAGTGCACTTTACAAAAAAATAATAACATTACAAAGTACTCAGCACCCAACGGTACACGAGTTGGTAAAATGTTTGTCCTGCTTTCCATGTTCATCCTCCGTCAGAGCTTAGTGTATGTTCAGTTTACTGTATGACAAGTGCATTACAGTCACAGCACTGCACATAACAGTGGACGTGACATGCTAAGTTTTCACTGACTACCATGTGTCAAAAGCGAACTTTTTTCGTAGTTTATGTGGTGCTCTTCTGAGAACTCAGGCAGTATTCCCCAGAATGTTTGTCTTAGTTTCAAAGGTAGATGTGCTCACTCACTTCGAGCAATGCAGGCCTCGGAATGCATTTCCGGACACCCCCAACTTGCATCAACAAAAGGGAAGGGGTTGGATTTGCCACAGTGAGTGTGCTAAAAAAGTTTGCAGGACATGTCTTCCTGAGCTTCATGTGGCTGTAATGGGGGCCATTAGTAAAGTTCCACAAGGCATGCGTTTAGTTATGTTCAGAAAGAAGGCGGCAGTTATTTGACAGGTGGTAAAAATGTAGTCAAACTGTATATTCATTTGTGAAGATTATGGATTCACCACCTGTCAACATGTCTGGACATATGTGTTTATAGAGAATTGTTTGTGGTGTGTCTGTGTGCAATTTGGTTGATGACTGGTTGTCTTGAATGGGGAGTCCGACCTGTGGCGTATAAATGTGATAGGCCCATGAATGGCGGCAGTATGTCGATGTGAGTGCACTGATCTGTTGGTTTGGGTCTGTGATTGGCAGTACAAAAGTCTTGTGTGTGGTGAGTAAATTTTTTTAAATTTTTTATAAGAGTTTTATATAGCGCGAACTTGACCCGAAGGTATTGGGTATCAGAGCGCTTTACACGAGCACCAGTTGCGTTACATGAGGACACATTCATTTTTGTTAGGCACAGGGAGATTAAGTGATTTGCCCAGAATCACAGGATGTTGCGCGTCCTTGCCGAGACTCGAACCCAGTTCCCCAGATTTGAGGTCGACCGCCATAGCCGTTAGGCCAACTCCTCTCCCCAATAAATGGTAAATGGTGTGCGAATGGACAATAAAGTGGTTGGGGCTGTGAAAAGGCTCTATGGCTCACCTTCAGTAATCTTGGTTTCAATATTCAGATACTTTGATAAGTATTTGTGCTTTGTAGCTAGCATTTCTGGAGGTGCTAAAACCATCCAGTGTAAGTGATGGATTAACTTTAAAACATTAGTACCAGATTTATATTTGGCAGTAAGGATACTCTGTCGTAATGGCAACAGCGTATCCATACCGTGAAGATAATGGTTTGGCTGCCCGATTTATTTGCGAACGGACCATTGGTATAACCGAGGGGAAGACTTCTCCATCTCTGGCACGGTTGCACCCCTCCCTTGTCCTGACTGAGTAAGGGCCATCTGCGGCTGACCTCTATGTCTGCCCACATAAGTCAGATGTGATGACATACAGGCCAGTTTTCACTGCACGTCACCACCTAGAAAACCATGGTGGTAAGGGTCAGTGAAAACTGTCTGATGTCCCCCTTGCCATGGGAGATGAAAGCGCATGGAGAGTGTTTATAGAGACAAACCTGCCAACTACAAAGTTTTTGTAACACGTTGATAGAAGCACAGAAGATAAAACAAAGATTAAGGTTGTAGATGTGCTTCTATAAAAACGAACTAGAGGCGATCATAAGTTACAGCGGTTCGGACCAATGGGCCAGTGGGATCAAAATAAAGGAGGCGAAAAAGGGAAAAAAAAGGGGATCCCAGCACCATGCGCACACTCAAGCGAAAGCCTATAGATACAAGCTCTCTAGCTGGTAATTTGTCCAGCAATCAGTTAATTCCTGTCCAAAGGCAACGCAACAAGGCCATCTTGGAAAAAGCACCGGGAAAAATCACGTCTTACGCAACGCACAACATAGGATGGATCTGAACGTGAAACCGCTGATAGCAGCAGAAAGAACACAGTCCGCGGATGCACAGGAGGCTCTGCATGAGTCTGGGGCTGGTGGCAAGCAAGAGGGTACTTTAGAAGTTACAAAAACACAGGGGATGAGTCTCTCTGCGACGAGAGTAGAAGATGAAGATATTAATACGGGAGTAGGGGTTCTTCAGAAACTGTTTACGGCAGAATCCTTCTCCACTCCCATTTGTTGTAAGCAGTACCTTCTGTTCTCGAAATCACATTTGGCAACGATAGCCACAGCTACTTCCATTCAGCCATTCAATTCAACATTAATTCAGGCCTCGCCACCTCCAGCACCGCAGTTAAGACGGGACTGGCATTTATAGCCACAGATAGCAACAAGGAAGCTCTCCAGGAGTTGGAGAAAAGAAAAGAATCTGGCCAAATGTTTAGAAACATGTTTGAATTGATCCTGTCAGAGATTAAAGAGCTACGGACAATACAAACACAGGAAATTGCTTCATTGCATGCAAGGTTAACACAAATCGAGGACACTATGGGCAAAATTCCAGAACGCCTAACTGGAGCAGAAGATCGCGTATCTAGCCTTGAGGATAAGGCAATGACTTTTGAACAGGAAATATCCCAAATAAGACGAAATACAGAGGCACTGGAATCTAAACTACAGGATATGGAAAACTATAATAGAAGGTCTAATCTACGGCTAGTAGGTGTTCCTGAAGCAGTTGAAGGATCCCAGGTGCGGGAATGGGTTGAATCTCTACTAAGTAAAGCAATTCCAGAACTAGAAAGGGATTTAACGATTACCAGAGCCCACAGAGTACCTTTCCAATGTCCAGTTGAAGAGAATTCAAGACATGTTCAAGACCTCTTTATTCGCCCCTCGTCCGGCCGTAACTGCCGGTCCCCGAACCCCCGCACCTCCCCGTTCTATCCGAGTTCCACGCAGTGAACTCACCCAACATTCTACCCCAACACACTCCCCTTCCTACCGAACAAAATGTCAAAATATGTATAAATGACTAAGTGAACAAGAAGAAGCAAAAAGAAATTAGACAGTGGAAAATAAAACACATGACATATTCATGAAGAACAACAGCAAAGAGATAAACCAAAAGGGTACAATGAAAAACAGATTAAAACATTTCGTAATCGCTAAACTTTGTGGGGCGTACCTTTGCCCTGACAGATGCTCTCAAAGGCAGTGCCCCCCCCCCCTTGTCAGATGCTCTCAAGACAGCACTACTCCTGGTCGGGATAGGTCTTGAAGGATGTGCCATACTCTGCCAGATACTCTCCCCGCAGCACAGCCATTGGACTGGGTACAGTCACCATTGACCAGAGAGGAACCAACATGCACTCCCATCTTCCTCCCTACATACTCAGCTTTTGATCTGGGTACTACAGAAATAAAACACTTGTTCCATGTCTTTCCATTTTCTAATACCACAACATGTTCCTTCTCCTCCTTCACACGAACAGGTGCAGAAAAACGTGACCAACCCTTGCGGTCAAAACCCGGTCTCTTAATTCTAACCCAGTCAATCACCTGGACAGTTAGAACACGATGATGTTCATTCCTGGAACCATACCTCTCCTGCACGGCAGACCTCACATCTGCTACCTTAGCCATTTTTATCGCATCCACGGTTTTCCTTTCCATCCACTCTTTATTAAGCTTTGTTCCCACAACTCTCCCCCTCAGCAAAGTAAAAGGAGACATACCTGTGCTCATGTGAGGAGTAGTTCTCATGGCCCACAACATATCATTCACCGCTCCTTTGCAATGTATCCCATTGATGAGTGCAAGCTGCAATTGACCTTTGATGCAACGATTAACTCTCTCCACAAGACCATTGCTGCGGGATGATAAAGAGAAGTTAAAATGTGCTTTATACCAGAATCAACAAGAAAACTATCCATTTCCCTAGATGTTAACTGGGTTCCGTTGTTAGTTACCAACTCTTCTGGAAACCCTTCCCTAGAAAAAACTTCCTTGAAGAACTTAATGATGGTGTCCTAATTCATGCTGTCCACAAATTACACCTCGGGCCAATTAGACATTTAGTCTATCATAACCAACGCATACTTTAGTGTACTGCCCCCAACACCAAAACAACCAGCCACATCAAATGCCACTTTACTCCATGGCGTATTCTTAACCACAATAGGATTGACAGGTGACAGGCAAGTCACTTGCGACTTGTCACTGAGGATACACGTACAACAATTCCTAACATAGTGTTCGATCGCCCTGTCAACGACAGGCCACCAGAAATCCTCCCTTATCCTTCTTTTCATGGCTCGGATCCCAGGATGACCTTCATGGGCTAGGACCAGCACTCTCTCCCGAAGACACTCTGGGACAACCAACTGCCCACTCCTGCGCAGAATGCTTCCCACGAGGGATAATTCTTCCCCTACTCTCCTGAAAGGGACCAATGCTTCAAGAGTATTCCTAGGCCAACCATCCACCACACACTTCATCACCTCTTGAAGGGTTAGATAATTCGATGCCGCATCTAACCATTCTTGTTCAGACAATGCTCCTTTCGTAGTATCACCAATCAAACTCACCACACACACAATTTCCAAATCATCAATATCCTCTTGAACCTTGAAAGGCAATCGTCAACATACTTTTTGACACCAGGCACATACTTCAACCTATACTGATAACCCTGCAGTCTATACTGCCACTGGGCGATTTCGCGGGGGTCGCTCTTCCCCTGCCCTTGGTGATGAACAGATCTAAAAGAGGTTTGTGGTCAGTTCTTAAAACAAATTCCTTTCCCCACACAAAGCTTTTGAAATATTGAACACCCCACCACATGGCTAAAGATTCTTTTTCAATCGTGGAGTAAGATGATTCTGCTCCACGAAGCTTTCTAGATGCAAATGCAATAGTCTCTTCTTTTCCATCAGCCCTTTTCTGCATAAGCACCGCCCCCAGACCCACATTACTAGCATCAGTGGTTATAATGCATGAGTCATTGATATCAAACATTTTTAGAGGACCAGCACTTACAATTTTCTTTTTAATAGGTTCAAAATCCTTCTCGCAATTATCATCCCACACATACT
Source organism: Calotriton arnoldi (assembly GCA_963921515.1). Lineage (NCBI taxonomy): Eukaryota > Metazoa > Chordata > Amphibia > Caudata > Salamandridae > Calotriton > Calotriton arnoldi. Next base: position 235,412 of record CAWUFW010013011.1, on the reverse strand, counting down.
TTATATTTTTCTTAAGGAGGTTGCGTAACCCTCCTGTTTTGTCAGAAAAATTCTTAACAAATTTGGAGTAGTACTCCACCAGCCCAAGAAATGAACGGAGCTGATCCTTGTTTTGGGGTTTCGGTGCACACTGAATGGCATCAAGAATTTTTACCTTGGGTTCAGTTCCTTTCCCGATGACCCAAATAATCAACACCCTCTTGTGAAAATTTGCATTTCTCTTTTTTAGTGTCATCCCGCTTTAGTGTCGTCCCGCTTTCCGTAAACCTGTGATGGACGATATCTCTACCACAGTGCTTTCCCTTTGATCCGTTGAGGACAGCATCGAAAGAGTGTTGTTCTCGCCATCAGAGTCGCCGAAATCTTCCCCAATGTTCTTGATCAACTGTGAAGGAGCAGATCGTTGAGTAATGTTTGCTTTGCACACTCATGCAAAACGGCCTCTCTTTCTACACTTGAAACACACTTGATTCATTGCCGAACAATATCTGGCATTGCCCAGATGGGATCTGCTCCCACAGCGGAAACACGTGTTTTCGTTCTTTTCTATTTTTTCACTCCTGGGTTTGGGAGAATGACTTTTGACATTTCGGGAAAGACTTGGATTGGTTCCTTTACTGGATTGCTTAGCGCTGGACTTGGTGTTAAGGTGTTTCACCAACCCGGATTTGGTACCTTCGTTCATTTCCTTCATGCATACTTGTATATGTTCGATACTTCTAGCTATCTTTAATGCAGACTCTAGATCAGGATCTTCAGTTGATAAAAGTTTCTCTTGGATTTTTCTATTGTTAGTCCTTTCTATCAATTGGTCCCTGATAATTTCCTCCTTGAACTCTCTATAGTTGCATGTCGCAGCTAGTGTTCTGAGACTTGCAACAAAGTCTTCAATTGACTCTCCTGGAAGTTGAGAACGTTGAAGAAACTTGTGGCATTCAAGCACAGTGTTTTTCTTTGGATTGAAACGCTTGTCTAGGGTACTAATGATGGAGGCATACTCATCAATAGTTGTTGAAGAATCCCCGTCCTCTCCACCCAATGTGAAAACACTTACAATCTCCAAAGGTAATGTTTTCAAAATATTCCGACCTTCAGTACCTAGATTGTAAACTAAGAGTGCTTTTTTTTCTTGGAAGTGAAAGTGTCACCATCAATCGCTTCGCTGGTGCCACAATTCTCTCCATGGGTAAATGCTATGGTAAGATTATGAGAATTGTAGTAGATGCTGTAGTAAGAGTAATCATACAAGTATATGGACTGTTTGCTCAGTTTCATAAAAAATATATAAAAATATATATAAAAATATATATATATATTAATATGATTATTATTATTAAAATATTAATATTGGAAATGCTTTAACAAAATAATAATATTTTCCTCAAGGTACTCTAGAGATTAATTAAAAACATGCAGCAAAACAGGCAAAAGAATTCTTATTGGTGTGCCTGTCACCGATGATCCAGGCAAAACGGGAGATTTGTCCTCACCCAAGATGGCCGTCACGTTGAACACACGTGTGTGTGTTTCTAGAGAAATTTGAGCTTGTTTCCTCGCAGCTTGTCCCAAACAGAGAAGATGACCGCTGGGCATGCGCAGCGCAAATCCCGCGGCGTGCGCAACGCCCAGGTGCGACTCCACATCCACCAAATGGTTGCTGGCAATCAGAGTAATGCCCCGGACAACCCGCAAACACAGCCTCACCGCCGCAGTCCAGCACACGGGCAATACAGCGCAAGAGCGCATGTGCCCCTCCAGAGACGCTGCGAAAGACCCAACAGGAGTGCGGCAAACACCGGCAACCAGCGGGACGGAGCAAAGATGCCGGGAGGTTGTCGCGCAGGATCGGACCGCCAGTCGTCGCCACTGAAGAGAAGCCAAGACACCGGTATGTTCAAAACCTCTTTATTCGTCCCTCGTCCGTCCGTAACCACCGGTCCCCGAACCCCCGCACCTCCCCGTTCTATCCGAGTTCCACGCAGGGAACTCACCCAACATTCTACACCAACACCAGTGAACGCAAAATATCCTCGTACCATCTTAGTGAACTTTGCAGACTTTCAAGTAAAAGAAAAGATTCTTTCTAAGGCAATTGAAAAAAGAACACTGACAACACAAGAAGTTCCACATTTCAAAAAAATTTCATACATGTCAGCAGTGGCAGCAAAGAGGTGACGAGAGTTTGTGCGAATGATTGACTCTTTTAAATCAAAGGGAGCACAGGCAGCTATTGTTCAGCAGTCAAAGATAAAGGTTGTGGCAAATGGCAAATTTCATCTGTTGGACAATGTGGTTTAAAGCTCAAGAACTATTACAGCACATTCCGAGTCCATTGTAGCATTATAATAATGTATGACAATAATGCGCGAGGTACGATGAACGTCATTGTAGTTAGAGATTAGCATACAGCTAGATTTTTCTCTTAGAAAAGATTCCTTTTTTTATGACGTGACGTCAATGAATGTATGTAAGAGTACGTAAGTTATCCGGGTTGGGGGGCCGGGGACCGGGGCCCGGAGGTATTGATTCCTCCGGTAGATGGAAATGCACAGGAGGTGGTGCAGAAAAATGGCACCCAGGGATCTGGATGTGGGTAGGGAGGAGATGTGGGCCATTCTCCCACAGTCACAGAAAGGGGGTGGTGGGAAGTTCAAGGGGGGGGGGGCTTGGTTCATGTGTTGGGCACGGGGTAAGTGCAGGGAATAAAATGGGGATAGTTCCTTTGAATATCAGTATAAGAGTATTTATGCTAGAGATATGAGCCAACATACGCCAAGAAAGGCTTGGTTCGCTGGAAATAAAGAGTTCCGGGTTTTGCAATTTATGCGATATGCACTGACACTTTTTTTTGATAAATGCAATTTGTTGTGGTGCTTTGATATGCACGGTCACTTTTCATCAATATTTGCACATATTTATTTTCTTTTATTAGCCAATCTATGTACTGTATAACAAATATCAATAGGTATTCCAAAATTGTTGATTATATCCTGATGTGCACTGATATCCTCATCAACATATGCACAGGCACTTTATATGCAAATTTATACACTGCATATTAAGTGACAGCAGGTGTCTAAAAATCGTTGACTATACACAGGCACATCGCACTTTCTCTAATCCTTTCGGTAGTTGATGACTTTTAACAAGCAAATGTACAAGGACACAATACGCATTCTGACCTTGATGGCCAACGGCTTAAATAATAAGATCAAAGCTCGGGCCGTAGAAGAATGGTTAAAGGGACTCACCCCCAAAATAATATTGATCCAGGAAACACATTATGTGGATGGGGGGAAAAAATCTGCTTACTCTCTGTTTAGACAGTGGGCAAGTAATAGATTCTTCTCATCCGAAACTGCGGCTCATAGAGGAATAGCAATTTTTAAAAATAAATTCCTGCCTTTTTAGATTTCATATTCTCAAATCGATAAAAAAAGGGAGGTGGGGATTGGTGAGTGGTTTAATTAATAACAATAGGTTAACCATCGCCATAATTTATGCACCTATCGAAGATAACCCCATACCTTTGTTAGATCTGTATCACACACTTTTGTTAATTCCTGGATTGGTAATACTGGGAGGCGATTTTAACCTAGTTCAGGATCCGGTACTGGATTCATCTTCCGGGGTACGGAAACAAAACAAACCACGCATGAAAAAAGTGTTATTAGAATGCATGCAGAAATTAGATTTGGTCGATGCATGGTGAATTTTTTTTTCAGATAAGAGAGAATAATCATGTTTTTCAGCCAAATATAAAACAGCAGCTAGATTAGAATTTTTTTTTAATTTCTCAAAATTTAAGTTCAGTTAATTGTTCATATATTCAAAATAGTTTCTCGGATCATGCTTTAGTAAAATTGGAGATTTCAGGATTAGGGGTAGGCAAGCAATCTTTCAAATGGTCATTTGATAGAGTGCATCTTGAGGATGAAGATTGGTGCAGAGGGACCGAAAGCGAAATAGAAAGGTTCTTTCAACTAAATAAGGGCACAGCTAAGGTAGAAAACGTTTGGGAAGCCTTTAAGCTACGTTTAGAGGATATATTACTTCCAATCACATAACAGCTAGGCTTCGTCGAAAGGCACAAAGGACACAGTTGGAGTTAGGAATCGGTTACGCTAATGAGCAGTAAATAAGGGAGAAAACGAATGTGAACAGATTGAAATTAGTATCAGCACAAAAGGCCATGCAGGATTATTATTACACTAAAATATATGTGGCTAACTCTGCATATCTACAGAGGGTTTACGAGGAGAGCGAGTTCTCAGGTACATTTTTTGCCTGTCAATAAAGAGATAGACAGGCACAGAATAGAATTACCTCCTTGGTAGAGAGAACGACTAAACTCTGGATCTCAAATGAAGAACAAATACAGAAAGAGTTTTTAAAACACTATGAAGGGATCTATTCAGTTAATCAAGAAGTCAATAGGTCCAAACTAAGGGAATTCCTTGGAAAATTTCCTATACCAAAATTAAAGGAAAGCCAAAGCCAGAGCATGGTGGTAGGTGTTAACGATAAAAGAAACTGAAGACACAGTGCAATCCCTGGCCAATGGTAAATTTTTCAAGAAATTTAGTTCAATATTAAATCCTGAATTACTAGTCTTAGCTAACCATATCCTACTGGGGGAGACGTACCAAGCTCTTTCCGGAAGGCAGTAGTAGTTAGTTTTTTTTTAAAGTGTAAAGTTAAGGAGGCTGTGAACTCCTATAGGCCCATTAGCCTCTTAAATACAGAATACAAAATCATAGCTAAGTTACTAGCTAACAGAATAAAAAAATGCCTTGGGTCAATTATACATGCAGACCAGTGTGGTTTTATGGTAGAGCGACAACTATCTTTCAATACCAGCTTTTTAGTCGAAGCCCTAGATTATTTTAGCCAAAACAAAATTCCGGCTCACATAATGTTATTAGACACTGAGAAGGCTTTTGATCTGGTCTGCTGAGAAAGTCTTTTTTATATCTTAAAGGAATTTTCATGACAAATTTATTCGTGTAATCTCGGAGTTCTATAAAGGGGCATCAGCGCAAATTATTATCAATGCAAATAAGGTTGGTAACTGTAAAGTTAGCAGAGGCACAAGACAAGGTTGTCCAGTATCTCCGATATTTTTTGCTTGCTTCATAGAACCTCTGGCTATAGCAATACGCTCTACTAGCAGTTCGACATCCCCGCCCCCAGAGATGTCCAGTATCAAACTATACGCGGATGATATTGCCTTATTTTTAAAACCTGACCTAGAATTTCAAAAGCGAATATTTGATATTTTCCATGAGTACCAGCTAATAGGAGGATATAAAATAAATAAATCTAAGACAGAAATCCTGATGTGTAATACAGATTTGGACTCACTGTTAATGGAACTTCGCCCGCTGGTCAATGCTAGACCCAAGAGGTATCTGAGTATATATGTTTCTGCAAACGTCAATGGCCTGTATGCTTTAAATTACGTCTCTCTAATAAATAGGATTAAAGGCCTGTTTGCTAAATGGAATGGAATGCCCATTTCAATATTAGGTCGGGCTGCTCTTATTCGAATGATGATTTTACCCTTGTGCAATTTTCTATTTTTAGCTATTCCAAACACAATACAAATGAAATTTTTAAGGAAATGCAAGGTCGATTTTCTACTTTCCTCTGGGCAAATAAGACACCGAGACTTTCTATAGACATTTTATCGAGACCTAGCAACGAAGGCGGTATAGACCTTCCTGATTTAAAAGAATATTATTTTGCAAACTGAGCACATACTATGCACAGATCAACCAAGTCCTTAAATATTAATAGATATGATATTTTTTTTTAGATTTAATTAATCAAGAATATGAGATCATCAATTTAATGCGTTTAAAGAAAAAATAAATTAGGTACAAAACACTCAAATGGAATTTTAAGCGTAAGCAACAGATGTACCGCTGCTACGCAATCCCCAATATTAATACAGCAACACAACTTTCGGACATTCACATAAGGGCAGATCTGTTGCTAGATAAGACTGAAATGCTCAAATGGATGAATCAGGGCTATGGTAAAATAGAGGATTTTTTTAGTTATAGATTGGAATGAAAAAGAACCTAATATAAAATATTGCAAAAAAACTATGCAATGGTCGTTTATTAGGATTAAACATTTTTTGCAGAAGTTGAATCCCATTCGTATAATGGAGACGAGGGAGATAGCGAAGTTGATATTAAATCCTCAAACTCGTAAAACAATCAGCAGATGGGCTTCGCTACTACGCAGCTACAAAGCAGTGAATCCTTATACGAAAGTGCAAAAAAAAAAAGGCAATTAAAAGAAGGGCTTGAAATAACGCCTGCAGCTTGGGATCAGATAAACAAATTTAACTTCTCCCTATTAAAAGCGGCCAATTTAATTCGGATGCAATATTACACTAAATGGCTCCTATATAGAACCCTGGACTTTCTCAATAAAATAAATCCCCAGATCCCGGCTAACTGTTTTCGTTGTAATTTGAAAGGAGGTGGGAATTGGACACACATTGTATGGAGCTGCCCAAGGCTAAGTGGATTCCGGGAGAAATCAATCAGTACTGTGTTAACAAACTCAAAATACAGCAGACTTTAGATAAACAGACGGCTATTTTTGGATATTCACCTGATTTAGCAGTAGATCTATTTAAAAAAAAACAAATGTACATAGTGGTGTTACTAGCAAGATCTTTAATTCTTCAAAGGTGGCAAACAGACGAAATTCCGACCTTTCATCATTTACATTCCAAACTAAATAAGATTAAAGAGTCAGAAAAGAAATATGCACTAAGGTCTGGGTCGTAAAGGAAGTTAAAGAAATTATGGGAATTGCTTGATTAAATAGGTGTTTTTATGGTGCCATTTCTTATTGGGTGTTGAAGTATGAATGTATAAAACAGGGGGTTATTTATATTCTTCTCATATTCTATGTATTTGTGATGGACATGGGGAACAAGCATGATGATCATGGTTTAGAAATTCTACATGTGTTAGACGATTGGTATTGTGCAAATAGGCGTTTAATATGTTGGTGAAATAATGTATTTATTATTTATTATGTATTTATGGTAGGGACAAACTATTCCCAAATAAAAATAATAATAAATAAATAAATACCACATTTATGAAGTGAAAACACACCTTTTTTGCAATGTGGCTAGTTGTGGATTTTAGACCCTGGCTCAGTTGGCACTTATGTTTATACACCGAAGCGGAGTGAGAAGTATATGATAAGGGTATACCCTCGGCTTCCCTATTTTACTATGCAATAAACACAAGGAGAGGGAAGACTCAGTTATTTGTGACAGTGTCTGTCTTGCCTGTATCCGAGATAAATGAGCGTAATGCACCCAGGTAAATCGGTGCTTGCTTCACAATTTCTCAGACAGTAAACTTTCTCTGAGATGGTGTGAAAAATGAAACTATATATATATATATATATATATATATATATATATATATATATATATATATATATATATATATATATTTTCAAACACCAATGTCCCAGGACACATAAAGCTGCGCGCTTGGGCTTAATATGCTTAATTCAGTTTATTCCAGCTCACTCCAGGAATCAAGAAGCTAACACACACGTTCCGGCCACCTGGCCTTCGTCAGTGTTAGTTAACCCATTGTTCATTACCTTTAAATAACAAATTATTTCATTCGTCAGTTAAAATCATTAACAAAAACAAACAAAGGACTTTAGAAAAAGCTCACTCATGAGTATTTTCGTGGCGGCCATCTTAACCTGGCTATTGTTGATGTTTCGTGCTGTGTAAAAAATCAGTTTGCATAAACATTTGAAAACCCGGGCTCAGTAAATCAACATTATTAACCAGTCATTGCCTGATGCTTTAAACTTATTCCATATGGGGTCACCCCAAATGGTCCAAATATTTCATTTTGGGCCATTCCCCATGGTATAATTCATTGACATGTATCACAACAACTCCAATGTAAATCCACGTTTTTCTTTGAAAAATTAAGCCCTTAATGGGCCAACAAGCCCTCAGAAAATCATATGTATAATACTATTAACACAGCCCGAAAATGAGTAAACCTCATATATTACAAATATACCTAGTGGTCAGACAGCTCATTTCTCATATCGAAGGAGTGGTGTTTACAAAATATGGAGATAACAATGTTTATCAATAAACCAAAGAATTCCTTACAGCTCTCCTATGGTTAAAAAGACCTTATCCCTACAACTCTGATTGCTATCGCCCACAAAGGGCAGACTCTCTGCCACAGCATTTTATCCCACAAATGACCAAAGTTCTTCCTCACTGTTAAGTCCCCAGGGGGCATGGGTTTGCAGCTCAACAATATATCTAGCTTCCAACTGCCGCAGCTGCTTTACCCTGTCTCCTCCCCTTTCCCTGATGGGGACCTGGTCCAAACAGAAGTAACGTAATTTGTCACTTCGTGAATCATGGACTTCTGCAAAATGTCTGGCCACTGGGTAAGCACTATCATGGTTGGTTATTGCCCGTGTGTGTTCCAGTATACGTTTCTAGCTGGATGGATCGTACTTCCAATATACTGAAGACCACACGGGCACACCAAGCAATATACCACAAAACTAGTGTTACAATTTAACAATTTATCAATTGTGCGTTTTGCTTTTTTGCCAGGGACCACATATTCCTTGACCTTTACACTGTTTCTACAAGCCTTACACGAAGTACAGGGGAAAAATCCCACTATTGATGTTCGTGTTGTAGGTGCTGTCTCAATGAAATGACTGTGCACCAACATGTCATTTAATGTCATGCTTTTACGATATGTAATATCGGGTCTACTTGGTAGCAGTCTTCCAATAATGCTATCTGTCTGCAGTACCTTCCAATTAATTTGAATTAAATCTCTGATTTTTCGAGATTCGGCTGAGAAACCAAGGACTAGTCTTACAGCTTCTGTATCGCTCTCAGTCTCTGACTCTTCAACTGCTCTGTATCTTAAAAGTGTTTGCCTCTCAGTGGATTGCACCCTCATTGCCGTGTTGTGAAGTATATGGTTCTGGTACCCCCTCTGTCTGAATCTACTCAGTGATTCACTCGCAGCTGTTGTGTAGTCTTCTGGGAGAGTGCAGTTTCTTTTTAATCGCAACAACTCCCCATAGGGGATACTATGAATCAAACTACGCGGGTGCTGACTTTTAAAGTGTAGCACAGTATTGCCCGCTGTCGGCTTCCTGTACAATTTAGTGCAGATTTTATCTTCTGACACAAACACTAGAAGATCCAAAAAGGGCACCTCTACGCTGCTGATATAGCTGGTAAACTTAAGATTGAATGTATTGTCGTTCAGAATTCTGATATACTCCTCTGCCTCCGTAATAGTGCCCTTCCATACAATGAAGAGGTCGTCTATATATCTTGCCCAGAGGGCGATTTTCTCGACCCATCTCTCATTGTCATCCGCCCAGGACACGTGCTTCTCCCACCAGCCCACGAAGAGATTCGCGTAGCTGGGGGCGAAGCACGTGCCCATCGCGGTTCCCTGTGTCTGCAGGTAGAGCTGTCCCCCAAAGAGAAATATATTGTTGTGCAGACAGAATTCTACAATCACAAGTACCATATTGCTATGAGTCCGGAACTTTAGAGGCCTAGTTTTAAAAAAATATTTCAGAGACATTAAGCCCTGACTGTGCGAAATGCACGTATACAAACTAGTAATGTCCATTGTGATGAAAAGAAAATCTGATCCCCATCGGATGTCCTGTATCCGCCGTATGAAATCTGTCGTATCCTGAATGAAGGAACTTAGATCTTTTACTAGCGGGAAAAGGAAATGGTCCACATAGATTGATGCTTTTTCCAGCAAGCTTCCCTTGCACATGCTTCGCCCCCAGCTACGTGAATCTCTTTGTGGGCTGGTGGGAGAAGGAGTATATCAGAATTCTGAACGACAATACATTCAATCTTAAGTTTACCAGCTATATCAGCAGAGTAGAGGTGCCCTTTTTGGATCTTCTAGTGTTTGTGGCAGAAGATAAAATCTGCACAAAATTGTACAGGAAGCCGACAGCGGGCAATACTGTCCTACACTTTAAAAGTCAGCACCCGCGTAGTTTGATTCATAGTATCCCCTATGGGGAGTTGTTGCGATTAAAAAGAAACTGCACACTCCCAGAAGACTACACAACAGCTGCGAGTGAATCACTGAGTGGATTCAGACAGAGGGGGTACCAGAACCATATACTTCACAACACGGCAATGAGGGTGCAATCCACTGAGAGGCAAACACTTTTAAGATACAGAGCAGTTGAAGAGTCAGAGACTGAGAGCGATACAGAAGCTGTAAGACTAGTCCTTGGTTTCTCAGCCGAATCTCGAAAAATCTGAGATTTAATTCAAATGAATTGGAAGGTACTGCAGACAGATAGCATTATTGGAAGACTGCTACCAAGTAGACCCGATATTACATATCGTAAAAGCATGACGTTAAAAGACATGTTGGTGCACAGTCATTTCACTGAGACAGCACCTACAACACGAACATCAATAGTGGGATTTTTCCCCTGTACTTCGTGTAAGGCTTGTAGAAACAGTGTAAAGGTCAAGGAATATGTGGTCCCTGGAAAAAAAGCAAAACGCACAATTGATAAATTGTTAAATTGTAACACTAGTTTTGTGGTATATTGCTTGGTGTGCCCGTGTGGTCTTCAGTATATTGGAAGTACGATCCATCCAGCTAAGAAACGTATACTGGAACACACACGGGCAATAACCAACCATGATAGTGCTTACCCAGTGGCCAGACATTTTGCAGAAGTCCATGATTCACGAAGTGACAAATTACGTTACTTCTGTTTGGACCAGGTCCCCATCAGGGAAAGGGGAGGAGACAGGGTAAAGCAGCTGCGGCAGTTGGAATCTAGATATATTGTTGAGCTGCAAACCCATGCCCCCTGGGGACTTAACAGTGAGGAAGAACTTTGGTCATTTGTGGGATAAAATGGTGTGGCAGAGAGTCTGCCCATTGTGGGCGATAGCAATCTGAGTTGTAGGGATAAGGTCTTTTTTAACCATAGGAGAGCTGTAAGGAATTCTTTGGTTTATTGATAAACATTGTTATCTCCATATTTTGTAAACACCACTCCTTCGATATGAGAAATGAGCCATCTGACCACTAGGTATATTTGTAATATATGAGGTTTACTCATTTTCGGGCTGTGTTAATGTATATATATATATATATATATATATATATATATATATGTATATATTCACTGAAAAAACCATAGGTTTCAGGGACGTTATAGTTAGAAATTAGCATTTAAAAAACCTTAGAAATTCACTGAAAAAACCACAGGTTTTAGGGACGTTATAGTTAGTTGGACATTTCACTCGTACAAAACCAGAGAAATTCCCCCGTTATAGTTAGTTCAGCTAACTATAACTCGCGCCCGCAATGCACTGCTGATGACGTCACATATTACATCATTCATGACATGGTCAGTGACATCACTGATGACATCACTGATGACATCTCAAATGACATCACTGATGACATCACTGATGACATCATCCAGTGACTGTGTGTTTCTGTAAAGTTTAAATATGTTTTATATATATGCCAAGGTGTATTGAAGAATGAGTGGGTGTATAAGTGTCTGGATGGATGATTTAGTAGGTGCGTGACTGACTGTATAAGTGAGTGATTAAATGTGTCTTACTGAATGCATGGGTTGGTGAGTAGCTACATGAGTGTCTATATCGGTTATTGATTGGTTGCTTGAGAATTTGTATGGGAGACTGAGTGTGTGTGTGGGTGGGTGGGAGGTGTGTGACTCTGTGCATAGATGTGTGAGTGGTTGATTCACTGGGTGTATGGGTTCAAGAGTACATATGGAAACAGCTGTATGGGTGGGTGAGTGTGTGTATGGGTGTGTTGGTGAGTGAATGGATGTCTCAGTGGTACATATCCAAGTAACTACATAGGGAAAAGGCAGTGTATGTGAGAGTTGGAGTATAAATGACTATACGTGAGAGTCAGTGATTGTGAGAGTGGCTGTATGGATGAGTGTGTACTTGTATCAGTGATTATATAAGAGTAAGTATGCGTTACTATCTGTATAGGTGAGTAAATGGGAGTGTGATTGATTCTTTGCATGACTGACTAGGTGTGTGAGTAACTCCATGGATGAGTGGCGGTGTGTGAGTGTCTGTATAGGTGTATGAGTGCATATGATAGTGTTGTATTGATGAGTGACTGCATGTATGAGTGATTGTATGGGTGAATGAGTGGATGTGTGTGTAGACCTAGGAATCAGTGAGTGTGCATGTAGTAACTGGTATTGGTGTGTCGATGGTTTCGAAAATGGTAGTCTGTATTTTACAGTGGGTGTATCAAAGGTTATATTAGAGTGTGAGGAGGTGCATCAGATTTTCACGTGGATGATGTCATCAGTGATGTCATCAGTGATGTCATTTGAGATGTCATCAGTGATGTCATCAGTGATGTCACTGACCATGTCATGAATGATGTAATATGTGACGTCATCAGCAGTGCATTGCGGGGGCGCGAGTTATAGGTAGCTGAACTAACTATAACGTGGGAATTTCTCTGGTTTTGTACGAGTGAAATGTCCAACTAACTATAACGTCCCTGAAATTTGTGGTTTTGTCAGTGAATTTCTAAGGTTTTTTAAATGCTAATTTCTAACTATAACGTCCCTGAAACCTATGGTTTTTACAGTGAATTTCAAAGGTTTTTTAAATGCTAATTTCTAACTATAACGTCCCTGAAACCTAAGGTTTTTTAAATGCTAATTTCTAACTATGCCTACAAAGGTAGGACATGTGAAGAAAGAGGAAGAAAAGCGCACAAAGAAGCAAGACAAATGCAGAAAGAGGCAACAGAAGTCCAGCAAGATGAAGAAAAGTGCAAAAAGAGGCAAGAGATGTGCAGAAAGAACCAACAAAGGAGCAGAAAGTCCTCCTGTGCCCCCAACTTTTTGCTGACGGGTACTGGTGGTAACTGACTCTGACTAACCGGCCCTAGAGCCAGTGCTATGCTAAAAGACACTTAGAATACAGTGAAAACACCTACATACACTAGGGAACACTATGCGTTGGGGTACCCCTGTGATTAGCATGACCTCCTCTGTATTTGCCATGAGTTAGTGCCTGGGTCATTGGATGAGTACATGGGTACTGACTGGATGATTAGAGTACTGCAAGGAGAGTGGATGGTGAATTTATAAACGCTTGTGTTTTGGCGGAGTGATTGGATAAGGACATGGTGCTGGCTGGGTGATTGGAGGAGTGCATGGGTAGTGACAAAGAGATGGCTGGGCTGCATCAGTAGTGCTCAGGGGATTGTAGCAGTGCATGTGTTAGTGCCTGGGCCATTGCATAAGTACATGGGTACTGACTGGATGATTAGAGTACTGCAAGAAGAGTGCATGGTGAATCTATAAGTGCTTGGGTTTTGGCGGAGTGATTGGATAAGTACATGGTGCTGGCTGGGTGATTGGAGGAGTGCATGGGTAGTGACAAAGAGATGGCTGGGCTGCATCAGTAGTGCTCAGGGGATTGTAGCAGTGCATGTGTTAGTGCCTGGGTCATTGCATGACTACATGGGTAGTGACTGGATGATTAGAGTACTGCAAAGAGAGTGCATGGTGAATTTATAAGTGCTTGGGTTTTGGCGGAGTGATTGGATAAGTACATGGTGCTCGCTGGGTGATAGGAGGAGTGCATGGGTAGTGACAGGGCGATGGCTGGACTGCATCAGTAGTGCTCAGAGTATTGTAGCAGTGCATGAGTTAGTGCATGGGTCATTGCATGACTGCATGGGTACTGACTGGATGATTAGAATACTGCAAGGAGAGTGCATGGTGAATTTATAAGTGCTTGGGTTTTGGCGGAGTGATTGGATAAGTACACACATGTCACATCAGGCCCGCCCCTCCCTTCACCACTGTGCAAACGCGCCCCTGGCGGGTTTTAAGTTGGGGATTAATTCCCCTTGAATCCTGAGGGTCCCTGGGAGCCAACTAGCCCACCAGGTACCTCCAGTAAGCGCCACAGAGCTGCGTTGCAGAGAGGTGGTCCAAGGCCACTCCCTTTTTTTACACCTCTCTGCAACGCAGCTCTGTGGCGCTTACTGGAGGTACCTGGTGGGCTAGTTGGACCCAAGGGACCCTCAGGATTCAAGGGACTTAATCCCCCAACTTACAACGCGCCAGAGGGCCAGTTTGCACAGTGGTGAAGGGAGGGGTGGGGCCTGATGTGACAAGTGTGCAAACGCGCCCGTGGCGCGTTTTAAGTTGGGAGATTAAGTCCCCTTGAATCCTGAGGGTCCCTAAGGCCCAACTAGCCCACCACGTACCTCCAGTAAGCACCACAGAGCTGCGTTGCAGAGAGGTGGTCCGAGACCACGCCCCTTTTTACACCTCTCTGCAACGCAACTCTGTTGCACTTACTGAAGGTACCTGGTGGGCTAGTTGGCCCCCAGGGACCCTCAGGATACAAGGGGACTTAATCCCCCCAACTTAAAACGCACCACGGAGCGCGTTTGCACACTTGTCACATCAGGCCCCGCCCCCTCCCTTCACCACTGTGCAAACACGCCCCGTGGCACGTTTTAAGTTGGGAGATTAAGTCCCCTTGAATCCTTAGGGTCCCTGGAGTCCAACTAGCCCACCAGGTACCTCCAGTAAGCACCACAGAGCTGCGTTGCAGACAGGTGTAAAAAGGGGAGTGGCCTCGGACCACCTCTCTGCAAGGCAGGACTGTGGCGCTTACTGGAGGTACCTGGTGGGCTAGTTGGCCCCCAGGGTCCCTCAGGATTCAAGGGGAATTAATTCCCCAACTTAAAACGCGCCACAGGGCGTGTTTGCACACATATCACCTGAGGCCCCGCCCCCTCCCTTCACCACTGTGCAAACGCGCCCCGTGGCGCGTTTTAAGTTGGGCGATTAGGTCACCTTGAATCCTGAGGGTCCCTGGGGCCCAACTAGCCCACCAGATACTTCCAGTAAGCGCCACAGGCCTGCGTTGCAGAGAGGTGGTCCGAGGCAATGCCCCTTTTTACACCTCTCTGCAACGCAGCTGTGGCGCTTACTGGAGGTACCTGGTGGGCTAGTTGGACCCCAGGGACCCTCAGGATTCAAGGGGACTTAATCCCCCAACTTAAAACACGCCACAGGGAGTGTTTGCACACATGTCACCTCAGGCCCCGCCCCCTCCCTTCACCACTGTGCAAACGCGCCCCGTGGCGCCGGTTGACGAATCTTCGCGAAAGTTTCCAACTTGTTGGGGCGCTCCGGTCCGCTCCTATCCTGAAAGTCTCGGGGTGATTCGTCAAGCGGGGGCCGAGAAAAAAGGGGGATCCCAAAACGTGTTTTCCCCATTCATTTTTCCATAGGAACCTTTAGTCGCAGCTACAGCCCGAACTGCTGAACGGAATTACACCAAATTTGGCAAAGAGGTAGCCCTTGGTTCAGTGTTGTGCCTTTTGCTTAAATGGTGTAAATCCGTTCAGTAGTTCCTGAGAAAATCAAAAGAAAAATCACATATATATCTGGGCGGAGCCTAACCACACATGTCATCGTGAGATCTGATTGGCTGTCAGCACTTCATCCTGGAATTGCTGGCAGCCATCTTGGGACCAATATAAATGATAGTACCCCATTGAAATGCATTGTAGTGAATCAAAGATTTTGAGGGTTACCAAAAGGAGAACTATAAAGGGTGATAACAGACTTTAGTTACATTAGAATTCATTTGTTGATGGTACCATACTAATTTCAGGAATTGTGGTGTGTTCTAAGGTGATTTTACCCTGTGAAAAACCTTCTGGGATATCATGAATCATGTTTGAGAGAAAACTATTTTCACATGCTTGTCCCATACAGTTTTGGAAGGTGCTCCAGAAGCTAAAATGAGAGCATATTTTCTGTAAATTCACATTATCTTTCTCAGTCATGTGAGAATGAAGTCTGACATTCTCAGTAAAACATGTACATCCAACAAGAGCAGAGACTGTCAGTTGATTCCTTTGTGTTCTACTGCAGCTTCCCAGAGTGTTCTAAAGAACAACTAGAGTGCTAACAGCCTTACTTATGACAAAAGTATGGCACACCTGAAGCCATCTTGATTGGAATAAACTGGTAACACTTAAAACATTTAATTTAAAAAGGAACAAAATGATGGGGTTCATTTTGTCATAGAAATTATGGTTAGTGCTGTAGAAAGAAAAATTAGGACATGTTTCAAGTGTGATCTCAAATATCTTCCTGTTATATTTCAACAGGAGCAGCCTGCCAGTTGATGCCTTTGTGTTCTACTGCAGCTTCCCAGAGTGTTCTAAAGAACAACTAGAGCGCTAACAGCCTTACTTATGACAAAAGTATGGCACACCCGAAGCCATCTTGATTGGAATAAACCGGTAACACTTAAAACATTTAATTTAAAAAGGAACAAAATGAGGGGGTTCTTTTTTAAATAGAAATTATGGTTAGTGCTGCAGAAAGAAAAATTAGGGCATGTTTTAAGTGAGATCTCAAATCCTCTTCTATTTCATTAGAAAATTCTGACATGCAGACTGAAACAATCACTTTCAATACCAGCAGCAGACTTCCAGTTAACTCCCTGGTGAGCAGTAGCTTTACTACAGTGATCTAATGAGCAACTATAGTGCTAACATTCTGAATTTATGGCAAATGTGAGACACATCTGAACGCCTTCTTGATGGAATCAAAGTAAAAAACTGAAAGCATTTCCTACTGAGGAGACTGCAGTAAATGAGGAAATTAGGAAACTTCATATCAAAGAAGTCTTCCAAGATGGCCACCAGTGAAAAAAGAGCCCAAATGTAGCACAAATATTACCCAGATGTAGCCCACATATAGCCCAATGACAAAAGTGTGCAAAACACTTTTTATTTTTAGTTTTTTTGCAGTTTTATGTAGTGCAGACTGGTCAGGTATTGGAGCGTTGCATCTTAAAACATGACCCCCTACACTACAAAAACACCACTGCACTACCCTAAACCCTAAAACACTACCCCCAGCACGACCCCCTACACTACACAAGCACCACTGCACTATCCTAAACCCTAAAACACTAGCCCCAGCATGACCCCCTACACTACACAAACACCACTGCACTACCCAAAACCCTAAAACACTACCCCCAGCACGACCCCTACACTACCCAAACACCACTGCACTAACCTAAATCCTAAAACACTACCCCAGCACGACCCCCTACACTACCCAAACACCACTGCACTACCCTAAAACATGACCCCCTACACTACACAAACACCACTGCACTACCCTAAACCCTAAAACACTACCCCCAGCACGACCCCTACACTACACAAGCACCACTGCACTACCCTAAACCCTAAAACACTACCCCCAGCACGACCCCTACACTACACAAACACCACTGCACTACCCTAAACCCTAAAACACTACCCCCAGCACGACCCCCTACACTACCCAAACACCACTGCACTAACCTAAATCCTAAAACACTACCCCCAGCACGACCCCCTACACTACCCAAACACCACTGCATTACCCTAAAACATGACCCCCTACACTACACAAACACCACTGCACTACCCTAAACCCTAAAACACTACCCCCAGCACGACCCCTACACTACACAAGCACCACTGCACTACCCTAAACCCTAAAACACTACCCCCAGCACGACCCCCTACACTGCCCGAACACCACTGCACTGCCCTAAACCCTGAAACACCACCCCCAGCACGACCCCCTACACTGCCCGAACACCACTGCACTGCCCTAAACCCTGAAACATCACCCCCAGCAAGACCCCCTACACTGCCCGAACACCACTGCCCTAAACCCTGAAACACCACCCCCAGCACGACCCCCTACACTGCCCGAACACCACTGCACTGCCCTAAACCCTGAAACACCAGCCCCAGCACGACCCCCTACACTGCCCGAACACCACTGCACTGCCCTAAACTGTGAAACACCAGCCTCAGCACGACCCCTACACTGCCTGAACACCACTGCACTGCCCTAAACCCTGAAACACCACCCCCAGCACGACCCCCTACACTGCCCGAACACCACTGCACTGCCCTAAACCCTGAAACACCACCCCCTGCACGACCCCCTACACTGCCCGAACACTACTGCACTGCCCTAAACCCTGAAACACCATCCCCAGCACGACCCCCTACACTGCACGAACACCACTGCACTGCCCTAAACCCTGAAACACTACCCCCAGCAAGACCCCCTACACTGCCCGAACACCACTGCACTGCCCTAAACCCTGAAACATCACCCCCAGCAAGACCCCCTACACTGCCCGAACACCACTGCCCTAAACCCTGAAACACCACCCCCAGCAAGACCCCCTACACTGCCCGAACACCACTGCACTGCCCTAAACCCTGAAACACCAGCCCCAGCACGACCCCCTACACTGCCCGAACACCACTGCACTGCCCTATACCCTGAAACACCACCCCCTGCACGACCCCCTACACTGCCCGAACACCACTGCACTGCCCTAAACTCTGAAACACCACCCCCAGCACGACCCCCTACACTGCCCGAACACCACTGCACTGCCCTAAACCCTGAAACACCAACCCCTGCACGACCCCCTACACTGCCCAAACACTACTGCACTGCCCTAAACCCTGAAACACCCCCCAGCACGACCCCCTACACTGCACGAACACAACTGCACTGCCCTAAACCCTGAAACACTACCCCCAGCAAGACCCCCTACACTGCCCGAACACCACTGCACTGCCCTAAACCCTGAAACATCACCCCCAGCAAGACCCCTACACTGCCCGAACACCACTGCCTAAACCCTGAAACACCACCCCCAGCAAGACCCCCTACACTGCCCGAACACCACTGCACTGCCCTAAACCCTGAAACACCACCACCAGCACGACCCCCTACACTGCCCGAACACCACTGCTCTGCCCAAAACCCTGAAACACCAGCCCCAGCACGACCCTCTACACTGCCCGAACACCACTGCACTGCCCTAAACCCTGAAACACCTGCCCCAGCACGACCCCCTACACTGCCCGAACACCACTGCACTACCCTAAACCCTGAAACACCAGCCCCAGCACAACCCCGTACAATGCCCAAACACCACTGCACTGCCCTAAACCCTGAAACACCAGCCCCAGCACGACCGCCTACACTGCCGTAAACCACTGCACTGCCCTAAACCCTGAAACACCAGCCCCAGCACGACCCCCTACACTGCCCGAACACCACTGCACTGCCCTAAACCCTGAAACACCAGCCCCAGCAAGACCCCCTACACTGCCCGAACACCACTGCACTGCCCTAGACTCTGAAACACCAGCCCCAGCAAGACCCCCTACACTGCCCGAACACCACTGCACTGCCCTAAACCCTGAAACACCAGCCCCAGCATGACCCCCTACACTGCCCAAACACCACTGCACTGCCCTAAACCCTGAAACACCAGCCCCAGCACCACCACCTACACTGCCCGAACACCACTGCACTGCCCTAAACCCTGAAACACCAGCCCCAGCACAACCCCCTACACTGCCCGAACACCACTGCACTGCCCTAAACCCTGAAATACCAGCCCCAGCACGACCCCCTACACTGCCCGAACACCACTGTACTGCCCTAAACCCTGAAACCCCAGCCCCAGCAGGACCCCTACACTGCCCGAACACCACTGCACTGCCCTAAACCCTGAAACACCACCCCTGCACGACCCCCTACACTGCCCGAACACCACTGCACTACCCTAAACCCTGAAACACCACCCCCTGCACCACCCCCTACACTGCCCGAACACCACTGCACTGCCCTAAACCCTGAAACACCACCCCCTGCACCGCCCCCTACACTGCCCGAACACCACTGCACTGCCCTAAACCCTGAAACACCACCCCCAGCACGACCCCCTTTACTGCTCGAACACCACTGCACTGCCCCAAACCCTGAAACACCACCCCCAGCACGACCCCCTACACTGCCCGAACACCACTGCCCTAAACCCTGAAACACCACCCCTGCACGACCCCCTACACTGCCCGAACACCACAGCACTGCCCTAAACCCTGAAACACCACCCCCTGCACGACCCCCTACACTGCCCGAACACCACTGCACTGCCCTAAACCACCACCCCCAGCACGACCCCCTACACTGCCCGAACACCACTGCACTGCCCTAAACCCTAAAACACCACCCCCAGCACGACCCCCTACACTGCCAGAACACCACTGCACTGCCCTAAACCCTAGAACACTACCCCCAGCACGACCTCCTACACATGTCACCTCAGGCCCCCCCTCCCTTCACCACTGTGCAAACGCGCCCTGTAGCGCGTTTTAAGAGGTAGTTTTAATCCCCCTGCCCTATTATGTACTAGGGACTTGCAGAGGAGGTCATGCTAATCACAGGGGTACCCCAACGCATAGTGTTCCCTAGTGTATGTAGGTGTTTTCACTGTATTCTAAGTGTCTTTTAGCATAGCACTGGCTCTGGTTAGTCAGAGTCAGTTACCACCAGTACCCGTCTGAAAAAGTTGTGGGCACAGGATGATTTTGCAACAAGGCCTCTTTCTGCTCCTCTGTTCAATCAATCAATCAATCATGTCATTTATAAAGCGCACTACATACTCGCGAGGGTCTCAAGGCGCTGGGGGAAGAGGGGGGTGGTGCTGCTACTGATCGAAGAGCCAGTTCTTGAGGAGTCTTCTGAAGGCCAGTAGGTCTTGGGTCTGTCGGAGGTTGGTGGGGAGGGTGTTCCAGGTCTTGGCGGCGAGGTGGGAGAAGGATCTGCCGCCGGCGGTCGTTTTCCGGATGCGGGGGACTGTGGCGAGGGCGAGGCTAGTCGAGCGGAGCTGGCGGGTGGGGGTGTAGAAGCTGAGTCGTCTGTTGAGGTAGGCTGGTCCGGAGTTGTGGAGTGCTTTGTGTGCGTGGGTGAGGAGCTTGAAGGTTATCCTCTTGTTGACAGGGAGCCAGTGCAGGTCTCTCAGGTGGGGTGTGATGTGGCTGCGTCGGGGGATGTCGAGGATAAGACGTGCAGAGGCGTTCTGGATGCGTTGCAGCCGTCTCAGGAGCTTAGCCGTCGTTCCTGCGTAGAGGGCGTTTCCGTAGTCCAGCCTGCTGGTGACGAGGGCCTGGGTGACTGTTTTTCTTGTTTCGGTGGGGATCCACTTGAAGATCCTGCGGAGCATTCGGAGGATGTTGAAGCAGGATGAGGAAACGGCGTTGACCTGCTTAGTCATGGAGAGGGTGGGGTCGAGGATGACCCCTAGGTTGCGTACGTGGTCGGTGGGTGGCGGGGCTGTTCCCAGTGATGTTGGCCACCAGGAGTCGTCCCAGGCTGAAGGGTTGGAACCAAGGATGAGGACCTCCGTCTTGTCCGAGTTCAGCTTCAGGCGGCTGGTCCTCATCCATTCGGCGACGGCCTTCATTCCTTCGTGGAGGTGGGCTTTGGCGGTCTGAGGGTCTTTGGTGAGGGAGAGGATCAGCTGGGTGTCGGCGTAGGAGATGATGTTGAGGTTGTGCTGTCGGGCGACGTGGGCGAGGGGTGCCATGTAGATGTTGAACAGCGTTGGGCTGAGGGAGGAGCCTTGGGGTACGCCGCAGATGATCTTGGTGGCCTTGGATCGGAAGGGGGCGAGGCGGACGCTTTGTGTTCTGCCGGAAAGGAAGTATGTGGTCCAGTCCAGGGCCTTCTCTTGGATCCCGGCGTCGTGAAGGCGTGTTCGTAGTGTGTGGTGGCAGACCGTGTCGAAGGCGGCTGATAGGTCCAGGAGGATGAAGGCTGCTGTTTCTCCGTTGTCTAGAAGGGTCCTGATGTCATCGGTGGCGGCGATGAGGGCGGTTTCGGTGCTGTGGTTGCTGCGGAAGCCGGACTGGGAAGGGTCCAGGATGTTGTTCTCCTCGAGGTAGCGGGTCAGTTGTTTGTTGACGATTTTCTCGGTGACCTTCGCGGGGAACGGGAGCAGAGAGATGGGTCGGAAGTTCTTGAGGTCCTTGGGGTCTGCCTTGGGTTTCTTGAGTAAGGCGGTGATCTCGGCGTGCTTCCAGCTTTCCGGGAAGGTTGCTGTCTCGAAGGAGATGTTGATTATTTTCCGGAGATGGGGCGCGATGGCTGTACTGGCTTTGTTGAAGATGTGGTGAGGGCACGGGTCTAGCGGTGAACCGGAGTGGATGGTGTTCATGATCTCGCTGGTGTCCTCGTCGTTGATGTTGGTCCAGGAGAGCAGGCGGTTGGTGGTTGTGGGGGCAGTGGTCTCGGTGGTTGCCGGGGCGGTCGTGGTGTTGAAGCTGTCGTGGATGTCGGCGATTTTGCGGTGGAAGAAGGTGGCCAGTGAGTCGCACAGGTCTCGCGACGGCTGGATGTCGTTGGTGTTGGAGCTGGGGTTGGAGAGTTCCTTCACGATGTTGAAGAGCTCTTTGCTGTTGTGTGCGTTGTTGTCTAGGCGGTCTTTGAGTGAGGCCCTTTTGGCGGATCTGATGAGGTGATGGTGACTGCGGGTGGCGCTCTTGTGGGCGGCGTAGCTGTCCGCTGTCCGTTCGTGGAGCCAGATCTTCTCCAGTTTTCGGCATGTTCGTTTGGAGGCCTGGAGGTCTTCGGTGAACCAGGTGGCTTTCTTGCTGGTGTGGCTGTTGGGCGGATTCTTGAGCGGGGCGAGGGTGTTGGCGCAGTCGTCGATCCACTGTCTGAGGTTGCGGGCGGCGGTGTCGGGGTCGGAGGGTTCGGCGGGTGGGCTCAGGGCGAGGGTTGTGGTTAGCTGGTCTTCCGTGACTCTGCTCCAGCAGCGGCGAGGCATTTGTTCGGTGCGGTGGTGCGTGGTGGGCTTCCTGTAGGTGAAGTGGATGCAGTGGTGGTCAGTCCAGTGGGGTTTGGAGGTGTGGTTGAAGGAGACGTGTGGGCTTGCGGAAAAGATGGAGTCGAGCGTGTGGCCGGCGGCGTGGGTGGGTGTAGTCACGAGCTGTCTGAGTCCGAGGGTGGCGAGGTTGTCGATCAGGGTGGTGGAGTTGGTGTCCTTGTTGTTCTCGAGGTGGAAGTTCAGGTCCCCGAGGAGGATGCAGTCCGTGGAGGCGATGGCGTGTGTGCTGACGAAGTCAGCGATGGAATCGCTGAACTGTGGTCGGGGTCCGGGGGGTCTGTAGATGAGGGTTCCTCTGAGGGTGGTGTTGGGATCGGTGTGGATCTGGAAGTGCATGTGTTCGGCGGTGCTGAGGGTGTCGTCGGTGTTGGTTGAGACTCTGAGGGTGTTCCTGTGGACGATGGCGATGCCTCCTCCGACTCCGTTGGTGCGGTCCCTGCGGGTGATCTTGTATCCGTCCGGGATGGCAATGGCGATGTCGGGGGCTGAAGCGGGATTCAGCCAGGTCTCCGTCAGGAATGCGACGTCTGGGGAGGTTGAGTCGAGAAGGTCCCAGAGTTCGATGGCGTGTTTGCGGGCGGAGCGGGTGTTGAGGAGGATGCATCTGAGGTAGTTGGGTTCTTTCCTGGGCGGTGGCTTGGCGGGGCGGGTGCTGGCGAAGCTGCAGTTCCGGCAGGTGAAGGGCCCTTGGGTGCGCTTCGGGGTGGCCTGGTAGCAGGCGTGATTTTTTCCGGGGTTTAGTGCGTGGAGGGTGCTGGCGTCGTATCGGCGTCTGTTGATGTGGCGGGCGCGGGGATGCCCGGACCAGGGGGTCTGGCGCTGGGCGCGGTCACGGCGCGGACGGGCGCAGACGGGCTTGCCTTAGGCGCGCCAGCGGCGCGCCAGCGGCGCGGCCGCGCAGCGGCCGCCATAAATGGGGAGGTGGGAGGGAGGAGCAGGGAATGGGGCAGCGAATGGGCAGTGAGGGGCGGGGCCGCAGGGCGCAGCGGCGGGAAACAGGCACAGAAGGGAAAACGAGCACAATCAGGGCATCAAGGGGGCACAGAAAGGAAAAAAAACTAGCACAAAGAGGGGCAGCAAGGGGGCACAGAAAGGAAAAACGAGCACAATCAGGGGCAGCAAGGGGGCACAGAAGGAAAAACGAGCACAATCAGGGGCAGCAAGGGGGCACAGAAAGGAAAAACGAGCACAATCAGGGGCAGCAAGGGGGCACAGAAAGGAAAAACGAGCACAATCAGGGGCAGCAAGGGGGCACAGAAAGGAAAAAAACGAGCACAATCAGGGGCAGCAAGGGGGCACAGAAAGGAAAAACGAGCACAATCAGGGGCAGCAAGGGGGCACAGAAAGGAAAAACGAGCAAAATCAGGGGCAGCAGCAGGGCACACAGACGGAGCTGTGTGGTGGGGGAGCGACCTACCAGTCAAGGTCAGGGGTCGCTCTCTTCACCACGCAGCGGCCGCCATAAATGGGGAGGTGGGAGGGAGGAGCAGGGAATGGGGCAGCGAATGGGCAGTGAGGGGCGGGGCCGCAGGGCGCAGCGGCGGGAAACAGGCACAGAAGGGAAAACGAGCACAATCAGGGCATCAAGGGGGCACAGAAAGGAAAAAAAACTAGCACAATGAGGGGCAGCAAGGGGGCACAGAAAGGAAAACGAGCACAATCAGGGGCAGCAAGGGGGGCACAGAAAGGAAAAACGAGCACAATCAGGGGCAGCAAGGGGGCACAGAAGGAAAAAACGAGCACAATCAGGGGCAGCAAGGGGGCACAGAAAGGAAAAACGAGCACAATCAGGGACAGCAAGGGGGCACAGAAAGGAAAAACGAGCACAATCAGGGGCAGCAAGGGGGGCACAGAAAGGAAAAAAGCGAGCACAATCAGGGGCAGCAAGGGGGGCACAGAAAGGAAAAAACTAGCACAATCAGGGGCAGCAAGGGGGCACAGAAAGGAAAAACGAGCAAAATCAGGGGCAGCAGCAGGGCACACAGACGGAGCTGTGTGGTGGGGGAGCGACCTACCAGTCAAGGTCTGGGGTCGCTGTTGGTTCTTTCTGCACATCTTTTGCTTCTTTCTGTGCGTTTTTTCTTCTTTCTTCACATGTCCTACCTCTGTAGGCATAGTTAGAAACTAGCATTTAAAAAACCTTTGAAATTCACTTAAAAATCATAGGTTTCAGGCACGTTACAGTTAGAAATTAGCATTTAAAAAACCTTTGAAATTCACTGAAAAACCATAGGTTTCAGACACGTTTATAATTCGAAATTAGCATTTAAAAAACCTTTGAAATTCACTGAAAAAACCATAGGTTTTAGGGACAGTTATAGTTAGTTGGACATTTCACTCGTACAAAACCATAGAAATTCCCCCGTTATAGTTAGTTCAGCTAACTATAACTCGCGCCCCCGCAATGCACTGCTGATGACGTCACATATTACATCACTCATGACATGGTCAGTGACATCACTGATGACATCACTGATGACATCTCAAATGACATCACTGATGACATCATCCATGTGATAATTTCATGCATCTTCTCACACCCTAATATAACTTTTGATACACCCACTCTAAATTACAGACTGCCATTCTCAAAACCATAGACACTCCAACACCAAAAACTACATACCCACTCACTGATTCTTAGGTCTACACACACATCCATTCACTCACCCGTACAGTCACTCATACTTACAGTCACTCAGTACAGGACTATCATATGCACTCATACACCTATATAAACACACACACCGCCACTCATCCATGGAGGTACTCACACACCTAGTCAGTCATGCAAAAAATTAATCACACACCCATTTACTCACCTATACAGTTATACACACACCAGCTCACTTACTCATACAAATACTAGCACAATCTTACGCTCTTATACAATAACTGATACAAGCACACACGCATCCATACAGTCACTCTCACTATCACATACTCTCACTTATAGCCATTTAAATACTCTAACACATATATACTGCCTTTTACATATGTAGTTACTCGCACATGTACCACTGAGATATACATTCACTCACTAACACACCCATACACACACTCACCCACCCAAGAAGTCCATCACAGATGCACTCTTGAAATCATGCACCCAGTGAATCACCCACTCACACATCTATGTACAGAGTCACACACACCCCACCCACACAAACACTCAGGCAGCCATACAGATACTAAGAGAACCAATCAATAACCCATATAGACACTCATGTAGCTATTCGCAAATCCATGCATCCACTTACACACCAACAAACAGACGGATACAGACATTCACACAGTTTAGTCACTAACCCATGTATTCAGTAAGATACGTTTAATCACTCACTTGTAGAGTCAGTCACTCACGTACTAAATCATCCATTCAGACACTTATACACCCACTCATTCTTCAATACGCCTTTCCCTATATATATTAAACATATTTAAACTTTACAGAAACACACAGTCACTGGATGATGTCATCAGTGATGTCATTTGAGATGTCATCAGTGATGTCATCAGTGATGTCACTGACCATGTCATGAGTGATGTAATATGTGACGTCATCAGCAGTGCATTGCGGGGCGCGAGTTATAGTTAGCTGAACTAACTATAACGGGGGAATTTCTATGGTTTTGTACGAGTGAAATGTCCAACTAACTATAACTGTCCCTAAAACCTATGGTTTTTTCAGTGAATATATATATATATTTTTTTTTTTCATTTTTCACACCATCTCAGAGAAAGTTTACTGTCTGAGAAATTGTGAAGCAAGCACCGATTTACCTGGGTGCATTACGCTCACTTGTTTCGGATACAGGCAAGACAGACACTGTCACAAATCAGTTGGCACTTAGGCACACCTGCACATTTTTGAAAACTAGACAATCAGGTGAGTCCAGGGTTGCATGATTTGCGTGGCTTTCACCAGATAATTTTGCCCAGAACCCCCTGCAAACATCAAATTTTGGTAAGAAACACATATTTTCCTCACGTTTCTGTGACAAAAAGACCTGGAATTTGCGGGGAACCTCAGGTTACAAGTAGGGTTAAGCTGGGGGTAGGGTTTTTTGTAGATTCCAGCAGATTACGGAAGTTTCCATCCAAGAAACGGAAGGGAGATGTGTGATTTCAGGCAGAGTTTTTAGTTCGCAGAGCAATATAGGGATGAAAACGTCACGCAATCCACCCAAGGTACACCACCCTGGACCGTGGCAATCATGCGTGGCACGGAAACAGATCATCCATCCTACAAGGTGTCAGGTGGAACCCTTGTAGGCAAGTACTTAAGCACCCCACATTGGGGAAGTCAGCGCTATATAACTGTTGTAATACAATACACCAAAGACCGGAGGTCTATACCACGGACACCAGCTTATATTAAGAAAAGTTTGCAGCGCACCTTACTCTCACGCACAACGATGTCGAATGTGATTAGAACGATCGGTACAGAAGGTCTTAAAACCGTCACACACGGATGCCTAGCTGACTTGGATCGTTTTAGCAAAAAGACTTACCATGGCACATCCTTTCTATAACGGTGTTATTGAAGCAAAACTCTTCTTGAAATTCGTAAAAAGCAAGAGTCACACGGGGGGGAAGCCTGAAAGGACAGGCAGCAGCGAGACGGAAGCGCGTGCAGAAATGATCTGTGGAACGAGGACGCGCAGAGGAGAGCGCGCAAGGCACGCAGGCGATTTTGCGAGAATCTCACGTGACGCGGAACGTCGAGGGTGCAGGTGAAGGAGTAAGATTCAGGAGGCTGAAGCTGGTGACTGAGTTCGTTCTCTCAAAGGTAATTTTCCCAGGGTGGTAAACCAGATTTCCAACCAGTGCTGGAAATGGATAACAATAATCCGGGGTTACATGAATTGGGTGTCTTCGGTGACAGCACACCAGAAAAGGGGCGAAGTGGTGCGCAGCCCAGTCTGTCAGTTTATACCTACGTCTATTGTTTTTAAACTCTGTCACCTAAGAAATTGACAAGAAGCACAACTGTATTACTAAATATGTTAGGAATACTTAATTGGCCACACAACTGGATCGTCCACAGGGCTGCCAAGTTTCCAGCCTGATTAGGTGTGGCATTTGCTTGTTTGCATTATGCTCGTGTGTTACGTTTCATGGTCGTGTGACACTTTGAGTGACACTTTGTCGCAAACTAAGTCATTGACCCCAGCAGAGTAACTTTATTCAACCGTAGCAGGAATTTCCCTCAGAGCTATAGCCACTGTCTCGTAGAATACGATCCGCATTAAAGTGAGCAGAAGTTATCTATGCTGAAGAAATCGTTGCATTCGCATCATCAGGACTCTACTGCCAGTAATATTTCCCTGAAGCCTGCTTGCCACCATCAGCTACCTATTAGAACCATGGACACACTGGTAAATATAAGATTTGTTTTCCCCCCATTTCACTATGGTTTTGAAAGTAACTTGAAATGCAAAGCATTCCACAATGGGTATCGAATTTCCTATTCTATTTTCCTTTTTTTTCCAGCCAGTCCTCAATATATCAGAAGGTACATTAAAATGATAAGAACACATTAACACTTTATCATTTGTGACACTTATTCCAGCCCTGGCCTTGAAATCTACATCACGTTGCACTTTGGGTTTTGAGATGAAATACCCAGTGTGCGTGAAGTGATGCAGGCTAAAAAGCCACATGCAGAAGGTGTCAAACATGGCACAGCCATTTAGCTGCTATGATATTTGAAAAGCCGCTCATTTGGTAATGTTGAGAGAGCTTCTTGCACTGCCTTGGATTTAGATGCTCCTGAACTGTGCAGTCGCCGGTGGCTTCCTTGACAGTTTTTCATATCAGATGATCATGAAGCCTGCTGCAGAGCTTGGACTCTAAGTTTGTAGAAGGGAGGCAGGGCGAAGTAGTGGCATGACCAGGCAGGAGAGGAGCATTCTGCAGTAACTTCTGCCCCAGTACAGAAGACGCCTGCAGCAGTCACAAGGAACAGGCCTCAAACTATAATAATCAGAGATACAGAAATCTGTTGATAGAACTAACTGCACGGAGTGCCAGAGGCTCTGAGGCAAAGGGCCCATTCGATGAGCAGCTCTGGAAGTGTTCTGTCAAAAACACAAAACCAGAACAGTCATGCTGCTATTTTACGCAGTGTACAGAGGCTCACCAAGAGAGCAGAGTCCCACAATCCAAGGGACAAGGGAGGAGGCAGATCAGACGATCTCAGAGGAGCAACTAACTGATCCTACTGATTGGTTGCATGTATTAAGGGGGCGGGCCCTATTCTCCAAGGCATGTAGAGAGATTAAACAACACTTTGTCAGCCTGTTTATTGAACTAAGGAGATATGCGTTACTCAGTTTGGCCTAGGAGTAATGCAGGAAATATTATTATATGCATTAATCTAACCCTATATTGGCAGAGGTGTGTAAAATATCTTACAGGGATAAGGCACTCTTGCAGAGATCTTTGTGCATACTTGTCAACTAACCTGCATTCAGCGGGTGTCACCCTCTTGTATTTGTATTCAGCGTCCTGACAAACAAAAAGCATACTTAGACTTTAATGAAGTAACCCGCTTTCAAATCTACATCATGCTCCAAAAAGTGTTAATTCCCATTAACCTTAAACAATGTTGCTGGAACTGTTTTGAGAGCGAGGGTGCTGACCAGCAACATCAAGTCATTAAAGACATAGGGTTCTGAAAGATCTGAATGCTATTTAAAGAGCAAGTGCACTTGATGAGGAATAAACATTTTACTTACCAGTAACCTTAATTTTTCCGATTCATAGTCCTCCTCGTCCGAGTCTTAAGTGATTAAGGCATTCCTGCTTCCTGTAGACATTCAAATACCCTTATGGAGCCTGAACCCCTTTTATCTAAGGCTTTCTTCTAGCTCCATGGAAATGTGTAGAAGAGTGTCCCTTCCTGTGCATCACCTCCTGTATATTACACAAATCAAATTGGAGGTCAAGAACGGGAGGAGCGGAGTGATGTCGACTGGGGTGAGGAAGACTACAAATCTGGGTAATGAAGATTACCGGCAAATAATGTGTTCATTACCCCCTCATCTTCGTCCTCGTTATCCCAGTCATAACTGATTGAGGAAATCACAAGGTCCAAAGACTTGCGCTAACCATTTATTGATGCAGAAAACAAATTTGTTTAAGCGACAGTTATTTCATTGTCATTTTTAGCACCGTAGAGACGCGCCCCCAGTTCAGTCCAAGATGCAGAAACCGGCCTTGTGGATCTGGCCTGAACAGATGCTGGAGGAGAAACTACTACACTTTTTTATGATGTGATAATGTGAAATGGCCTATTTGACCCATCTACGTATCGATTTGGAAGCTGCCTTCTTACTGTTATTTGCAGAGCCATACGAGTTACACAAATAATTACATATTCTAATTTTTTCTGTGCTCCCTGAATAGACAGATAAGTCTCTCCCAACGTCTAGAGACAAAAGTATTTGAGAATCTGGCTCTTATTGGAAAATTGACAGAACTATTCCTGGGATAGGTGGAAATGGAATTTTACGTTGGAAACCAACTTGGGGGCTCATTACGATGGCGGGCGGAAGCACAACCGCCGTGCTGGCGGATGCAAAAACCACCAGTTACCGCCGGCACGCAGCAGTCCACACGCCCGCCCAATTACGATGCGAAAAGCAGGCCAAACACCGCCGGCAAGCCAGCAACACCGTCCGCCATCAAAGTGCGCCCGTACACGTAGCGGCGCAGCCCAACTGACACACACCGTCCGACGAAACACGTCCCGCCCGGCGTATAAATTACGATGCCGCAAACAAACGGCTCCCACGGCTAAGAGACACCGCACGTGAAAGAGAGGCGGTAACACGGACGCAGAGCACGGACAACGAAGAAGCGGCACCCCGAGCATGAATCCAGCACTGCAGGCCCTTCCCATGCTTCTGCTGATGCACCACCAAGGACGCAACGTACCGCGGAGACGCAGGTAGGCACACACACAACAAGTGCACGCAAACAGCGCACACAGTGCAAGGGCGGAAAAAGCGGACAACCCCCACCAGCGCGTGTACACTACACATCCACCATTGCATCCACATATGACACACAGGCCAAATCCTAACATCGCGGAACACATGTGTACACACCACCTGGGACTAGGAACCAACCACCCCGTCACGGCCCCAAAGCGCCGATGACGCCGCCACACATGCGCACAACGCAGAGGCCAACCGCAGCGCCATGCATGCGTCGCACACAGATACAGGGACACAACCAAGCAGCACACACATCAGCCCCACCCCGAACGCACATGACACGTGACAGGCCTGCCACAGACATGTCCCCAACGCCCAATTCACGGACAACACCCAACGCCACACAACCGACGCACACATGTCAGTGAAGTCACGCAACAGCAGGACACACCCCAGTGTAACAAACATGGCGTAGCACACAGCGGCGGCAACACCAACTAGGAGAAGCAGGGCCCCTTCGGGAAGAGCAACGCCAGTACCACACTGAAAAACCCATACCACCTTGCACATTTGAACAAGACATATAAAACGGAACACCAAAGAGCACGGGGACCGACAACAGGTGGCCCAAGAATAACATTCACACACAAGGCCCAACGCAGAGCGGAAAGGCAGCCTGCCGCCCACACAAGGGAGAGCAGACAGCACTGAATGACCTTCCATTCCAACTCCGAAACCACAGCCCTACGACAGAAGCCGGTGAATACAGCCATTGTCCAAGAATAGACCAACACAGGCATGCCGAGGAGACCGACCACAGGGCAGATAGCGCATATCACAGAAGCACACAACGGACGGGGAAGAAAGAAGAAAACACTCCCCCATGTCGGCCACATGCAAGTTAATTGGAAGGAGTCACACAGCACTGACCTTGAACTGTCTGAGAAGCATGTGGGAAGAGGGCCCGTGTCCTCCAAACAAGCCAACAGAACACAAGTCCTGTCTCCCTACGACTACACAGAGCTCACAGCAACCCCGGAGCGTGCACATTGCAGACTGCACACACAGCCGGAGCACGCCACCTCAACGAACCGCTGCGAAATGGCAACCGCAACACACCTACCCAACTACGCCGAACAGCTCAAGCTGTACAAAACCAACCTGATACATACATTGGGATGCGATCTCCTGTCCCTGCTGAACGTAAGTTACCGACTGACTTACCGCATCACATTGTTCAGCTGCGTCATGCCCGTCTTCTACTGTCGGAGGTGTCCCTACCAGCATCCCGTCGAGATATGCCTCTCCAACCCGGCATGTCTGAAGGCGGACCTGCTACCACTACTCCTCCCTCTGGACGCACACGACAGGGCCTGCTCTGCCTATGGGGGCATGGCGTATGTGGCCAACATCGCACCCGCACTGAAATGGGACCACTGTGCCTCCACACGACGGATCATCGAGAACAGCTACATCGAATGTCACCCAGCATGCCCCATCATGGTCCTCCAAGGGACAACTTACGAACAACACCTTGACAGCCACCATCCGCTTCATTGGCTGGCAAACATGTACACCACCAATGACATGGAAGCCCTGCTGGACGGCATCGCATACCTGACAACCTGTAAATACGTCGGACCACAACGCAGGTTCCCCGAGTGACCTATGATGTCCAACCCCGCACCCATGCTTAGCTTCCGCACGGACTGGCCAGTCACCACCACAACAGCCATACCAAACGACCGGCAACTGTAACCACACCATCAACGACATCGCCATGACATCGGATATGACCGGGACATGCACACTGTTCCCCATCACATCCAGGAACACCGCATGCATCGTGGGAGGCAGTGGCATGGGCTCTGTGTATCGCACCCACATGGACGGAACTGCACGAACAACCAGGACACGACATGGATCCAGCGCACATGGACACACACACCGCTCAGTGGACATGAATAGGTCGCCTGGAGTCTGTGGGTGCTGCACCCCTCCCACCCCCGCCCCGGGAATCCCATACCAGGACCTTTGCATGGACGACAAGTGCATACAACAACAACACGACCCCAGTGACTGTGACAAGTCCAGTAACCACCACAGTGCAACAACAAGTGGCACGCCGCTGCATGCACGCAAGCACATGCCCTGATGTCATCTCACATGCACGCGTGCATGAGGAACAACCGCAGCAAACCTGTCACATGGAACTGAGATGGACTGTGCCCATGATGCCAAGCGGTCTGGTAGGCTACATGTATACCGTCTGTGTCAAAGTCCGCAGCTCCGCAGCTATACGTAAATGTACATTAGCACAGCCTTGGCCAAGCAGATGTCACTCTGAAGCCCACATCCCACATGCAACAGCCAATCACATGTAACCCCACACCCTATCCCATTTGCAATCATGCTCAGTATATCCTCAACATGTATTCCGCTGCCAGTAGTGTCCACTATACTGCATCACAGAGGACAGAAGACTCAATATAATGTTTGAAACCAAAACTGTCTCCGCTGACTCATTTCACAAGTACGAATGAGAGAGGATGAGAGTATGTGAAGTACACGGCAGTCGTGACATGACCATGTAGTCCACTGGTATTGGATGTCAACGCAAATGAGTAGCACTACTGTGGAAGACACACATGTGTCGTGTGAAGTCGTATGGACGCAGTGCTCAGGTGGGTGGGTGCGACGGGTAGATGCGCACATGCCAAGTTGGAGCACGCCGTGTTGGGAGGGGTCATGAACAGTACACCACCGCTTCCCTGGGCATTGTGAGAGGACACCTGTCGGGGGAGTGAACACGTGTGTGCACAGCAGCCGGGCACACGTACAAAGCGGTACCAGGCGCACCTCAGCCCACCCTCTGTGGACAAGCTGGATCCTGTTGTGCGCCCGCCATGCCCCTTGACAAGGCACACACAGCCCCAGTCGACCAGGTGTAACCCCAACATAGTCAATCCGCACAGGCGATACAGGGCACGGGATGGCAGTGGAGCATGGTGTGTGAGAGGTCTCCTCGCGCTCCTCCTGGTCATATCACGCAGGCAATAGAACCTCAACGTCTAGCATGGCAAAAAGTCAAATGGAAGTGTAGGGGGACGCACCACAGCACGAGCAGCACTGACGTCACGGGAGGTGGCTCGCACCATCCCATCCATTGCCCATCATACCAACCACGCCACATGCCATTGCGACTAAGTGCAAGCGCGTGCGCCACCACCCCCGAGCCCTCCCCAGAGAGGCCAAAGAGTGAATGTGTGGGCCACCAGTCACAGACGGACGCGGCCTGGCCGCAAGGGCAGCCACAGCCACTGGGTGTCGCAGGTGGCGGATCCGGAAGGCGAAGACTGTGATGCATAGTCCATGCAGGCCGGGTCTCCATTTGGGGCACCACGCAGGTGGACGGCGTCCCGCCACACATCATACCCTGAGACAGCCCACTCGTGCAACTGGACCCACACATACACTCCTTGCCCTCTCTGGTGCGAGCTTGGGGCTGCCTGTGCAAGCGTTAGCCACGCAGGTGAGCATGCATATTGGGGGGCGAGGGGAGGACATGAGGGCTGGGGCGAAGATGACCGTATCACTGTCAGTTAGTACAAGGGATGACCCAGATGTGGAAAGGAAGAGACGTGTCCCGTGTGTACTGCAACTAGTCGCCAATCCAACTACCCCCCATGTCCGGAACGTAAGCCCGCACCTAGGCTCGCCCATCCGCCACATCGAACATACCACCAGCACGACAACCTTCCCATTCGAAACACTGACTGGGGTGGCGACCAGTGAACAATCATGTGTAGCCTACCCACGCGTACATGTGGGCCCTCCATGATCCATGTCACCTGCGGCAAAGACATGACATGCGCAATGAGGGAAGTGAGGAGAGCTGTCCGCCCCACGCACAGAAGGTGCATCAGCTCCACAGACCCAGCAGCGAGTCCAGCAGGGGTCACATGTGCAGGGGCAGCGGTGCCTGGTGTGAAGGCACATGCATATAGACAGCACATCGACCAATGTGTAGTCTGCCCACATCCACAGTCCATCATCATGCGGACATAGGAATTGAACACAGGGCAACACATCTTAGTTGGTGCACCCACCGTGACCAACAATGCGCAATCATCGACGTACCCGCCCTGTGCATGGCCCCCACCCAACGGAGGCACATCCAGTGCCACCATCCCACACACACAAGCCTTCCACGGAACATGCTGTGTCCAATGGTCAGTACAGAGTCAGCGCCCATCTGGTGGATCCTGAACAGGAGACACATGCACACACATGCCAGCTCCCACTATGTACGTCTGCCACCTGGCACGTGCAATGTAACCTCTCACCTGTGACGTGTGACTGCAAGCACACAGCCGTCTTGGCATGGGGCTGTCAATGTGGACACCAGTCAATGTTTCGGGAGCTGTGATCCGTACAGTGCTGTACATAGGGTGCAGTGCTGACACCTACTACTGTCTCATATCCCCTCGTGCCACAGGTCCCACTTGTATTGGCCGCTCAGCCCGTGCCCACATCGTCGTCGTCGTGTGCCATACTCATCCAGCCTCGGAAGCAGTTCCATGCTCAGCAGACACTCATGTTGCCGTGGCGTTGCCGCTTGACGAATATGCAGTCAGTCCCCATCAGCACGCCCCGCAAGTCATTGGGGCCTAGATCCCCATGTGCATGCACATGGCAGTGGTATGTCTCACTTGCCATTGCCATTGTTGGGAGACCTGTGTAAGTGTATTGTGGCCGTGCCGTCCCAGCTTGACAGCTGGGCTGTGGCTCATGTGCTTGCTCAGTCATGTCAGTGATGTGTATGCGAAATTGCTATGTGCCGTGTTGCTTTGACATGTGTCCTCTGCCATTTACCCCAGGCGGAGACCGAACATTGACCGCCCATACCAATTGCTGGCGGACATGGACGATACAGAGGTTATCAGGAAGTTTCGGCTGGACAGGCCAACCCTGCATCGACTGTGTGCCATGTTAGAGCCCCATCTCCGTCCCCGCAGGGTGTATCCGACTGCTGTCACCCCCACGGCTAAGGTGATGGCCGCCATGCATTTCTTCGCCACTGGGTCATTCCAGCACACAGTGGGCAGTGGAGGAGGGATGTCCCAGCCCATGTTCAGCAAGGTGCTGAGGGATGTACTGGCAGCCATGATGCTGTACCGAAACAGGTACATCAGATTCCCCAGGGCTCGTGAATTGGCGGCAGTGAAGGGTGCATTCTATGTCCTTGGCAGAATCCCACACGTCGTGGGAGCCATTGACTGCACACATTTTGGCCTTGTTCCACCACAGGCCACTGAGCACCTGTACCGCAACAGGAAGCACACGCACTCCCTGAATGTGCAAGTGGTGTGCCTTGCGGACATGGTGATCACCCACGTGTGTGCCAAGTTTCCAGGCTCGGCACATGACGCACACATAATGCGCAACAGCATCTTGCCACGACTGATGGCCAATCTGCAACAGGATCGTGGCTGTATTGTCGGTGAGTATGTGGAGTGGTGTAGCGTGCTGGTTGTGCGATGCTGTCCCCTGTCCAGTTGGAATAGCAACGGTTCTCTGTGTCCCTCACACCCAGGTGACTCTGCGTATCCGAATGGGGCATGGCTGCTCAGTCCATTG
This sequence comes from Calotriton arnoldi, assembly GCA_963921515.1. Classification (NCBI taxonomy): domain Eukaryota; kingdom Metazoa; phylum Chordata; class Amphibia; order Caudata; family Salamandridae; genus Calotriton; species Calotriton arnoldi. The sequence goes on along the minus strand of CAWUFW010013011.1, from coordinate 198,938 downwards.
AGGAATCCTCGCACCCCAGCAGACGATCGATACAATGAGGCACATGGGAGGACCAGACGTGTGGTCGAGCGTACCTTTGGCCTCCTCAAGTCCAGGTTCAGGTGCCTGGACCGCACCGGGGGTGCACTGGCGTACTCCCCACAGAAGGTGTGCCAGATAGTGGTGGCGTGCTGCATGCTGCACAATCTGGCCATTCGGAAGCAGATCCCCCTCATTGTGGATGACGGAGATCAACCAGGGCCCCAGCCCGCAGACCAGGACAGCTCGAGTGAGGTGGACAGCGGAGAGGAGGAAGCTGGGAATGTGCGCCAGCAGCTCATCGCCCGCTACTTCACTTGACGGTGAGTGTCCATGTACGACGGATGATGTGTCTGCATCTGTGCAGGTGTGTGTGTGCTGTGTCAGGGTGGCCGTATGTTCACTGCGTGCAGTGTGTCAACGCTCCATGGCCAGGGTAGTATGCCACTGTTGGTGACTGTGGCATTGTGCCCTATTGCTCTGTGCGATGTGTGTACATTGCTTGTAGTTGTTGACATGTACTGTGTGATGGGTGTGTGACACACTCATAGAATGTGCTCCTGTTCTGTCTCCCACCCCTAGGTCCCTACAGGCCCTCCGGATTCCATTGCCATGCCACGCATCAGGTGCCTTTCCGCCCAAGGTGGCCGTTGTATTCCGTACAAATAAAACACAGGGCACAAACAGCAGTTAGTGAAAAAGGTGCATTTATTCCAAACTGTGACATGTGATTGTGTGTAAGGTGATGACAAAAGTGGTGCGTGCAGTGACAATGAGCTGTCGGTCATGGCTGCGTGAAGCTCAGGGTGTACCCACTGGTTCTATGTCCATAGTCCAACACACACATGCCATCCAGCTGGCTGTGTGGAGTGGGATCGTAGAGCAAGTCAATGCAGTGGCTGGTCAAGGAAGGCTGGCGGAAGGCTGGCTGGCTGCCTCACTTGCGACTGGAGCGTGCGAAGTCCTCCCGGGAGATCTGTTTCCTCTTCGGACGGCCCCTTCCACGTTTGGGAGGGGGTGTGTGGTGGCGACCTGCTGGTGGTGGGTGAGGTGTGCTCACTGGCTGTGGACGCAGGGGAAGTGGACACTGCTGCCCGACCCTGCGCCCTAGCAGGTGGTGGCGGAGGTGGTGTTGCTGGCCTTGCCTGTGACCCCACCGCCACCACCAGCTGGCCCATGAGGTCCACGAGTTGGTCCATACGGGACACGAATTGGCCCATATGGGCGTCCATGGACCTCAGCACCCCCAGCACCTCCCGCGTGTCTGTAGCAGACCTGACCCATTGTTCTTGGGCCTCCTCATAGGCCCCAAGGACTCTGGCCATTTGAGGCAGGGCATGGCTCCCAGGGGAGGCTGGCGTTTCCCTGACCCTGCTCCTCCTACCAGTCCTGCTGCCACAGGCCTGCCCACTAGCCACATTGCACACCACGGTCCTCGCTGTGGCTCCCAGGGTGGATCCAGTCGGCCGGGCCACCACCTGCGCTGGGGCTGGTGCCAGCGAAGACGTGGTGGTGGTGGTGGCGGTGGTGGTCGGTGCGGCGATGGTGGCGGTTGCGGCAGTGGTAGTGGCCGCAATGACCGTGGGTGTGGCCGCAACGACAGTGGCAGCAGGGGGCTGGGACTGTTCAGCATCCCTGGATGATGGGTTGGTGGGTAGGAGGGGTCCTGGGGAGCGGCTGGGCCCTGCCACACCAGATGTGCCTGCTTGGTGGTCCGTGTCCGAAGAGGAGGACAGATCCTCCAGATCCGTGTGTCCTCGTTGGGGGCTTGTGGGCTGGCTGTGCTGGCTGCTGTCTCCATCCCCAGCATCCGGCAGTTCGTCACCTGTGGAGAGAATGAGATTTGTTATTGTGTTGCACCTGGCGAAGTATGTATTTGTCGTCTGACATTGGCAGTTCGTGCAATCTCGTACATGGGTTTCCCGGAGGCGAGTGTGTGGCTGTGGCATCTGTAGTTGTGTGTGCTAGGCAATGGGACTGTGTGCTGTGCACATGTGGCATGGGACGGATTGGCCATGCCGATGGGTGTGTTGCTGTGCCCCTACTCATTGTGACTCTGGTGTATGCGGGCTCCTGGCCCATCCTGTGTCTGGTTTGTACTTTGCTTTTGGGGTTCATATGGAACGCTTAGGCACCCATATGGCAACATGGGGGCCATGCCCCAGATTCGCATTTGGGAGGGAATATGCTTTTGGGGTTCAAATGGGACGCTTAGGAACGCATATGGCAACATGGGGGCCATGCCCCAGATTCACATTTGGGAGGGAATATGCTTTTGGGGTTCAAATGGGACGCTTAGGAACGCATATGGCAACATGGGGGCCATGCCCCAGATTCGCATTTGGGAGGGAATATGCTTTTGGGGTTCAAATGAGACGCTTAGGAACGCATATGGCAACATGGGGGCCATGCCCCAGATTCACATTTGGGAGGGAATATGCTTTTGGGGTTCAAATGGAACGCTTAGGAACGCATATGGCAACATGGGGGCCATGCCCCAGATTCGCATTTGGGAGGGAATATGCTTTTGGGGTTCAAATGGAACGCTTAGGAACGCATATGGCAACATGGGGGCCATGCCCCAGATTCGCATTTGGGAGGGGATATGCTTTTGGGGTACATGCTGTAAGCCATGGGTGCCGAACGTGACATGTGTTGTGGCAGCATGACAGTGCATGGTTTGAGGTGTGTGCATGCTTGACATGGCCTGCATATTTGCTGTCTGTTGTGATTACTGGACATGGCATTGGACGCATCGTTATGAGTGAGTGTTGGTTGTGTGCCAGCCAACGTATTGCAGTTGTCCCATCTCCTTGGTGTGCGTGCTGCCCTGTGCCATGTGCATCACTGCAGTTCTCGGGGGGGCCCCATGTTGTGTGTTGTTGCTCACAGTGTGTCGTGCGCTTCATTGACTTCTGGCACATGGTTGGTCATGGGCATGTGTCTTAGCGTGACTGCTGTATATGTGGCAGCTGTGCGGATGACATGCCTTTCATGAGACTGGGGCTGACGGATGGGATGGATGGTATGTTGTATGTGCATGGTGTGTCTGTGTGTTTGATGGGTTCAGTGGTGTTCGTGTGCATTTATGTTGTTCCGCTCTGTTGCGTCTAGTGTTGTTTGTCTTACATAGGCGTAGTTGTGGGGTGTGTGGTTGACAGGCAGTAGGGGCTACATGGACTGGACTTCAATGGTGTTTCGGTTGTGTGTGATGGGTTGCACAGTGGCTGCCGTGTGGTACTATGTTCAGTGTGGCTTGTGCATGCAGACGTGGCTCCTTGGGTGTTGCTGTGTTTGTGATGGGTCATGTGGGGTGTGAGTCTGTGGTTCATGTCCGTGTGCACATTGTTCACTTGTTCGTGACGGTGGGCGGTGCTGCGTGTTCGTCTGCTACGTGACATGTCCCATGTGTTGGTCGTGTTACGGCCCTCATGCCTCCAGTAATCCAGCCCTGTCCAGTTTCCCAAATGCAGGTTGTTCGGGCGTGCACTGTACTGGATGCCACATGGTTCTAAGCGGGGGTGCTCCATGTTGCAGGTCTGTGGGGGTGGGGGGGTGTTGTGGGTCGTAGTGGTGGCTGGACACCCACTGACACCGATTGCTGTGGACCGTGATGTCTACCTTTCGGCTGTCGTTGTGCACTGCGGTGGCTGACACGTGGCTGTGGGGTGTGGGGGATGCTCCTCCTTGCTGTACTGTGGGACTAGGGGCCTGGTGTGTTTTGTACTTGGGCTGTCCACCCTCCCACCCACTGCACTTTGTGTTCCTGCCACTTAACTGTTACTTGTCGGTTAGTGCAGCTATGGCGGACACATGGGTGTGGTGGGTGCTCGTTGTGGCGCTTCTGGCATATTTGGGGACCTGTTGGTGGTTACGTGGCTGGCTGAGTGTACACATGTCCCCACGCATCTTACAGTTGTTCTGTTTGGGCTGTGTGTGGTGGTGTCTGTTGCATGTGTGTGTGATGTGTTGTGTATTGTGTGCTGGACATGGGGGTGTTTGTCCCTGGGAGCTGTGGCATGGTGGTAGTGCATGTGAGTACATAGCGGTGTGCTGGTATACATTAGTTTGTACTTACCAGCCTCCACTCCCCTGCTAATCCGGCGAGGATCTCGGGATGTATGATGACTCGCACCTTCTCCTCCCACGCTTTGAAGGTCTTGAAGAGCGCGGGATTCCCTCCGCCAGTGACGGCAGCCAGCTCTCTGTTTTTGCCCTCCTTCTTCTTGACCAGGCTCTTGACGTCATTCCACCGTTTGTTAATTTCGACTCTGTTCCTGGGCAGGGTCCCGACTGCATTGACCTGGTCTACGATCCGGTTCCACATTCTGTTTCTGGTGGCTAGTGGTGTGTGTTGGACCATGTTCCCATAGATTTGTGGGTGCACCTTGATGATCTCGTCGACCATGACCGTCAGCTCCATGGGCGTGAACTTGGGCATTCTTTGTGGTGCCATGGTGTTTGTGGTGCTGGTGCGGTGTGTGTTGTGTAATGTGCAGGGGGTTTGTGGTGCCGGTGTTTGGTGGTGGTGGTGGTGGTGGTTGTGATGTGTGCGTTTCTGTGGTGTGCTGCTGTCCTTGCTGTGTCACTGTGTCCTCTCCTCTCCTCTCTGGTTTGCGATGTTGCAAGGGGTTGTGGTCTGTGGGAGTTCTGCTTTTGTACTTACCTATGTGGGTGTGTCCTCATGGTCTGTTGTTTTCAGGTGTGTTGTGTCTGGTGTTCTGGCCTTTGTAGTTTTTGTTTGTCCAGGGGGTGTTTTCGGGATGTGTACTGTGCTTGTGTATTTGTGCGTGCCTTGCTGTGTGGACTTATTGGCCATGTTGTGTGCTATTGGTTTTGTGAGCGGATGGTTTCTGTGCAGGGACGTGGGCGCCATGGTTTCTGCCGTGTCGATTGGCATCGGCGTTGTTTGCGCTGGCGGGCGGTATATTTGTGGTTTTCCCGCGCTCATGGCGGTGCGATCGTAATTTCACGTGCGGTGTGTCGGCCGTGAGGGCGGGCGGTTTTGTGTTGTGCGTGTTTCCGTCCGTGGCGGGCGGTTTGACTCCGACTCGGACGATGGCGGGCGGTATTTTGTGTGATTTTTCCGCCGATGGCGGTTTTCGGTTTGTGTTATCGTAATGGCGTGGTCGGTGTTCAGACGGTGTATGCGGGCGGAATTTTGCCGCTTCCATGCCTGGCGGATTTATTTACGCCGGGTATCGTAATGGGCCCCCAGGGGTCCTATTTGAAGACTACTCTATCTGGGAAGAACCGCAATTTTGGATAGGAAATAACCAAAGCACTCAATTCGTCCAACCTTCTTGCAGAGATAATGGCCAGCAAAAAGGGTATTTTCCAAGACAAGCAACCACAATTGACATGCTCTAGAAGTTCAAAGAGGGCTTGTTGTAAACTTTAAAAACTATAAACAAATCCCATGTAGGGGTGGGGGTTTCCACTGTCGGTCTTTTTAGCTTAAAACTCTTAGTTGTACGACGATAGGAGAACTAGCTGTACAATTCTGATTAAATTTAAGAGCCATAATGGTGACCTACTGAGCTGAGAGTGTAAAGATGATAACCCCTTCATAAAACCATCTCTGAGGCATTCAAGATTTTGAATGAATCCAAAGATAAAGGATCATGATCCTTTGATATGCACCACCTTTGGAATGTCACCTAGTGTGTTTTTATAAGGTAACATGGTAGACAGCCTTCTGGAAGATTGGATATCCCTGGCAACTTCCTCAGAACAGCTTAAATGTTGTAACCATATCCTCTCAAATTCCAGGCTATCATCCTCAGATGTTGAAGTTGGATTAATGGCAGAAGAGGGAATTAAAAAGGGGATGGCTGAACTGCTATGTGAAGAAAATCCTCCCTAAACAGAGACATCAAGAGCATTGGGGCGAAAATGGTGTTACAAGAATTACAGAGGTCCTCTCCTCCCACATCGTCGAGGCACCTTTGGGAGGAGGGGAGTCAGAGTAATTGCATACAGAATCCTTTTGGGCCACCTGACTGAGAGGGCATCTGTTGCTCAGGCTTGAGGGCACCATGTCTCTGTACAAAAAACCAGGAGCATCGAATTGTGTACTGACGCAAACAAATCTAGCCACGGTGTTCCAAACTTGGCACATATCCGATTGATTTCCTGAACAGAGAGATGATGCATCGTAGAGGATGCAAGGCTTCTGCTGAGACTGTCTGCCCTGAAATTCAATTGTCCCTGTACGTACTCTGCTGTTAATGTGAGAATGTGATTCTCTACCCAGGAGAAGTTTTGTGTTGCAGGAAGGTTGAGACTGGTGTTCTTTGTTTGCCCTTGTGGATTCAAATAGGCTTTTGTCACCTGGTTGTAGGTTCTGATAACAACATTGGAATACTTCAGTTGGTGACCTAAAGCCTGCAGTTTCCATACCGCAGCTAACTACCTCCAGTTTGAGGAGTTTAATTATTCTTTCTCAAACTTCTGGCCCTTTATCTCTAGCTCCTCAAGAGTTGCACTTCACTCCCATAGGCTTGCATTTGTTGTAATCTATCTGGAGGAGGTAGCCAAAGAGGAACTCTTTTTGAGAGATTGTCTTCCACCAACCACCATTGTAATTCCTGATGTATCTGAGGAGTCCCTGGAACCTGTTGATCGAACCTCTAGGACCTTGGTGACCAATGGATAAGTAAAGTGTTTGTTTACTAGAGGCTGGAAATGGCAACATGCCCAAGACAGTACTGTTGCAGCTACTGTCATTACTCCCTGGACTTTCAGCCACCACCAGGCCGAGAATGACTGTTGTCTGAGCAGGAAATGTAGATTGTTCTGAATCGCTTCAATCATGTTTTGAGGCAAAAAGACAGGAAACCGCCTTTACAACGACGTTTTTACCATGTTGTGACTTAACCACGCATTTTTAAGCACGCTTGTTTTTACAATGTGTATGTTTTTACAACGGATGCCTTTACGACGCATTTAAGGTAAGTTAGGGGGTGTGGGGGTCTCCCCCCAAAAATACATTGTTTTTAAATAAATAACTAATGCGTGGTAATGGCATCTGTTGTAAAAACATACATGTTGTAAAAAATGCGTGATAAAAAATGCGTGGTTAAGGCTTGTGACGTATTTCCCTGCGTTGTTACGTCGTACAACCAAAAAGACTGGGCCCAACTCCTTATTGAATTGTGCTCCAATAAAAGTCTTGATCCATCGAGGTTAAAGTTGCAACTTCTGAAGGTTTATCATGAAGTATAATCTCTGTAGTAACTCATTCACTTCCTTGACATCGTGCTTGAAAGAGAAGAAGAAAACAAGAGCAAGTCATCAAGGTGCAGAAATATTGATAAACCCTGAATTGAATGAAGCTACAACAAGCGCCAGTACCTTTGTGAAGACTCAGGAGACATCACGATTCCAAAAGGAAGTGCTTGAAACTGTAGATGTTGGTCCTCCACAACAAAATGCAGGAACACCTGACTCTCTGGATGGATAGGGACATGAAAATAGGCATTGGCAAGCCAGGAGTCATTAGGAAATCTCCTTCCAATATTAGCAGTATAATGGACTGAATGGAAATCATATGGATCTTTTTCACTGAGATATATTTATTTAAAGCCTTTATGTAAATTACCGGCCGGTATCTGCCATCTACTCTTGGCACTGAAAAGAGAATAGAATAAAACCCTTTTCACCTTTGATATTCCGGGTCAGGAATTGCTGCTTTTTAGGTCTCGTGCCTGCGTTGCAGTGCGCAGCACTGCTCGCGCAGCGCGAGACCTCTAGAAAGGGCTTCTGAAAACGACCCACACGCTCGTGCGTGTGGTTTTGTTTTCAGAAGCCCTCATTGGCTGTAGCGTGCGTTTTTTTAGAAAAAACGGCACGCGATTGAGCAAAGGCGGGCGCATGTCCCGCCTTCGCTCCTCCCATTCCCGACGGTGGCCAGAACGCGTAGCAGCGCGCGTTCGCCTCGCTGCCGCTGCCGTGCTCCCTGGCCCCCGCTCCTCTGTGGTGCGCGCGCACCACTGTTTACTACAAAAACAAGCATTTTTTGTACAAGTCCTTGCGTGCCCCACATTTGTAAAAACTGCCTTTGGCCTCCTAATATTTATTTAATTTTTAATAGAACGCTGATCTTTTCTTTCATGATGCTTTAGGAAGTGCTTTGCCCTAGATATGGCTTATTTGGAGCGATAGGGTGACTTTGATAAGGAGGGAAACATTCACGTGAATCCAATGCAGGTCATTTGGTGCATGCGGTCACTCATCCGGCTCACGTCTTACAAAGCCCTGTCCTTGTGCTTCAGAGAGAGATGGAGCTGTCTTCCAAGTTAAGTCTCTACACCACTTTTCCACCGGTTTAAACAGCTAATTAATTGGATTTGTTTTGCAACTTCTTATGGGGCCTTGGAGAGCAATGGCATTGGAATGCTTACTATTGCCATTTAGGAGTGTATGCTATAAAATGCACAATTTAAAAATATATATTTTTAAAAATGTAAGTGATTTTTCTCCACCACCGTCCTTCATTTCTGTGTGCTTGCTGAGCTCGGATTGGAACTTTCTGCCCCACCTTTGGAATCATCCAGGCGCCGCTCGCAGTGGGTCAAAAATAGGGCAACATACAGCACTATAATAGAACACTATAATAAACACAAAGCACTACAATAACATATAAAAATGTGCAACGTACAAGATCCCCATATGTATCTTTTTCTTTACATGTCAGCAGGGAAGAAGCACATGTGAAGTGTAGCATTCTCAGAACTGAAACTGATAATGTGGGCTCCTTTCTGCATGTGGTATAGAAATTCATGCAGGTACACCAGAGGTTCGCATAGAAACCATTAAAAACAGGCATTGGGGAAACACCAGGGCCTGGTACACACAACTATTACAAACAAAACACAGTTTCCAACTGTGCAGGCCAACGCCATCCCAACACATGCAATAGATGTATGTTTTCCTAATGCACAGGAGCAGTGAAGAAGCTGGGTTATGTTGTTGCACTCTCTCTCACAAATTAACACACTTTCTCCCTATATGTTTTTGAACACCAGGCAGCACGTTGGGAAGACAACACGTTCACACACAGCAGTGTTAAAAAAAATCAGTACACACAATCCCTTAACCCACAAATCAACAGCTGTACTGTGATAGTTATTCACAACCAGCTAGAAGGAAACCAGACTTCTACAAATATTGCCCATGGCAACAAACAATGTACATACCTTCGACTTCATCACAAGTGAAGGATGTGTGTTTATGTTTCAAAGATTGGCAGGTAAGAAGCAGAAGGTACACTGTTGAGTTCTCCCGCCCTCAATTCATACACACAGATCATCACTTTAAAAAACGATGTAAATGATAACTAGAACCACACATTCAAACAGCAAGACCATTACATTTGTCACAGAGATGTATACACTGCTGACAAAACTATTAAAATATATTGAAAGAAAACCACTCACAAGGCCACACACACAAATACTGACACACGTGACACAAGGCGGCTCGAGCCCACAAACACACATTTACACTTTTTCTAAAGCTGCTGCAGGTTTATTTGCTACGGATCCAAGTGCACACCAGGAGCAGCCCCCTTACTAAGCTTCAGCACAGCCTTTTTGCTGCAAAGGGAAGATAATAGCACCATTCAGAAACACATTCAATATGCATGAGCTTTAAAGCTACCACAGCACAAGCAGCCCAGTGACACTTTTCACAAGACAGAAGGACAATCACAGCAGCACCAATCGAAATGCAGGAGGCATGTTTGGATGTCTCATCAATCAATCTAACTTTGTCAACCACGACATCTACAAGTCAGGAGTGAACACCAGTCAGCATCCTAAACAATTACTTCTTCCAGACTTTAGCATATGCATTAACCTAGAGCTCTTTACTGAAGTATTACTCTGGCAGCAAGAGCGAAAGCTCTTATCAAATCTCTTTGTTCTGGGCAACAATTGAAAAACAGATTGTGTAGCAGTTGCAAAGATGTAGGGCATATCATATGCTTATATTTAATTTTATGAGTCTGGTACAGTTTTTTAATAACAATACGCTCACTTTGTTGCTCCAAAGAGAAGGCATATGTGTGTAAATCAAGGAGTGCCCGCAAAAGTGTCAAAAGGTGTAGGGCATGTGATGGAACTATTCTCGGGGTGTGGGGCCTGATTGACAAGTACACAATGGATGTTAATGGTACCTTATCATGCAGGACATTGAGAATGTGCTGTATTCTGATTGCTACACGTTGTTTCGTATTCATAAAATGAAAAAAGCGTTGGAAAAAAGAACAAGCTCTCTACACGAAAACCCTTGTTAAAAAATATAAAGCAAATTGTTTTTGCCTTTCACGTGGATTTCATGATAAAAAAAAAAAATGATAAGTAATTGATCACAATGATTTTTCCTCAAACTGAGTTTCAGTTTTCATATTTTAAAGTCCAAAACATATTCTTCTTTTGCCTTAGAGCACAAAAACTGGGTCTATTTCTGTGCATACCACGACCTCTACAACTTTGGCGCTAACAATGTAGTCAAAATTGGTGAAAAAGCAAACCTGCTAAGCACCTTGCATGTAATGACCACCTGAAAACACAGAGTATGACAGCCCAGTCAAGCTGCACATTTTCTTCATCCTCAGGACAGGTTCTGAGGCCGATTTAGATCTTGGTGGGGTAGCTCGCTGATCCCGTCAGGTCATTGGAGGCTATGGCCTCTTTTTCGCTAGCAGAGGACCACCTGCCAGATTTAGGGATGTGCCTTGCTCAATGACCAACCACCCTAATACCTCCCATTTAAATCCCTTTAAAGAACCTAGTACACTAGCATGTGGAAGAGAAAGGGAATTGTCAAGAAATATCCGCCTCCCACAATGTTTGCCCCCAGAGTGACTGTGTAGATCTCTTTTAAATCTGGAAACCTCTCATCTCCTCCCATCCTCCTATCCATCCAACCCTTTATCATGGATAGATCTCGAACAACTGTGCAATATGCTTTGGCGATCCCATTATTAGCATGTCGGAGCCCCAACCCTTAAATATAACACTAATGTTGAATCCCACCTACTCCCAAACAGTCATCGTTTTTCTGTGGAGGTTGACCATGTGAGCTTGACTAGGCTAAAGCAGCCTTAGGGTCCATCAGAAATTTGCTCATGCAGTAATCATATCCATCTGATGTCATGTGGTGTATGGTCCACACAGGGCAGACAGGAGTGTACTTTTGTGAGCTGGGCTGGGCCTAATGCTATGATGTGGGCAGCAGACCATGGGTTTGGTTGTAATCCAACCATATATACCTTTATTGACAATGCAAGACTATTCTCAGAATCAGCATACATAAAAGGTATCATATTTGCAAAGTTGTTTGCTGTTTCATTTTTGTTTTACAATAACAAATGACACAAACCAATATGTAATTGTATGATTGGGGTAGTTCACTTTTGTAAAAAAGATAGACATCCCGAGTTTTACCGGTCACCAAAATTATAACGTGAAACAGTATCCAGTACATGGTAAAATATGTGCGCATGCAAAATATTAACCATCGCCCTTCCTATACAAGGGCCCTTTTGCGGTGGCCTTTGGTAACAACATGGGTGCCCAAAAGAAAGCAGGAAACACAAACAATGTACCTCTCCTGGGATGATAAAATACAGAGGACAACTCTTATATCTTTTCCTATGTTAATTTATAATTTTTGGGTTTAGTTTATGCCTGGATCAGGGAAATTAAGATTCTTCAGATATCCAACGGGAACATAAAACCCCTAATTGCCACCATTTTCACTTCCAGATCTCACTCAAGGTACAGTAAATAAACTTTACCAGCTGTGCATCAGAATATAATGTACAGACATATCGTCTTAAATAAATATTATGACAGACAATACTAAACAACCATTTACATTGCAATAGGTCTCAAATTTGCGAGAATTTGAGCTACTGGCATTGTAAATGACAATGCCTTTTATTTACATATTGCTTTTGAAAACATAAATAAAAGGCATTGCCATTTACAATGCCAATAGCTTAAACTCTTGCAAATGCAAGTCCTATTGCATTGCAAATGCTTGTTTTTAATGTACGTCGTCATTGCTTACCATTAATAAATCTTACCTCCACCCAGGATCTCAGACTCTTATTGTAGGAAGGGTGGAGGGGAGGGTCGGCCAAAAGGCCCGGCAGGACCTGGAGGCATCTGAACCTAACAGCACAGACAAATCCCAAATTGGCCACTACCCTGTCCAAAAAAAAAAGCGGCCCACAGCTGCTTCTCAGATACCAGCTCATTGTCAGAATCAGGGTGGTTGCTTTACCAATCCGACCATGCTTAAACCATCCCTGCCTGTAATGTTAAGGAAGTAAATACACTGCACAATGGGGACCAGTTTCAAATAGTCTTTCAATGCGGTCCCGGCCCTCTTAAAGCTCTGCTTAAAAGAGTTATCGCAAAGCGAATCACAAAGGACCAGGAATCTAGACCTCAACTGCGATTAAAGCAAGTGGGTAACGAAATAAGGCAACGGTTTGGAGCCTGTCTTCAGCTGGTCTGGTTCTGCATTTAATAATTCAGTCAACAGATTAAATGCACATGTCCAACAATGACAGTCCGGTCTGGAACAAAACCCGTCCCATCACTTAAAACCAGCGTGAAAGTTTCGTCCACTGGAGACGGCCTTACCACGGACGTCTTTAAAGACAAGCATTTGCAATGCAATAGATCTCGTATTTACGCGAGTTTGAGCAATTGTCATTGTAAATGACAATGCCTTTATTTACGTTTTGGTTTTTAAAACATAAATAAAAGGCATTGTCATTTACAATGCTAATAGCTCAAACTCTCGCAAATGCGAGACCTATTGCATTGCAAATGCTTGTTTATCAGTGCCAGGACCTCCAGAAGCATAGCTTGTCTTTTCAAGTCTTCTTTTGGTAAGGATATAGGAACAGACCAGTATTTGAGAGCCTTGTGAGAAAACGGTGTAGTACTCCTGACTGATGATGTTCAGAAGCCAAGTGTCTAAAATGCACTCCATCTATTTCAAAGCAAACATTTTGAGCCTCGCACCAACTGTGGCATAGTCACTTCTGTAACTGTCTTCGATCTTGGGGGGTGACTGGCTGTGATTTACTAATGAATGCAGCCCCCGAACACAGGAGCAGCCACGAAAGGGACATTTATGCTGTGCCCTTTGAGATTGTTGCTTTGAGAGAAAGGATTTCTTCCCTGAGAACATCTTAAACGGTTTAAGAATTTTCTTCTTGTGAGCTACTTTTTGAACCATTGCATTTAATTCATTAACATATATCTCTTGACCTGTGAACTGCAATTTTTGAATTAGAGATCTTTGAGTTGAGCCAAACTTTTACAACTTCATCCACAGCAAATGTCTCACAGCCACAGCTGCCGTGACTTAAGGTGAGCTTCCCCTAGTACTTTAAATGAGACATTTGTAAAACAACATGTGAAAGGAGACCCATTTTAGCCAAAATGGTAGTGGGATTGCCATTCTCCTGCAGACAATCATAGAGCTATTGGAAATCCTTAAGGAGACCTTGTGCGGCAAGCGTGGAGTTGGTGTTAGCTCTCATAGAAAATTTGAAAGCTGCAAACGATCTTTTGAGAGTTGCCTCCACCTATTTATCAGCAAAATCCAGTAAAGTTGCATCTTTTGACGCCAGAGAGAAAGTAGAGCCAGAATAGTGTTTACTTGAGGGGTTTGTGGAAAATTTGTATCAAAGTCTTCCTGAGATTATATTTTTCCAATGAAAGAAGGAATTTATGCCTTGTCAGTATTTTTCCGTTTTTTGAGCAGGATCTGGTCTATTACATCATGGAAGGGCAGATCATCTATCTGAACTCCACTATATTGAGAATAAAATCTCTCTTCCTGTTAGGGTTTTCCTCAAAGCCAAGTACTTCTCTACTATGTTTAAGAAGGTCACGAAGTTGACTGCCTTGTACATGCTTCCCACCTTGATCAGACTTTTTAATCATCATCCTTATCCTCCCTCAATTTCTTTGAGGTTCCACAAGAGCAGAACCAGTTGCCTCTTTGATCATAGTATCTAGGTATGCTCTCTATATCTGCTGAACCTCTTCTTCATCCTCTACCAGCTCAGTATAATGCTGCTTTAAAGGATCCTTCCCCCTGCCATACAGGCTAAAGGTGAACTGATGCTCTACGGGCAGCGTCTCTGAGCTTAATAAATAACAATCTGAAACTGTGAGACGCACAGGACGCACTAGAAGCAGTGTCTTTTTTTATAGGAAATGCCTCTAAGAAACAAGGAACTCTTGTAATTTACAAGAACAAACTAGTATATACTACAGCCTTCTTGCCTCCCCGTGCCCGCTGCGCTTACCTGCACCAGCACATGGCCAAGACACCACTCTCAGTTCTCAAACTGCTCCGGCCGCCAACGCTGCCAAAGCTACCCGCCCCAGTCGAGCACATGAACAGGGATTGTCAGAAAAGTATCTTGGCCCCACACTCCCTGTCCTGCTTATTATTACCCTCTTTGATGTCTTCTGCAGGGAATTGTACACTCTTTGAATAGCCAAGTTATTTGAGAAATGTCAAGTGTATTGTTCCTGATTTTTATTTTTTATTTCCAGGAATGAAATGCAATTTTGATTCAATTCAAATGTGTGTATTTGCACAATGTAATACTTGTCCCAGACTTTGACTAGGCAGCTTGGGGGGACTTCAAGCCCCAGGAATCTCTGAGCCTGGAGGCACCCACACACCTGTGGCCGGGTAGAGAAGCTTGCTTAGCGCTACATAGCACAACTGTTTCTTCCGCTGTGCAGAACTTTGACCAGGCAGCTTGGGGGGGACTTCAAGCCCCAGCAACCTTTGCGCCTGGAGGCGCCCACACACCTATGGTCAGGGAGAGAAGCTCGCTTAGCGCTACATAGCGCAAATGTTTCTTCCGCTATGCAGAAGTTTGACCAGGCAGCTTGGGGGCGGACTTCAAGCCCCAGGAACCTCTACGCCTGGAGGCACCCACACACCTATGGCCAGGGGGGTAGTCCCCTTAGCTCTACATAACGCAACCGTTGCTACCGCTGCACTTGACTTTGACCAGGCAGCTTGGGGGGCTTAAAGCCCCAGGATTCTCTGTGCCTGGAGAATCCAACGCACCTGTGGTCAGGGGGATGAGCTCCCATAGTGCTACATAGCGACACTGTTTCTCCCGCTGCACTGGACTTTGACCAGGCATCTTGGGGGGCACCAAGCCGCAGGAATCTCTGCCCCTGGAGGATCCCATGCAGCTGTGGTCAGGGCGAGGAGCCCCCATAGCGCTAGATAGCACTATCTTTCCTCCTGCTGCGCAGGATGCACCCGGGCAAAGTCTTGGCTAAGGGGCGGGCCCGTCCTGTGCCCGTCAGAGCCCAGAGTTCGCTGGGCTGGGCCACCCCTCTTGGCCCCACGATAGAAGGTACTGTTTTCCCTCATTTTGGGCGTGGGAACTCCTTTGCTGATTCAAGTGTGATGTTTATACCTTTGGACATTGGTTACCAAATAGCCTTTTATAAATGATGGACTATCTGCGACACTGCATTTCAGAAGTTGGTGGGTTGCCTTGCAGCTTAGCTGACCTCGCAGGGTCTGGACCCCCTTTTAGAGCTGTTTCATTTCTTAGGATATTAGGAGATTTTACTAGAAGCAGCGGAATATCTACTGGCTGATATTTCTATCGCTGAATTCTAGTTTCATTACTTCTTATTTAATTATTACAGTTATTACACTGCTGTTATTTTGCTTTCTAGTCACGACTGTGTTGTTACTTTAACATTTTATTCTCGTCTTTTATTTTCTTCTTATTTGTGTTTATTTTGCACACGTGCTATGGGCAAGTGCAAAGCTACAGAATCCTCCCCTGGAGCCCAAATTAATTCCAGGATTACCAAGAAATCTAGGAATTGCACATTAAATGAGATTGACATATTGACAGAAGAGGTTGAATGTATTAGCCCTCCCAAAGGGCCTTTGGGTAAAACGACCAAGAAAGTCAAGCTTGCTGCACACACCCTCCCTGACCTATTCAAGAAGAAAACGTTACAGCACTCATCCATCAGGGAAATACCCACACTTAAAGGCCACCTCTTTGAGCCCTACTAGCGATACTCACAAATTCCTAGCCTCACCATGTGTCCTCCCTCCAGAGCCAGCCGTAATTTGCAGTAATCAATTCCAGCCTCTGCAATACCTTCAGATATTCTAGATGCTCCTGTGTCCCCAATAGAGTTAATCGACCAGAAGGCTGCCGGAACCACCCTCTGATCATCGCCTCGACCCACTTAAGGAGATGAGTGCTGAGATAGGGGCACTTACGAATATGATAAAACGCCTCAACGATATAGTGAAGCATTTATCAGCAGCTGTTGCTGAGACCAAAAAGGTTGGGTCATGTAGTTGAGGAGTGAGAGCCCCCGGAAAACCATTAATGACTTACACTTCTTCAATTCAATTCATTTTAAAGGGCTAGAGAAATCGCGTAGAATGCCAGATGCCAGGATAGCATAGGGTGACCCGAAATTCGAAATCAACAGGGATCTAAGGATTCTGTGCCCGATCCAGACTAAACTTTCAAAATTCTAGGGGAGGGCTAGCCAGAGATAGCATTCAGCCCCTTCTAGGCTACGCTAATCAACATCATGGCAGAAATTGCGGAACCTTTGAAAACGCATGGCCCCACGCATTAAAACATACACCTAAAGATAGGAGGCATACTGCCCCCTATGAACACAAAAGGCTCCCATCCCCCCAGGCCATATCTACATAACCAATGTTCCCAAACTCCCCCCTGTATTGAGACATGAGTATGAGGACTCATTGATAAACAAGGTTCTCCACTGGATACGTCAGGTAAGAGGTTGTAGATCCTTGAAAGGGGAAGAGAGCTCCCACACTAGAAGACTCTCTTCCCATGGCTCTGATTTCGACTTTATCGAACTGATATTCATTGATAGGAAAGTTGCAGACAGTTTTCTGGCAATTGATACTAGGACCTGTTTGCAAAATGACTTGTCTATTCAATTCAAATATCCCCGGGCAGACTCATGCACGATCAATATAAATCCAAGGCCACACCTTCAGTCTTATCGTGACTCTGTCCTGGGATATTTGAATTGACTATTCTGTGTCATCCATCCATCTCCCATTACCCAATACGTCCCTCTTGAAATGAGCCGCAAAAGACTAACACCTCATGACCAACCACCACCCGGGCGTCCACTATCTTACCCCTACCTTTAAATACTAGGGGGGCACTACAGCCTTCAACCATCTGACCCCTAATGACCCAGACATTAAACACCTCTGCCAATAGCCCGGTATTATCTGGAGGAATCACCAAGACAATACATTCCTTAAAAAACAGCATAAGGAGGCGTGACCAAGATGGCGGACGGGTAGGACGTGCCTGCCCGCCGCTCCGGTCCTTCGCCTAGGCCCTGGCCCTACAGCTACGAATAGCGAGCCCCGGACGACATACCTGGCTCCCTGCCGCACTGGTGAATATCTCAGGGGCATCCTGGGCCCGAGAGCAGAGCTGCGCCATAGTGCGTTCCCCGAGACCGGGGCTCCTTGATCTCCGCCGCGAGGCTGGTGGCCTCCGCAGCTGACGACGAGCGGGCGCGCCTCGCGGCCGATTCGCACTCCGGGAGTGCACCACCCGCAGCGACGCCTTGAGGCAGTCAAGGCAGTAAGTGGCAGTGGCACCCTTCGTCCTCCTAGCTGGGGGTGTCTATCTCCGCGGAGGGAGGACTGCCGACGGTGCGCCTCCCACGTTGCAGAGAGAGTGGAGTAGCCTTGGGCCCTGTGATCACCGGGAGAGACTGGACTGCGAGTGTGGGTGCAGGTGAGCCCGCTGTTGGAGACTCCGGGGCATTGCTAACCTTCCAGGCCCCGCGCCCTCCCTGTGTGACTCGGGTGGCGCCGCGCCTCTCCCCTGGGTCCGCATCGCTGCACGAGGGGGGGCCACGAGATTTCCCAGAGTCCGGGATCTGCACGCCGACGACACCCGGGGACAGTAGGCCTGAGCGACCATCTTGGAGGCCTGGCGCAGGGGTTCTTTGATCACGTTCCCTGGTGGGCCCGGCCGCCGCAGCGGGTATTCCCCCCCCCTCTGCCTCACTGATGCATCATTCACAGGCCCGCACTGCAGGGGGACGGGCTGGAGACTGCTGGGAGCGACTGTCCCGGGCGGCGGGGAGAGCACCCTGGGAGAGGTGAGCAGTGATCGTGGACACCGCTGAGGAGTTCTGGCCTTGCTCGTCGGAGGGTGTGCGGCGAGACCAGCATTAATCACGCCGTGGGACCTGGCTTCGAGTTGCTGCCTGGTGGGGGAAGGGAGCAGTGCTGCACATTTCTGGGCCTCTTCACACAGCGAGGTTTTGGGCTGCTTCGAGATTGGAGGCTGACCCTTGCGACATTCCCTCTGCACCAGCCCACGTGCTGCTCCGCTTTTTGGGGGGATCAACACGCTTACAGGTGGCCACTGGCCCTGAGAGCAGCCCTTGGGAGGCGAGTGCTTTGAGGTGGTCACCCCGGGGAGCTGGTGGCGGCGCACTGCGGCCTGTAGATCTTTAGGTCTTTTCGTGACTCCTGCTGTAGCAGTGCCTGTGCCCCCGATACCTGCTCTCGCTGCGGACAGCGATCCCTCCGGGCTATGGCGACCCTCAAGAATAGGAAGGAGCGGTCTGTTAAGGATCTTCTTGTCAAGGCGGTTGCTGGTGGGGCTGAGGCGGCGCCTCCACCGGGAGGACACCTTGCAGAGTGGGGCCAGAACGATGCGGAGGGCCCGGTCACCCGCGGTGTCCTTGAGTCTCTCTTTGCCACGCTCACCGGGGAGTTCCACACGATGAAGAAGGAGATCTCCTCGGAGCTCCGCGAAATCCGTCGAGACATTGACTCGGTGGGCGAAAGAGTGGACACTCTGGAGACGCAGGCATCGGCGAGGGACAACGAGATAGCCCAACTTCAGCAGGAAGTTCTCCGTCTTCAAGATCAGCATTTGGACCTTCAGGCCCACGCGGAGGACCTCAAGAACCGATCCCGGCGGAATAACATCAGGATCCGGGCGGTTCCTCAGGGCATTGAGGGACAGGATATCGAATCATTCGTCGTGGAGCTCTTTCTGCATATCTTGGGTGCCTCCCCGGAACAACGGATCAAGCTGGACCGGACCCATCGGGTCGGATCTCGGCGGCCGGCGACTGCTCCCCCCCCCTGACATTTTAACGTCCGTCCATGATTTTCAACTCAAAGAAAAGATCCTGCGGGAAGCACGGGCCAACCACCCCATAGAGTTTCATTTAGCTAAACCTCTCCTCTTCCAGGACTTAGCCGCCTCCACTCTACAGAAACGGCAAGAGTTTAGGCCTGTCACGGCTTTCCTGCGCTCCAAGGACATTCCCTACTCCTGGGGCCACCCTTTCAGGATTGTCTTTAAGTGGGAAGGCAAGTTGCGCCAGATCCGTTCCCTACAGGAGGCCGCATCGCTCCTGGGGTTGCCCGAGGAGGACGCAGCAGCCCCGGCACGCGAGGACGCTGGTGATCGGCGCCGGGGAGCTGGCAGGTGGCAGCGAGTGGGAAATGCTTCCCTGCGCCCCAACCCAGAAACCATGGAGAAGGAACGTAAGGCGGTGAATGCAACCCTGGCAGAGGATTTGGCTGCTGCGGACTGAAAACGACGCAGACCTGATGCTACAGGGGCGAGTTGTTATGGGGTCTCTCTTGGCCTTTGAGGCTGGGCTGGGGTGGGATCGGGGCGGCGGGGGGTTCCTGCTGGACATCTCACGCCACACCATGGGGTTGTTCACCCAGGACACTTATGGACTGTTCCAGTTCTAGTTTAGTTGGGTTTGTTTTGTTGCTTGGGAATGGGGTCCTCTCCTCCTTCTTCTGCACTTGAATACCGTGTTGATTCATGGGATGCGGTGGGCTTTGCGGCCTCTTGGCGGGCAATGTTCTGGCGGGGCTGTGGGTGGGACTGGGCCCTTCCTCTCTAGCCTCTTCATGGGCATTTTTGATAAATTCTCTCGCGATGGCTTCAGTTAAAATCCTGTCGCTCAATGTCAAGGGCCTTAATAGCCCCACTAAGAGGCAGGCATTATTGCCCTTTCTGGAAAACTCAGATGCCCATATTTGTCTTCTCCAAGAAACACACCTTCTTTCTCACGATACACACAGGCTGCAGTCCAGAGCATTCCCTCACCAACTGTTTTCCTCCTAGTCCACAAAGACGGCAGGGTGGCAATCCTAGTAGCTGCGGGGTTTCAGGGCACCATAGGTCTCAAGCGGGCTGAGTTCAGGGGTCGACTATTAGCTTATACCTTCACAGTAGGACCACATACCTTCACTGTGGCCTCAGTGTACGTCCCTAATGAAGGGCAGGAGGGGTTCTTACGGGAAGCGATCCAGGAGCTGGCGAGTCTCCCTGACAGGTCCCTAGTTATAGGGGGGGACTTCAATTTGGTTTTTGACAATGAGATGGATAGGTCCTCCCAGCGGACGGGACAAACTGGGGCCATCTCTAGCAAAGGGAAGCGCCTGCTCACGGACACAGGGCTTATGGATATCTGGAGGGCCCATCACCCGACATCCAGGGAATATACCTTCTACTCGCATTCCCACAAAACGTATGCTAGGATTGACTATATCTTAACATCTGATACACTTACACAACAGTCTCAGAATGCAGAGATTTTTCCGTGCCCTTTATCTGACCACTCCGCGGTTCGGGTGGCACTATCCCTGCCGCATGGCCATTCTCCCCGTCGCATTTGGTGTCTTCGAGAAACAATGCTGCAACGCCCCTCGGTGGTTCAGCCGATCAAAGACACTATGACGGACTACTTGGCGAATAACGACAATCCTGATGTCTCGATGGCGACCCTGTGGGATGCCTTGAAGGCGGTTGTCAGAGGGGAATTATTGGGGATCTCGGCCGCGGACAATAGGCTTAGAAGGGAAAAACGGGAACAACTCTCGAATGCAATTATAGAGCTAGAGCGCATTCACCAGAGAACGGGTGCTCCGAGGGTCTGGAAACAACTTAAAGCGTCGAGGGCTCAGTTAGCCGGGCTGGACATGGACAGGGCCGAATATGCCGCCCTTCGGCTTCGGCATGCCTTCTACGTGGGGGTGACAGGTGCGGGAAACTGTGGACCAATAGGCTATGCGCACAGAGACAGGCATCCCACATCTCTGGAGTCATGGACTCACAGGGCCAGGTACAGACCACGGACCAAGGGATAGCTGCAACCTTCCGACAATTTTATGAGACACTTTACGGAGATCATGGTCTACCTGCGGAGGGTCCCGCCCAATATCTGGAAGGGGTGGCTACAGCCAAGTTAGTCCCGAGTCAGGTTCAGGAGCTGGAGGCCCCTATCCGGCTTGAGGAGGTAGTCTCGGCCATATCTAAATTGAAGCCTCATAAATCTCCGGAACCAGACGGCTTTTCTTCCGCCTTTTTTAAGACCTTTTGTTCGCTCCTGGCTCCGTTGCTTGTGAGGGTTTACAACTCCATCGGGGCTTCCAGCCTTCTCCCATCCTCGATGCTGGAAGCGCTCGTTACTGTGATTCCTAAACCCGGCAAGGACCCACGGCTTTGTGCTTCCTACCGCCCGATTTCCCTCCTTAACGTTGACTTAAAGATTTTTACTTGGATTCTGGCTCAGCGTCTTTCCTCCCACCTGCCCAGATTGATAGACCCGGACCAATCTGGCTTTGTCCCTGGGCGTCAATGCTCCGACAACACGAAACGTCTTTTACACTTAGTAGATAAGTCCGAACGCTTTCCCGCTGAGCGCATGATTTTCTCAGTAGACTCCGAAAAGGCGTTTGATAGAGTCCACTGGCCGTACCTCGCTGAGACCTTAGCCCACTTTGGCTTGCCACAGCGCTATATTTCCTGAGTGCTTAGCAGCTATTCGAACCCTACAGCCTTGGTGAGGGCGAACGTCCTCCTCTCGCAGGCCTTTAACATCCGACGAGGAACAAGACAGGGGTGCCCTTTGTCCCCCCTTCTGTTCGCCTTATATATGGAGCCTATAGCTAAACGAGTCAGGGATGACCCCTCCATTGTGGAGGTGCAATTTAGGGGGACGAGGCATAAAATCAGCCTATATGCCGATTACGTGGTGGCCACGCTGGAGAAGCCTGGGGAATCTCTTCCTGCCCTGCTGGTGGAGCTCGACCGGTTCGCCTCGGTGTCGGGCTTCAAGATTAACGTGCACAAGTCTCAGGCCCTTAATCTATCTTTGCGCCCTGACACCTTGGCCTTGTTACAGCGGTCCTATAGAATTCAGTGGGCATCGGGTACAATTCCATATCTGGGCTTGCAGCTCTCCGCCGACATTCAGACGACTAATAGCATAAACTATACAAAGATACTATGTCATGTTCGGGATTGTCTTCGGAAGTGGCGGCCCTATACACTCTCATGGCTGGGTCGCATCGCAGCTATAAAGATGACCATACTTCCCAAGCTGGTCTACCTGTTTCAAACGCTTCCGCTAGCTCCCCCGTCGGGGGTCATCCTCTCCCTTCAACAAGAAATAGAGCGCTTCATCTGGCGCGATCAGCGACCCCGGATGCGCAGAGACCTGAGCTATAGAGACCCTGTAGACGGTGGCTTGGGTGTCCCCAACCTCCGGGCTTACTGGTGGGCGGTGCAGCTGAGAGCATTGGTCGAATGGTCTCGCCCGGAATCCGAGAAGCACTGGTTGTTTATGGACAGGTCTCTGGCCGGGCAGCCCCTGTGGGGTATTCCGTTCCTCTCTCGCTCTGCCAGGCCCCGGAATCTGTACCTCTCCAAGGTGACCCACCCAACCCTGTTAGCATGGGACAGAGTGGCTACCTCCCGGGGATTACAACTTTCCCATCACCACTTACACCCATAGTGCACAACTCAGACTTCACCCCGGGGCTGGACTCAGTGGGATTCTCACATTGGACCATGGAAGGCCAACGCTCTATAGGGCACTTTTTCGACATAACGGGTCCCGGGTCTTTCTTGGACTTTCGGTGGGACCAGGCCATTCCTGAAACGGAGCGGTTCCGTTTTTTACAGATACGTCATTGGGTGATGCACCCTGAGGTGCGGGAAGGAGCGGCTCGGCACCTCACCTCCTTTGAGAAGTGGCTCCTTACGAGACACACTGATGCCCACTTGACAACGGACTTGTATAAATTCGTCAGGGATGCTCCTAACGATGGGAAGTCGCCTAGCCAGCTGCGCTGGGAAGGGGAACTGGGACGCGCGCTGACACAGAAAGAATGGTCTGATATCTACTACAGGGCTAGACATACTGCCCGAAATGCGACATCCATTGAAACGGCCACGAAAATCGTCACCTATTGGTATTTGACCCCTCCCCGGCTACACAAAGGGAACCCTTCTCGCAGTCCTCACTGTTGGAGGGCGTGCGGCTCTCTGGGCACTCTCACTCACCTCTTATGGGATTGTCCCTTGCTGTCGGGATACTGGGCACAAATCCTAGACGACATCGACTCCCACTTCGACACTGAGATCCCTCGCTTCCCAGCGTATGTTCTTCTGGGCCTTCCCAACCCGCTCACCTTTCCACTCAGGTCCCGAAGGGATCGGCAGATGGCTCTAGCTTTAGGGGCTGCCCTACAAAATATCCTCTCCTGCTGGGGTACTCCGAAGGCACCAACCTACCTGGGGTGGCTGCACAGGCTTTGGGGAATCATTGGGATGGAAAAAATGTCACTCTCTCTCACGCATCCAGGTGCCGCCTTCCATGACCTGTGGAAGCCATTCCTCTCTCTGCTGACTACAGAGTTCACAGAGTTCACCTGCCCTAAGTACCTGAGGCTCTTACGACTCGCGGATCCACCCACACGCGTAGGCCCGGACGCTCCTGCACACCATTAGAACCTCACCATTGGGAAATCTTGCAGTGTATTCTTTAGTCACTCACTGTTTTGCTTTGTATAGCTTGAAGGTTGGAGAGGAAGGGGGAGGGAGGGTGGGATTATGGGTTAGTATTCTGTTATGGTTTATCGGCCATCGAGATGGCCCTCCTGTTGGGCGTCGGTATCATGATCATTGCCTGTGCTGGGCTTGTATGTGGATTTATGTTCTTAAAGTCAATAAAAGAAATTTAAACATAAAAAACAGCATAAGTAGCACTCTACCAGTGGTCTCTTGAAATGTGTCTGGTTTAAAATCCAGACTACAACTGCCTGATTTGACCAATTTTGTCGAAAAAGTTGACATTTGCTTATTACAGGAAACATGCAGTCTAGGGCCCGTGTTTAGAGCCGGGTACACTAACAACTGGTTTCCCGCTAGAGCAAATCCTTGTGGTAGGCCATATGGTGGTTTACTAATATGGCTAAGAACCTCACTACACTGCACAGTACACCAGTTGGAAATTGATTCTCCACACTTTCTGGGAATTCAGATTAGGCCAAACCAAACGGGGGTTCTATTGTAGACATTTACATTTTTTTTTTTTTAACCCCTTCCCTGCTCATGACGAGCTCAGCTCGTCATGCCTCACGGTGGGTGTGTGCTCATGACGAGCTGAGCTCGTCATGACCCCGCCCGCGATTGGAATGTCCAGCACCTGGCTGGAATTCCGCTCGCAGCGAAGGCGTTAAAACATCTGTTTATTTAATTTTTGTTAATAAGCATCAGCTTACATATTATATATATGACATTTACATGCTTATACAAGGTCTTAACAGCTTTGATGCACAAGCGTTAGTTACAACCATATTTATCAGTTCTTGCCTACCCATTTTACATATTATGCATTATTTTAGTGAGTTTCCAGTAAGCTATACTGGGCTCTAGTTGCCTATGTTTCTTAGAACTGCTGGTTAGACATTGAGTAACAGATGTAAACATGTATAACAAAAACTGCTGAGCATACTGTTGTGTTCACATTAAACTACTTATGCTCTGTTACATTCACACAGTGCTGTAGTGGCATTACAGGTGTGGCTTACAGCATTGCGTTTATAGAACGTTTCTGCTCTCCTTATTACATAAAATGGGGAGGGGTGGGTAGTACTTCCTTTACAGTGAGTGCGCTATGTACTGCCACTTGCTATTTGGGGCTGTGAGTGGGCGCTGCACGCATAGTCGTTTGTGCTGCCAACACTTAGGCAGCACCATAGTCACCCCCGACCAATGATTCTTCAAACCCAGGAGCACGGGAGACCAGATGCAGAGACAGAGAGGAGAGGCCACCCTTCCGGCCCATTAACTTCCAGCAGGAGCCACTGGCTGCGCACCCACGCCTAATGTGACGGTTCTGGGGTAGGCAGTAGTTGGGTCCCCATCACTGTCCTCCAATAACCCATATAGTTCCTGCAGCATGGCCATCCATTGCATCGCTATGGGCACTTTACGGAGGCCCCGGGTATCTCCTATACCCAGTGCCCTACCCTCTGCCCTAGCCCATACTAGGAATGATTGCGTCCATGCTGATATTACCGGCGGGTCTGGCCTTTTCCACCTCTTAGCTAGCAGACGCTGTGCGGTTAGCATACCCAAATCAATTAAACCGGAGGTTGCCCTTAGTTTCTTATCCCTAGGGTAAAGATGTAGTGTACACTCCTCCCAGGTGCATTCTAGTTGGCGTTCCGCAGCTGCCCTCAATATTTCGCACACCTGTCCCCAGTATGCATTTAGGGAGGTGAAGAGCCATAGCATGTGTAATAAGTCAGCCCCCACTTGTTTGTATCTAGGGCATGTCCCGCCCGTCTGACCATAAAATGTATTAATTCTGTCGGGAGTGAGATAGGCCCTCTGGATTTTATAGTGTTGTATGAGTCTGAAGTGTGAGTTATGCGGTATGTACGTGGGACTGAGTAGTATTTCAGACCATTCCTCATCCGTAAATGGCCGCCCTTGATCTGCTTCCCACTTCTGCCTGACAGGCGTCATTGGGGTTGCCGTGTGGAGACGGAGTGACTCCACAAACCAGCTAGTGTGTTGGCTGCCCCTTCCAATAACGTGCAAAGATTGTATAGTGTAATGTGTGGGCTGTTCCGCACTCATGTCTCCCCATCTGCCCCTTAGCGCTGCCAGGACTGAGTGGTATAGTAGGAACTGACCGGGTGACATTTTGTGTACCTCTGCCAGTTCGTCAAACAGAGTGAGTGTCCCGTCCTGGTAGAAGCCCTCCAGTGTCTGCACCACCGCATTTAGCCAGCTCGCTAACTTCGCAGCAGTCACCGGGCCAGCTCTGATAGGCGTGCCCTGTAGCAGTAAGGCCGGTGAATATGGTGTTGTTGCGCGTGTTATGTACAGACCCCTACGGTAAGTTTTGTATGCAATCTGTAGCAGCAATTGAGTAGGTGGATGGCGTCTGGCGCAAGGGTGGAATAGGCAAAGTATGTCCCCCACCGACCATGTCGACCCACCGCGGTAGTGTCAGCCAGTTGTAGGCCCACCAACCATCTGGCCACACACTGGAGTTGTGAAGCCAGGTAATACTGCTCCATATTAGGGACCGCTAGACCCCCGTCAATTGGGAGGTAGAGCTTTGTGAGGGCCACACGGCAGCAGGAGCCGTTCCATATAAATTCCCTTAAGACGGTTTAAAATCTCCGGAATGTGCTTGGGGCCACGTAGACGGGTAGGTTTGCAAAATGATATATTAGTCTGGGGCGCACCACCATCTTCACCAGTGCTATGCGGCCTGCAACTGATAGCGGGTGCATGCTCCAAAAGGACATCTGCGAGCGCAGCGCTGTAATTGCTCTGCCTATGTTGCCCTCCAGCAGATCCTCCTGAGTGTGATATATGTTAATCCCAAGGTATCTGAACGTTTCAGGCCGCCATGGTATACCTATGTCGCCGCATGAAAGTGTGGGGTCCGGTTGTGTACGCTTGAAGGGGTATAGGCAGGATTTACTCCAGTTAACCTTCAATCCCGACAAATTAGCAAAGGTCGCCAGCGTGTTCATCAGTGCAGCTGGGAGAGTGCGGACATCCTTAAGATATATTATGATATCATCAGCATATAGTGATACTGCATGTGCACGTCTCCCAGTGGGATACCCCATTCAGCACACTGCTCTCTAAGCAACGCAGCAAGTGGTTCCACCGCCAGGGCAAACATCAGCGGGGATACCCCATTCAGCACACTGCTCTCTAAGCAACGCAGCAAGTGGTTCCACCGCCAGGGCAAACAACAGCGGGGAAAAGAGGACACCCCTGACGGGTTCCGTGCCCAATCGATATGGGTTCGGAAATATAGATGCCTGACTTCACTCTTGCCGTTGGTGTGTGTACAGCAGCTGAATCAGGCGGAGGAAGCGTCCTGCGATGCCCAGTTTGCTAAGTACCGCAAATAAGTAAGGCCACTCCAGGGAGTCAAACGCCTTCTCCAGGTCCAGCACCAGGCAACCGGAGTGCGGCCAGCCACAGAGGGAGTAGGTGGCAACCCTAAAGAAACGGCGGATATTTAGGGATGTGTTGCGGGCCAGGACAAAGCCATTCTGGCCAGTGCCCACCAGCAATGGTACCAGCGGGGCAAGGCGGTCAGCCAATACCCTAGCTAATATTTTATAGTCCGTATTTAGCAAGGCCAACAGACAATATGATCCAGGCTCGGTCGAGTCTTTATCTGGTTTGGGTAGTGATACTAGCAGTGCTTCCCGCATAGAGGGAGGAAGAATGCCCGTGTCTATGCTGCATTATACAGCGGCTGAAGGTGCGGTATGGCAACATCCGCATATGCCTTGTAGTAGTCGGAGGGGAGACCATCTGTGCCCGGGGTCTTACCTGTCGCCATAGTTCGTATCACCATACCAATCTCCATAGGTGTGATGTGTTTGTCTAATTCTAGAGTTTGTGCTTGGCCTAGCACTGGGAGAGTTAGTTGGGAGAGGACAATGGCCAGCAGTGTTTCTGTCAAGGTGTTATTCCAAACTCCCAGGATCGGTTCGATGCTCAAGTGGGTCCACCTCTCAATCGCCTCACCTTTCTGAAGCTATAGTAGCACAGACGGTAGAGGAGATTAAGCGAGGGAAGGAAAGGATGGGGACAGCGGGGAGGGAGACCTATAAAATAAACAAACATAAAGAAAAGGCAATCAGTATCACTACACTATTGATATCACAAGAATAAATACTATTTTTATAGGTCTCTAAATACCTGTAAAAGAAAATAATGCTGAGCTGTATATCACTCCAGTAGGAGAATGCCTTCCGTCATCCGAAAGCTCTCTCTTTTCTCAAAACATTTGTCTATGAAGGAGGAATACCTTTAATGCTATGACTTATACAACCAGGTACCATTCACACTTAATCATGCCTGATTCTTACCCACCACAAATATAAAACGACCTTGCATCACAGGGGGGGTTGAAATTACACACACAATTTTCCCCTGCTAAAAAAACAAATATTATGATTCTACATGGATCACCACATCATGATTATTCCAATCCATAAGGCCTAACAATACACATGCCCTTTATTGTCCATCATTAGAAACAAGACACTGTTGTTAAGGTTCACAACAGTAGACTCTCACATGATTATTGCTTCAATAAGAAGCATAAAAATAGTATCGTTTGCTTGCGTGGTCCCAGCATAGTCCTCCCAGGTCAACTCAAATCTCCGCAGCGCCCCAATCCACTTCGCGTAGGCTTCTTCAAATTTATAGGCCCGGTCCAGCTTAAGTAGCCACTGACCCAATGTAGGAATTTTCTGAGATCTCCAATTCTGCAATATTAAAGATCTGGCTACTGCTATGGCTAGAGAAACAAAACATTGCCTATGTATTGAAAGCTGGTTAACTGCGTGCGAAAAGCCAACGATGTACATGGTATGATGTCTATTGACGTACATTTACCAATAAACCTAAATAACTCCTCCCAGAAGAATTGTGGTCTTGAACATATGAAAAATGTATGTGTCCAATCACCCGCCTCGGGCAAATTACATCTAAAACAGTCATTCTGGGTTGAAGGAAACCATTTATGGAGTCTGGAGGGAGTATAATAAGCCGTCCATCTAGAAAGAAAGGACATTCTTTTGATATTGGCCGCCCTCAAAGCCCTATGGCCAAGCTCACAGACTCGTTGCCATTCCTGGATATTAAACCAGCAGTTCGTTTCCTGAGCAATTTTTGGGAGCATGTTTCAACGAGGCACTTATTCGCATCCTGTCGCAATAGCCTATACCATCTGCTAATACCAGTTAAATTTACCTCGAAGGCTGCTTTTAAAATTATTCTGGCTCTCTCGTTGGTTCCTCTAAAATTAGTCAAGAGAAAACATGTAATCTGCCTGAAGCTTAACCAAAGATCACGGCTCTGAGAATTGAATTGTTTTGCAAAAGCCTCCCATGTTATCAAATTAATGCCGTTGTAAAAATCACCTAACTTACGAAAGCCTAGCATACTGTACGTCTGGATCCCCTTTTGCGAGAGCATAAGGCCCCATAACTCACAGTCATAAAGAGAGGAATATGCATGGCATGTTGGGACATTATAGTTTTTATTAAACCGCTGCAAACGACTTAAGAGTGTATTCACGACCTTATATCTTGTCTTTTTTGGTAACTTTGCAGTGCGCAGGAATGCTGGTAGCTTGATTGCACTCTCTGTTAACATAAGACTAAGTAGAAAATTGTCAAAGTTTGAGATAGGGGCCTCAATGTAACTTAAGTTTTTTTTAAATAAATTTAATATTAATGGTTATTAACCTCCGCATGTTTTCGAAATAATCAAAAGATGGGTAGTTTGTAGGAGAAAGCTTAGGGTGTAAAATCAAACTAACTATGAAGTACCCCTTTTTAATTATGTTGACTGGGAGCCTATAGGCTCTTTAAGTTAGGGGGTACATGTTATCACGGATTTAGGATGCTGGTTTTACACATCATGTTAAATAGAATATGAATTTGCGCTTTTTTGTACTCTTTAAATATGAGACTGGATATTTGTCTATTTTAATATGAGATTGGAGATTTTGTAAATTTGTCTGTTTTATGTACCTTGGTTATCATGTCTGCTATTTTACGCTCAATAAAAAAAAAACCGCATAAAAATATCAAGACTAATGTCGTCTTTGATCTGATAGGTATCGTTATCTGTAATTGAATCTCTCATCATACCATATTGCTTCTCTGAAGAATGATATGCGATTGGTACAGTCTTATTGGAAAATGAACTCCTGCACCTTTAGATACATAGCCCCTTCAATAGGTTTAGCTCTGAACAGGCCTAAGGGGTTATTCTGGGCCCGCCCCTCCACCTCTAACTGTTAGCCACTCCGGCTCCAGAATGATAGTAGCAGAGTCACAGCTTCGGGAGAATTTCGGAGGGAGGAAGGTAATGTCCCCTTCCAAGAAAAATAAGTGAGAATGGTGACCATGTCACCCTTACCGCCCTCTCCCTGACTGCGGGATAGAAAGATTATACGGCGTGGAACACAGCTGCTCCAGCACAAAATATGCAGCAAGTGACGATCACTGTAACAGATCTTTTAACATCCAGTTCACGGTGTCGTCACTGTGCGTCAGCGGTCTAGGGCTCGAGGCTGCTGGGATTTGTGGTTTGCCTCATCAGATCGGCGGCATACTCCCTTGACTGCCGAGGGATCAGAAAGGTGTAACAGTTTCGTTAGGTATATATTTGGACGTGTAGAGAGCTTTGTAGTATCGGGTGAGTTCTGCGTGTATTTCTGCTTGCGTATATAGCAGCTGACCTGTCACAGTGCAGAGGGCCATTATAGGTTGAGTGTTTGGTCCTGCCGTATAAGCCACTCTAATAGACGTCCCGCCCGGTCTGAGTGTGCATGTACCCTGGCTGAGTGCGCTGCATAGTTAATGAGTCACAAACGTTCCAGCAACTCTGCCAACTCTCCCCTCTTTGCCTCTAACGTCGCTATGTTCCCGAGTCCAGTCGCCCAGCATGTTTCTAACTGCATCAGTTCACGGTCCACTCTCGCCACCGCTCCCTCTAATTGTTTACGGATGTTCCAGTTAATGCCCATGCATTTGCCTCTGACAACCACCTTAAACGCCTCCCACTCCATCAGCATGTCGCTAGTCGATCCCGCATTGTGTTTGAAGTATTCAGCCGTGGCCTCTACCACCGCCCCACGGAATGATGCATCCTCCAGGGCCGCGGACTGGAGGCGCCAGGTGGGCACCGGCGGGCGAGGTGTGTCCCATGACAGGCTCAGTAGCTAGGGGTTGTGGTCCGAGTGCTTGCGACCGATATACTCTGTGTGGTCTACCAGGTTGTGCGCACGTGTAGGCCGTGTGGAGTCGAATAGTAAGAGTATATTTTTGTGTTGGGGTGATGTCTACCAATGACCAATGTCGGAGCCATTCGCACAGTGTACGCTTATTGTTTGTGGAATGTGTACCCAGCAACGGGGGGAAAGAGCGGTCTAGTGAAGTATCAGTAACGGCATTATAGTCATCCCCTATCAACCACAGGAGGCCACTCCACCCAGCCAGGACTGTCGAAAGCGGGCGGTAAAACTGTGCCTGTTCCGTGTTAGGGGCATATATCACACCCAGTATCAGTGGGATCCCATTGAGTCGTGCTTTAATGAATACATACCTCCCATTAGGGTCAGTTTTCACTTCTTCCAATACTAGTGGGGTCCCCGCCCGCACCCATATCAGTACTCCCCTCGCATATGAGGAATAATCAGTGGCATAAACCTGTCCCCGCCAAGGGCGCCGCAGGCGCCCGACCTTGAGGCCAGTCAAGTGAGTCTGCTGTAAGAGGGCAATGTGCACAGTTCTGCGCCTGAGATAGGAATAGACCGAGTAGCGGTGTGATGGTGTATGCATGCCCCTCACATTCCATGTTAATATGTTTGTAGATAACATTGCAGTATATCGACATATTCTTCATGCCATTCCCACCCCTCACCTACTGCAGAGTAGTACCACTTATATTGTTCATTCACACATATGGGAGCGCAGTGTACATGACAGCTTTGCTCAGTAACTAGATTTTTAACAGACCAACTGATAAAATGCAGCATGCATAACCATGATAGAGCAGATATGCAACAGGCATCCCCCCCCCAAACAAATGTGTCAATGTATGGCAACTGTTTCATTAACCCAGTTATAGTGTTAGGGATTCACATAACACGCGAGTTTTGGGGGGAGAGAGGTGGAAGGTTTTGTGTTCCTATGCCCATTTGACTATTAGTGCACAGAACAGTCCTTACTAAGACAGTCACCCACGATCGCATTTGCGGATTCTGTCTCCGTGCGCGCATGTGACTATGTCTGCTTCTGTGTCAGTGTCTCCTTTCCCGCTGGTGAACATCTGTCAGGGCGCAAGCGACTGGGGGTCGGGGGTCACAGGTCAGTCTCACACCCCCGATTAGTGTGGAATCTAATGAAGGGCGTTTGCGACTCTAGAGAAGGGGATAGCCTCAAGTAACATATGTTATGAAATCAGATGATGTGGTCGGCAGTTTGTGGCGTCACCTCTGATGGCGACGGTGCATCAGATTCTGAAGTGTGCCCCGTGATGGACTCTTCGTCGCTGGGGGATTTCTCCCCGTCACCGCCCGGGTCCAAGAATTGCCGTTCAGAATAAAGTGCTGCTGCTGTCCGTATTGCATTGCGTCTCTCCGTGATCATTTGTTCTAAATTGGGTACAGCTGTCCGCTGCCCGGGTCTATTGGTGCGTCTCCGTTTGGCCCGGTTACGTCGGCGTGTCACTCCAGGAGTACTTTCCAGCTCAGTGGGGTGCGCCGCCCCAGCCGTGTATCCGGCTCGTTCCATCCAATCCCATGCGTCCGCCGTGTCTTCAAAGAATCTAGTGGTTTCTTTATCCACCACCCTCAAGCGCGCAGGGAAAATCAGGGAATATCGGATATTCAGTTCACAAAGTCGGCACTTAATAGCCAGGAAGGAGTGCCTTTGTCTCTGGACCGCTACTATGTAGTCCGGGAACAGCTTCACCACAGCGTCGTTGACCTGGAGCTCCAGTCTGCGGCGCGCTTCATGCAATATACTGTCCGATCCCTATAGTTGAGCAGGCGAAATAGGAATAGCCTGGGAGCCGCTCCTGGTGGTGACCTTCTCGCAGGGACCCGGTGTGCTCTCTCAACCACAAACTGGGCAGATAAGTTGGCTTGAGGCATCCATTCACGCAGCCAGCCTTCTGTGTATTTCACCGCATCCTGCCCCTCTACTCCTTCAGGTAGGCCCACGACGCGTACATTATTGCGGCGTGATCTGCCTTCTGCATCCTCCGTCCTGGCCTCCAGTGCGGCTATACGGCTAAGCAGCGCCTGCAGTGCGGTGGCGTTTTCCCAGGCAATTGGCTGCAGCTCCTCCAGTTGCATTTGGCTGTATTATGTCTGTCGGCCAGTTTGCGCTGATCCGCACGAAGATGATTAAAGTCCATCGTGACTTTGTCTATTTTGTTTTCTAGTGATACTCTCGTGTTCTCCAAGGAGGCCCCAATTTTCTCCACCGCAGACAGCACACTATCCAACTTGTCGTTCAGTACTGTGTCTGCTTGCGCGGGCTGATGCTGCAAGTCGCGGTCCGAGTGTTTCCCAGGAGTCTGTGATGGTCCTCCCAGGTTGGGCGGGAGGCCAGAGTGGAGGCGCCCCATGACCAGTTGTTGCGCCGTGGGCATTCGGCGGGAAAGCGGAAACCTTCCGGTGTGTGCGTGTACGCTGCCACTAGTGTCGGCTATGCCCTTCAATTCAACTCCCTAAACGAAAAACCCAGTGTGGTCCGTATAGGTCTACAGTTTGCCCGCCCAGTCAAGACACCCGCAGTTATCCACTCAGGGGTCCCCCAGTCACAGGCTGCATATTCCGTGCAGTACCACCCATGTGCGCCCTACAATGGTCAATGCCTGTCATGGGGTCCCCACTCAATCATATTGGTCGGGAAGCACCATTATTGTAAAAGTTGGGGTGGGGCAATGAAAACGTTGTACTCACAACTACAATAGCAGCGACACCCGCCCTGCCATATCCTTATGCACAAGCGCAGAACTCCAACACCATCATACAATAGCCCCAGTTGGTTAGATAGGGAGTGTCTAGCGCTGTAGTGCCGCGTGAGTAGGGAACACACGTGTGGTGTGCTATGTGTGTGAACAGGGTTAATGGGCGTCGTCGTGCCCCTGGGCTGTGTAACAGCCGTAGCTCAAAAAGACCCCCACAGTGACCAGAGAACATGCCATGTACATTTAACCTCCATTTAGTAATACCCAGTAGGTGTGAGTTTCCAGGAGATCCTCAGTTTGCTATCAGGCAGTCCACACTACAGTCCTATGTGGTGCGAGTGGAGTGCTGTGTAACTTGTTGTGGCCCTGGTTGCCGCCTGGGCCCAAGCTGACCCTGGGCGCCGATACAGTTCAGTTGACGCTGAGGGCTGTGTGTCTTGTATCCTCCAACTCCGGTTGCATCAGGAGGGAGCAACCAGGCCAGCAGCCTGAGTCCGATCCGACCCTCGGGTCACTGCACCCGGATAGTCCCCAGCTCCAGAGTGAATTCGCAGCTACTGTGACTCCTCCCCCCGACGCCCGGCTTAGGCCCGATACGGCCCCCGGGCCTGGCCGACGTCCTCTCATTTAGATGTTCCCGCCCTAGTGTGCTCCGTTCGAGTGGCAGCTAGCCTGGGCCTGACCCGACCCCCGAGTCAGCACCAATGCAGTTATGCGGGGTAGGCCACCCTGGCCACTACCTGATACAAGGGTGGGGGGGGGTGGGAAGGAGGAGTACGCCACCGATAGCGCTCACCTCGTCAGCCACATGCCTGCAGGATCCCCGCTGTGGAGGGTATTCGCCAGGACCGGCAACAGCACCAGCTAGCAGCTCACACTGGCGCTGCCAATTCGGCCAGGCTCCGTCGCCGAGCATCCTCACCGACGGCAGCGGGCCAGGCCATCCCAGGCCGGAGGCCACAGCGAGCCCCGCCAGCCAACACCAATCGCCCAGCTCATGGGGTCGTCCCGCCTGGAGTATTCAGGGGCAGACGGCCGACGCCGCCAGCAGCGCTCCCCCACTCACAGCAACCTCGCCGCGTCAGACGGCAGGGCAAGCCAGGCCGCGGCTCCCAAGGGGCACATCAGTCCGATGTGGAGCTGCGTTAGGCCGCAGAGGCCGCGGTGCCGATCAGCGGCAAACAGCACGCGTGTTGTGGCCCACAGCATCCAAAATCACTCACAGGGGGCACAGAGGTCTCTCCGGTCATTGGATGGCCGTCTAGAAGGCCGTATGGGTGAGAATTGTGCCGGATAAGTGGGCAGTTGAAACAGAGCTTTAGGTTGTTGCGTCAGCCATCTTGGCTGGTTGGCCATGCCCCCCTCTACTGTAGACATTTATACGGTCTACGCCAGAGGGTTCAAGGGTGGTAAAATATCAGAAACACTCCATATACTAGAGAGGAACTGGAAGAAGATGACAAGTCTACAACATGTCATACCGGCTCCGGATTTCAACAGCACGTTTAAACCCTTTGGTTTGTGATGACATTGAATTGTCTTCAAGAAAGACGAGCGCTGGATTATA
Organism: Calotriton arnoldi; assembly: GCA_963921515.1. Classification (NCBI taxonomy): domain Eukaryota; kingdom Metazoa; phylum Chordata; class Amphibia; order Caudata; family Salamandridae; genus Calotriton; species Calotriton arnoldi. Next base: position 163,413 of record CAWUFW010013011.1, on the reverse strand, counting down.
CCCCAACTTGATTTACCCCCTATAAAAAAGTGGACTCAAGCTGCACTGCAACTGAAGGCCTTGATATTAAAATATGGACTCAAGGCCATAAATGGCAGAACCAAATCAGTTAGCAGAGGGGCTTCTACATACAACAAACCTAATCATGAGAGTAGCATTGAATACATATTTATTGACATTAGACTTTGGCATAAGGTGGGTGATATGGTAGTCAATTCAAGGATTGAGAGCGACCACAATGTCCTCTGTCTTCATATATCCCCATTCTGGGAAAACATGCCTACGGTTCTCTTGTCACATACTTTAACGGGGGATCTCCAGCAAACTAACAACAAGCACACACTCAATTGGCACCATGTTGCAGCTTGGCCTGAATAGCTATCCACCGTTACCTTAGACCTCGCAAGTGCCACTCTCAGCCTTGACATATTATTGGCCAAAAATACAAACATTAAGGAAACCACAAGAATCCATTCACACTTCTTCAATTATCTAGTACTCCTTTTTCTAGCCCCTCCTCTCACATTTTCACCAAACCCTGCAAGAACAACAAAACCAACAATTGGTTTAATAAGGATTGCAGACAGGCAAGAAGGCAGTTAGCACTGTCCATTGGATCTAAAAATCCCGGGCATTTTAAAGACACAAGGAAAGCATACAAGCATATACAATACCAAGCTAAGAGGGTGTGGGATGAGAAAAGATGGCGTGACATGCTTAAATCATGCACTGACAAACATCACTGCAAAATTTGGGCACTGGTGGCAGGGGGTGGGGTGCAGAGGGGGTAGCAGGCCAACCAGAAAACCACCTTCTTCCGCTTGCCTGGGACAATCACTTCAAAGCACTATACTTTGATAATTCCCAAGAGTTTTTAGAAGGGCATTGCTAGCATTATGTTGCGCTGTATTTTTATATTTTATTTCTTCTATAACACAACACAGTGATATTAAAAGTAGCTTAAAACGTACACAAACAAATTTATGAATCCAAGGATCCAGAGCACATCAGACAGATTCTCTAAAGTATACAGAAATCAGATATAGTTACAGACAACGCTATGCATACATTTGATGATAAACATCACAGAGGAATGAGAGAAAATTTGTAATCTTAAAAACAATGCTTATCAAAGAATTACATCGTTAAAAAAAGTGGTGAGCCGGATACCTGATCTATGTTATGCATGAATCGAAAGTGCTCTGTGCATAATCTTGCAAAAGTTCAAGGGACAAAAGATCAGGACACCTGTCTGTCTGCCTCAATGGAACATGACCCCTCACTGGACGCACTTGTGTTTGACCTAAGAGACATCAGATCCGCCCTTGACGCTGTCTTACGCAGGCATTCATTGTGACATCTTTATTAGCGACAAGGCAAACTGGTCCAAATATATACTAGCGCTATCGAAAGCAATTGTAAGGGGCGCACCCATTCCGAACTCATGGAAAGGAGCTGAGGTTGTTTCCATCCACTAAAAGGAAAACAGAAGCTTGCCTATAAATTATAGACCCATAAGCCGAATAGACACCATTCAGAAGGTGTTTTGTCGGGTGGTATTGGGAGCAATTCATCACTGGATCGAATAAAACAATATACTTTCTACATTGCAAGCTGGCTTCATGAAGAAAACCAGCATTAGAGACCAGGGTTTGTGCTTCCTGTCCCTCTACTTGAAGACGGTTTTGATCAGCAAGGGCCACTTATATGTAGCCTTTGTCCATTTGAAATCTGCCTTTATCCTAATCCCTCGTCAAAAGCTGTGGCAAGTTCTGAGAGACATGCGGATGCCCGCAAATATCCTTTACATTCTCGTTTGTCTACATGAGGATAACCATGCCAGTGTAAGGTGGGGTGATCAGGGACAGCTTACAGACCCTATCCCGGTCAGCAAGGGTGTTCCACAGGGATGTGTCCTGGCCCCCACCTTGTTCTTGCTATACTTAAATGATGTCCACTTTTTGCTAGCAATGCCCTTCTAAAAATCAATGCAAAGTACAATAGTGCCTCTAACAAAGCAGGTAAGATGGTTGCCAACTATTTAAGTTCTAGGATAGAGGTCATACGAGGCTTCCGGTAACAAATTATTCAAAGATCTGGAAATTATGACCCGTTTTGCAGAAGGTTACTCTAATCGTTACATTGCGGACAGTCTTCCTACTGAGGTTTCCTAGAATCCTTCTTTAATACGATTCCAAAACCACAAGCCCCACAGGTTGATTTCTCCCCACTGGAAGCAGATATTTCCAACATGTACGGCCATCTCTAAACTTCCAAAGGACAAAGCACCGGCCCCGGATGGTTTTACGGTCAAATTCTATTCTAAATTCTTCTCTCTTTTGGTTCCACACATTTTTTCATTCTTTCAACATATTTTATCTACTAACACCAAGGATAGTTCATTTAAGGAAGCCATGATCTGTCTAATTCCCAAGAAAGATAAAGTCTTGGCAGAATGTAAATATTATAGACCAATTTTTCAGGGATTACAAAATCTTTTCAAAAATATTGGCACTCCGGCCTAACAACCTAATCCCTTCTTTAGTCGGAATCAAACAGTCCGGTTTTGTCAAGGGCCATAATATCTCTGATAATTCCTGCACCTTCTTAAATATTATTCACCAAGCCTCCAAAAGTAAAATACCCTAGGCTGAAGTCACCTTGGACGAGGAAAAAGCTTTCAACCGTGTCAACTGGGATTTCCTCTTTAGAGCTCTCGAGTTGCACGGCTGTGGTCCTAAATTTTTGCAGTATATTAAAACTCTCTACTCTTTCCCCTCCACCTCGGTCTTTACGAACGGTCTCCAGTCTCCATATTTCCTCCTCACTGGAGGCACCAGACATGGTTGCCCCCTAACACCATTACTCTTCATCCTTGCATTGGAACCATTTTTAGAATCTCTACGTAGATCCCCAGTTCTTATTGCCTATACCCATAAACAGTTAAATATTGGATTAACTTATTATGCCGATGACATTTTACTTTACGTTTCTGACCCTTCCACCTTTGTCCCTGAGTTCATTCAACTTCTGTTTTAAGGAAATGTTTAAAGATACTGGCTTCTTATGGAATTCCTCCAGGATTAAATGTCTAGGAATTCTATATTTACCATCCATCAAAGAAACAATCAAGGCAAATATAGACGTTTTAAAACAAAACATTACTACCCTTTCTGCCCAATGGTACCCTCTTTTCCTTTCTTGATGGGGCAGATTAGCCACAATTAAAATTATGCTGTTGCCCATTATTAATTTTTACTTCGGCTTTCTCGCACCTTCGGCTTTCTCACACCTTCTTCCGTTTCATTGATAGTTTATTATCTGCATGTTTATAGAACAAGCAATAAGCTCAGATTTCTTTATCTAAACTCAACAAGCTGAAAATAAATGGTGGGATTAACTTTCCTGACTTCTCCCAATACCATTCGGCTTTTGTCCTCAAGCAGGTTTGGTCCTCTCTCTGTGCCTCTGCTCCTACTTCCCCTTCCCTTTAGCTTTCTCATTGAACTTTCCCTAATTTCTCTCTTTTCTTCAATTTGTTCTTATTTCACAAAAACCTAGGCATGTGTCCTCCACCTCATTATTTATTCATTCCAGTAACATTGCTAAACAGCTTATTTACCAGATATACTCTCCCTCTCAACTCTTATTACTATCCCCCATTTGGTACAATCCCAACATCACCATATCTAACAAAGTTCTTAAGTGGCCCTCCTGGCTAGCTTCGGATATCACGTCCATTTCCCAAATAATTTCTTAATATGAGCTTATCTCTTTTGAGGAGTTACATAGCCGTTTATATATATCCCTCTCTCTCATAGACACATATATTCGCTTCTCTTGGACATCCTCAGACAAAATAACACCTATCCCGCCTCCTCCTCAGTTTAATTTCTCAGTGATCTTATACAATTTCGCAATTTCTCCACAGAAGTTAAAGCTGCTTTCATATATAAACAGCTTTTTCTCCAAAACCTAGATAGGGCCAAAACCAAAAATGAACTTGCTTAGGAACAGGACTTTGAGTCAACTTTCTCCATTACTTTATGGAACAAATTGTGGCAGGAAATACACCACACTTCTCGCTCAGCCAGCACCACTCAGACCATGTTTAGGTCTCGCCTAGCGATGCAGCGCGAAAGCGCTGTCGCTAGCGATATCTATTGTTACTGACTTGCTTCGGAAGGGAGACAGGAGATGTGCACCCGCAGGACGGACTGCAACCGTGAACACGCACGTACAGACACGCGATGTGCACATCTCCTGTCCCCCTTCCGTCCTCTCCAGCCGCAAAACATGAGCTGTGCACGCACTCCCCAGCTGTCCTTGCACCCCCTCCAGTGTCAGTCAGCCATGCGCCATCTGCCAACCACCACCCACCCACACCCACCTTACCGTCGTTCCGCCATGCTTGAGCGCGATGCCCTGCAGCGTGTCCTCAGAGCTCACAGGGTGCTCGGTGTACCTCGCAGCCCATGCGGCCGCTGTCACGCTGGCCGTGCTGCGAGCGTGCCAGGCTCAAGGACAGTTCAGCCTCCGATTCAGACTCGGAGCCTCAGCGCAAATAAACAGCGTGTCTTCTCCGGCGATCCTCAGCTTTCGCCGGGACAGCCGATGTGCACGCTCACGGTGGCTCGTGCGCTCCCACCGCGCGCGCTGGTTCAGAGTGCCTGTCGCTTTAAATATAGTCCACACGCCCAGCAATGTGTGCAGCCTTGCTGTGGTTAACAGGAAGTGTTTCGTTTCGACAGATCTCCCTGGAAGACGGAGCTGCACGTTGGTTTTGTAGCTTTCGAGGTACGTTATTTTCTGTATGACGGTGAATTAAAAAGAAGTTCATTGTTCGTGCGTTCCTCACTGGTTTACGGATTGGGTCCCTGACGTATTACGATCTGGTTTCACTTTCTGCGGAAGCCCTGTATTAGTTTGTTTACATTTAGCGTAACTGCTTTCTGAAGAGTTTACAAACCAGGTGTTTGGGCTTCACTGTACATAGTGTGCGCGGGTGGAATGACTTGAATAATTGCCCGCAGCGCTAATATATTCCTATGCCTAAAAGAAAATCTCGCTACCTTTAATGACTAGACGGTTTCAACATACGCAACTGTCTCTAAGCATGTAACTGCAGAAAAAGACACCGTACATGGCGCGATTATTGGTCTTGAATTGTACCACTACACTTCAGTAAACAAATTAATAGAAACAGATATCCCATGAATGCAGTCTTCAGGCTGGGTCGTGCCTGTACTCTCAATTTGACATTTGTAAAGAATTTGATCAGTTTGGGAATGAATTCGAGCGTTATGGGAGCAGTTTAGTCCACGTATAAACCCTTGGTTTTTTTTTTTAGCTTTATACATCGCGATGTTGACCCGAGGTTATTGGAGCGCTTTATATGAGTAACCAGTTTTATTACACAAGGTCACAATTTTTTTGAAGTGATGTGCCCAGGATGTTGAGTTGAGCCGACGCTATGACTCGAACTTGGTTTCCTAGTTCAAAGTCTGCACCTCTGGCCGTAACGCTACATCGAGGTATCTGGGGGCTAATTTACAAAGCATTTTTCAGTACATAAAGTAGAACTTCTTTAGTAGTCTTACGCGCCAGAATGTAATGCCTAGTAAGATCTGGACCATGCAGAGTTTCGTGCTTACTGCACCAAAATACACATGTTATTTCCCAAAAGTTGTATGCACCTGATGAATTTGACTTATGCAGTGTCACATTTCATCAGTTGCGCTAAATAAATATCAGACCCTTCTCTGGGTCACCCATAAGAAGGGTTTTAGCGGTTAAGGGATACATTTAAACCATAATATGCCAGTAGCATTTATCACAGCATGGTAGAAGCTTGGAGGGGGCTGGGTGGTTACCCCAAACGGTGTTCTAGTAAATCTAGATGAAAGCAGTCCATTAACATTGGCCAAATATCCTAGGATATAAAAAACACTTTACAGAAGGGGGTATATTTTGGGAGAAACCATACAAAACAGTGCATTTTATTACACAATAATCTGAAATCTTCATAAACAAGAATTTGCAATGCAATAGGTCTCACATTTGCGAGAGTTTAAGCTATTGGCATTGTGATTAACAATGCCTTTTATTTATCTGTTTTGAAATCCAACACATAAATAAAAGGCATTGTCATTTACAATGCCAATAGCTCAAACTCTCGCAAATGCGAGACCTATTGCATTGCAAATGCTTGTTTTTCTTTTACAGTAGGCTGTTTCCAACCCCTTCCACTTTATTCAAAATTAAACTACTAAACATTTATAAATGTTGGTCTTGTGGCGCTTTTAGCGGCGACTTTCTTCACATGTTTTCCTCTGTCCTAAGCTTTCAAATTTTTTTGCAGCAAATATGGCATACAATTTCTCAACTATACTTAATTTCATCCCCCTTTCAAATAGTATGTATTTTTTCTTGATGGGTGTTCAGACATGTAGTCTGGATACAAGAATAAAGGTATGTTAGTGGATCTTCTCCTGGTTGTTGCCTTTCAGGTTATTACCTTTAATTGGAAAAACTTTGTCACGGTTTCTTAATTAACATGGTGGAACTTGCTATGTCATAATCATAGATTGGATACCTCACACTCATCTACATTACAGATGGCCATTAAGAGAGATGTGTTATGGCTTCCTTTGACTTCCTACCTGTCACACCCTTTCACCACTAATATCAGCAATGCTGAAGTCTCCAAACCTCCTTGATTTGCATTTTTTTGGGTTCCCCCATCAGTTATTATTCTATCCCAATACATAGTATACTGTATACCTCTTGCTTTTCCACTGCCTATCTTCCCTTGCCATTCTCTTTTTTCCTTTTTAATAGGATCTACAAGGTATTGCTTATTTCCCTCCAATTTCCTTCTTCCCTGCCTTTTTGAAATAAAATACATAAAATTCACAAAATGCTATTAGTGTTATGTTGCAAAATAGTTTTCTTTATTTTATTTTCCTTGTGAGATCTGTCTTATTTTTATATTGGCTCTGTAATTGTATCTCAAGCATACTCTTTTCTTCTCCATCTGTTTCGTATATGACATGTTTCATTCTTAAGTATATTTCCATATTTTGCTGTATTTCACTTTGATTATTCTTCAATAAAGCATTTTTAAGCTGAAACAAAAACATGGCACAACTCAGACAACGGCAGAGAGTGTCACACAGCTATACGTGATGAAAGAGCAATGCAGACCAAAAACTCATGCTGATGTAAAAGAGGCGATGAGTTTACTTTTGAACTGAGCGTGTGACCTGTAAGGTCATAGTTAAAGGATAACCCGTGTTTGACAAGTTTGAAGGAATTTATTGCCTTAGCACACAGGCACACTAGTACGTATTCTGAGTTTTCAATAGATTGAATCATGATTAGACAGGGGGAGCAGGATATTGAATTAGCCAAGAACACATGGATTCTGTTAAGAGGTCTTAGAAGCACAATGATAGAGCACACAAATAAAAAAATATGCATTCAACCCGAATACACATGCATTCAAAAGTAGAAGAATACTTTGTTAAGCATTGTTAGAACTGCATTAAAGAATGTGTAGAGAATTAGGTTAAAGTCTAGGGTCACAGGTGACCTCATGTTGTCCCATAACTAATGTGTACCAAAGTGTACCTGCCTAGTAATTTATTGTTTGAACTTTTTTAACTAGCATTGTTCAACTTTGTATAAAAATAGTTGCCTTTGAAGTAGCAAATTGAGACCGGCTGTTTAATTGTGTGAAGATGGTCGCTGTCCTTGTCGCGACAGTAAAGAGCTGTTTTTAGATTGCCAAGATGAGTCTGTCTTTATTTCATTTTTAAGTTACCCTGCAGCAGTTGGTAACTTTTATGGCATAGATGCCTACTAAATATTGAAATGAATATGCACTTGTCCCAAAAATATTCAGCGTATTACGTTTATCATTTTTCATAAAAGTCTTTCTATTGTCAAATATTATTTTAAGTCATGGATTACATCATGCAGAACATTTTGAAGTTTTTGGTGTTAAGTCTATGTATAGTGCATACCATACGATGTCTAATGTACTTATTCCACCCCCCAATTTTTTAACAGTTATTCTTCAGTAGTCTCATTGTAATCCAAATATATTTGTTATTGAATTGTTTACAGTTTTCCACTTTTTGGGGAATAGCCAATGTGTGTTTCGCTCCCTATGTGGTTTTCAAGCCTGAGGCTTTTTCATGGCTGTTGTATCAGAAGGAAAAGGTACTGTCGCAAAAGCTCGATGTTAAAAAGTTCCATTTGGTGACCCCACTGATTGTGAAAACCATTGCATTCAAATGATGCACACACCATGTGTTCCCCTTAAGTAAACCTGTCATACGTGAAAATTAGACTACAGTATATGTTTGGTATTTGATTTCCCTTTAAAGTGCTATATGTGCTTGTCAACCTCATTTTGTGTTGCACTGTCATGCTGGGAAATATAATGGATAATGAGTATTAACTGTAGTTTCATCACTAGTGTATTTATTGTGGTTATATATCTCTTTGAGTAATACCATTGTAATTAAGTTGTATTCCCCACATCATTTATAGGATAGTTTGTTCTGATATCACACAACAGTTATAAGTTACCTTTTGTTTTCATATGATTTGGTCCTTGGAGTTAAGCGCAGTCTATGGTTCAGAAAAGGTAGCATATATTCTGTCACTTTCATATTTCAAGCAAATTCGGAAAATTGAGCATTCTAAGAAACATTTTTTTAGATGAAATAAGTGTCAGTCTAGCAGTAATGTCTGAATGTTCTAATAAAGGCAATCGAAACATGAAAAACCACCCCTGGACTATTATGTCCATAAAGTTTGTAAACCAAGTTAACCAAGACAGCTATCGCTAATATTTAACCCGTTCTGCCCGAAAGTATTGCTCACTAACATTAAGTTATACCCTTAAAAAACATGTATAATTGACTACGCTATTCACTGCACAAATATGGTGCTGGTAAGATATCCCATATTGAAATTAGATAGCTAGTCCAAAAAAAGAGTATTGTGAAGTATTTGAGGAAAAGACCAATGCACACACACCACAGAATAGAGGTTTCTATTCTCGCTTGTACTAATAACTTTACTACCACAACTAAAAATGGCCTTGAGGACATGTAATATTCAGACTTTAGTGCTTTGGGTTTACGAATAATTTATTTTGAGCTTAAAAACTCCCCCAGGGAAAATATCTAATTTGTAAAAATAAGAGTAGGAATACTATCTGAATATTCCTCTTTCCCAAAATATTTTAAATGAATCGTAACATTGTCATACCGATTATGAGGTACACATTACTCAACATTCCAATATGGCAGCTGCCATTGCATGTTCAGAAATAGTCTTTTCGGTAATAATATAGAAGAGAGACTCAGTACCTCTCTCCCTTTCAAAATGACGCCGGTTCTGGAAGCGCCAATCACACGAGATGGAAGGACCACAGTGATTGATGAACGCTAGGAGATTCAGCGCGGGTCACGTAAGTTTACAATTCTCTGTTTTTCAGACTAGCATTCTAATTTCAATATGGGATATCTTACCAGCACCATATTTATGCAGTGAATAGTATAATCGATTCGATTCAATTCAAAAACTTTATTCGGCATATAAAAACAGCCATAAAAGTTGCTACAGGAATAAAAACAAATACAAGCAATTAAAACATAAAGGTACAATCCTAGACAATATCTAAAATGAATAAATAACTTCATCCTTGTTTGCAATATACAGTTAATAGACATCAAATCAAATTAATAATTCTACAGTCTTCCAACATTTAAAACATGATACATTTTCGTGCCTTGATTGCTTTCAAGATAAAAAGTGCAACATTAAAACGGACCCTGCTATCATTCAAGTCAAGCATAAATTTCAGTGCGGCAATATGTGATCTGATGTTCCATGCTTCCAGAAGGGGTTTTAGATAGTAACTCCTAAAGTTCAAATAAAAATCACAAAATAACATAAAATGGACTGTATTTTGCTTGTTCATCCCATCACAGGGACAGGGAATCGTATCTGAAGGGCAAGATTTCATAGTAGCGAAAGCCACCAAATGATGGACAGTTCCAAATCTAAATCTAGTTAATACGAAACGGTGCAATAAATTAGTAACCCTAGATAAATAGCTTTGACAACTCTCTCCCAGCAAAAGCGACGTAGAACATAACAGTTGGCTTTCCCGCTTCAGATCTCATACGCGATACCCTTTGATGATTCAAAAAGGTATCTTTAATAGACAATTTGATTAGTGAGTTCGCCTGAGAGGGATTGGACCAGATTAGTATCTTAAACAGACTACTAAAAATGGAGTTGATGCAACCTAACCAAGGAATGCTCAAAGTTTTGTCCATGGACAGACAATCTAATGCAATTGATTTGGTAAAGCTGGTCTCATTTTTAACCCATAAAGAATGCCAGAGCAGCAAAGGACATAGGATAAGCAGGTCCTCTAAATACTGTAGCCCAACCTCTGTAGAGGCTGAGATAGGTAAACATTGTAAACGTTTTTGAAAACAGTTTTTCTTGACCTGCAATGATTTGTTATTTAAAAAAAAAAAACGCCAGCTCCATAGGTAGCGGTATCAACTACTCTAGCCTTATAAATCACTACTATATCTCTGGTTGGGCGACTACCCAATTTCGCTGAAAACCTAAAAATCCCATGGTCACTTCTACTCATTTTAGCTCTAACATTAGTTAACTCATGCAGCCATGACCCATTACTTGCATATGTAATACCCAAATAGAAAAAGGTATTAACAATGGCTACTGGGGTAATATCGGTGTAGAAGGGTCTACATTTTCTTGGCTTGTCACCACATATCATGGTAAAAGTTTTTGTTTTATTAACCACTAATTTCCTCGCAAAAATAAATTCCCCGAATGTGTTCATTAATCTCTATAAGCCAACTGGTGTCTTATTCATCAAAACAGCGTCATCCGCATATAATAGCACTGGTGTTGGACTCCCGGCGACTCATGGGGCATCTGCTAGTACCGCCTGAAGGGCCATGTCCACCTCGTTAATAAACAAGGAAAACAGTAGGGGAGCAAGGACGCAACCTTGCCGGATGGCTCTTTTCACATTAAAATTCAGGGGGCACTCATATGGGGTCTGAACCAAACCCTACTTGATAAATTCTCGTACAGCCTGGCCAAGAAACAAATAATAGATCAAGGGGCACCAAGGGCAATCATAGTTGACCAAAGGATGGAATGATATACTAATTCAAATGTGCTGCTTAGATCTTCCAAGCAAAGGTACAATGTACCACCTTTGACATGAGAATATTAACCTGTTAGCAAATCCAAGTTCACGCATTGCTCTAAAGTTCCCAGACCTTGTCTGAAACCAAGCTGTGCCTGGTGAAAGGATCGAATATTCAGATGCCCATTCCTCTAATCTCTTTAGCATTACCTTGCTCATCACTTTCACCGAGGAATCTAAGAGCGATATCAGGTGGTAGTTTTTCGGTTCAGATTTACTGCCCTTTTTGTAAATAGGTATAATAATGGAGGTACCCCATGATGATGGAATCACATTGGTTACAGCTGCATCAAACACCCTGGTAAGAATGGGGCCCCACAAGTCTATGGCTGTTTTAAAAACGTCCACTGGGACCCCATCAGGGCCTGGTGCTTTCCCTCCTAAGCTTTCTTTCAGACTAACAGAACCTCATCGATTGTAATATTCAATGGAAGTGGAGTCCAGCAACACGGCATCTCACTATGTTTATGCCCACTTGTCAAATCAAAATGTTTAAAGATATATTAGAATTGGGCCACTGAGGCATGACATGGAACATCGGAGATAACCTCTGGGATTGAGTCACTCTTTAAGAATAGTGAAATAACTGTATCCCAGAAGAGTTGATTATCTGAGGTTTCTAGAGCCTGAGACAATTTAAGCCAAGCTTTCTCTTAAAGCTCTTTTTTCCTGGCAGAAAGGACCTGTTTGTAATTAAATTGAAGGGTCTTAATCAACTCATTATCTCTGGGTTGGCAGTGAAGGGCCAGTTTCAATTGCTGGGAGGCATTAGTACATGCATGATCAAACCAACCTCTGCATTTTCCGTATCTTGGATTACAAGTGCGGGTCAGTAAAGAATTAATAGAACAGGTAATATGGGTCAAACTGACTAGTAACTGGTTAGGGGTAACTACATTGTTAAGAGGGGGGGCGCTAGAGGGCGCCAGGCAAGATGGCCGCTCGATAGAGTAGCTCCGCCGGCCGAGCCATCCATCCGACCATTATCCTGCAGTTCCTGCCAGCAATCTGCTCCCTGCCTGAAGTAGAAGTGTGGCGGAGATCGGTGGACAGCCTTTCCTGGGCAGAGCTGCCTTCCACGTCCTCCGCTGACCGCAAGAGGGCCCCTACAGTCTTCTGGGCCTACAACGCCGCATGGCGACCTGGGCTGGGCTCTAGCTGCGGTGCCGCGGTCAGTGCTGCGCCGTGCTGCTCGGACCCGGGGGTGGCGCGAGGTGATCCCGCAGCTCGGCTTGTGGCTGGAGGACTGTGCGGGCTGGGCTGGGGGTGTCGGGCGCCCCGGTACGGCCTTTTCTTTTTGGCTCGCTGGTGAGTGCGCCCTCTCCTGATCCCGGTCCGTGCGGCGATCTGACCGTGAGCCGCGGACTGTTGGCGCTGCTCCCGTCGCCGCCTGGCGTTCCCGGGCTGGCCCGGTTCGCGCGTCTGCGGTCTCCCGTGGGAAGCGTGCCCCGGGCCTGTGCTGTGGCGTGTGCTGTGGCGTGTGCCCTCCCCTGACCTCCCTGCTGCTCCAAGTAGCGGGGCCCCCTCCGACCTGCAATACCCAACCACATGCGACGACACGCTCTGCGGCCTATCACCAGGTGACCGGAGGTGCAGGCTCCTGACGGCGACTGGAGTTGTTGCTGCCTGCGCTCCGCGTTGAGGGCTGGTGTGAGGCGGTGCGGTTGGCGGCCGCTTGAACTGTATTTCCCGGAGCCGCTTTAGCGTACTTTATGACCCCTCGCCTACAACGTGGCCCTGCTCTGCTGTAACCTGCTAGAAGCCCGAAGCGCCCATATTTGCTGACAGACACTGACACTCCCCTCTTCCGCTTGCCAGCTGTGCCGTGACCGGGGGCGACACCGGTCATCCCAGTACCTCCCGCTACTGCCATCAACCGGGACCTACCTGACAAGTGCCCTATCTTCTACACATTTGCCCGCCGGCCCTACTATTCAGTCTAGCCTCTCCAAGCGGACTGCTGCGGGGCCCACACTGCTATTCCTGCTCCTGCTTTTGGACCTGATTGTGGCAGCGGCTTGTGTGATCTGCGCTCCAGTGGAGGCTGCTGCCTATTGCGCGGGATCGTGTGCCGGGGCGTGTGGTGCACTGGGAGCCGCCTGCTGACACGTCGATTCCGCAGTGCTGCCTGACCGGGCGCTGCGCCCTTGCTGTTGCGCCCCCTCCCCAGTTGAGGATCATCCTGCCACTGTCTTGACTGTACTGGCGCTGCTGTGTGCGGTCTGGCACGTTGTCACGCGGCGCCCTGTCGCCTGCACCCCCGTTGCCGGCTGCTGGACTCCTGTTCATAGTGCTCTGGGCGCCCTTCGCACAGACATCATCTTCCTGCCCAGCTGCGTCCCGCCTCAATATCATTGCCATGGGGAAATCGGAGCGCAGCCAGCCGCGCCTCACCTTTGAGCCCCGAAGGTCTACAAAAACCTCTCAGCAGGCCGCTTCAGACTCCGAACTTGACGCACCTGGTGATCAACTATCCAATATCGACAAGACTCTCCTTGCAGTCCAAGCCAGCCTCCAAACTATCGACGGGAAGATCGACAATCTGAACTTGCGTATGGATCATATGTCGCAGAAACTAGACAAACACGCAATGCGTCTGGGGGAGGCCGAAACACGTATATCGGAGGCGGAGGATGGCCTGCAACAAGTGACTGAGAAAGCGACATCTATGGAGAGGGTATTGGCTGTCATACAAGCCCGTAACAAAGATTTGGAGGCCCGGTCGCGTCGCAACAATGTGCGCATCAATGGACTACTGGAGTCCACAAATACTGGCCGCCTTGAGACCTATGTGGAGAAACTTCTCCGTGACATTTTTGGGGCGGAACACCTGTCTCAAGTGCTAATTGTGGAGAGGGCCCACAGATCGCTTGCTTCTCGGCCCCCACTGGGCGCGGCGCCACGCCCCATCATTGCCCACCTGCTCAATTACCGAGACCGTGATGCCATCCTCCGTATGGCCCGGGAGAAGGGCACTATAACACACGAGGGCAGCACCCTTGCGTTCTACCCTGATTTTACCGCCGCAGTGCAAGAAGCTCTACGCGAATACCAGCCAGTAAAAAAACTTCTTATGGCGGCACAGATCCCCTACGCCATGCTCTACCCGGCGCGGCTGCGCATTGATGATAATGGGAAGCCTAGGATCTTCACCACTCCAAAATCCGCCATGGACTACGCGAGGACTCTAGCCCGACGCAGCCGGGCCCCCCCCTCTGAGATGGATGGTGGTGGCGGGACATCTCGTGAGATGCCTGACGAACAATGACACTTGAGGGGCACGTGAGTTGTGTGGTTGTTTTGCCACCCTTTGTTTCGCTCTGATTTGGGATTCCCTCACTACCAACTGCATCGGGACTTGGTACTGTGGCATGGGAAGGTTACTCAGGGGCTTACATTATGGTACATGTCATTTCCTATGGTTTTTTTTTACTACTGTTATTCGGATGCAGGTAGATCTATTATTAATCTGAGATATCACACGTCAATGGCAAGGTGACACCAATACTATTGCTCGGCCACCTCCCACTACAACGGGAGGGGTTCTGCGCTCCAGCGCTCCCACATGGGTGATCCCCATTCCTTTTCACCACGTTGGTGCCACATTTGGGGGCTATCTGGGGGGGTTTGGGATGGCTTTGGCATGTTGGGGTTGCTAAAGTGGGTGGGGGGATTTCGAAAGGTTTGGTTATGTGGCTGTCTTTATCATTACTCTCGAGAACACTCTGGATGTGCTTTTCTGTGGTGTGGAGGTATCATGCTCAAAGTATAATATGTATTTGGTTTGCACGCTGCTCACTCTGTAATTACCTGTCTCACATGGAATGTACGGGGGGCTTAACTCACCAAAGAAGATACGTCAGGTTTTAGCATATTTAGATCGCCACGATATCGTAATTGCCCTATTGCAGGAAACACACCTAGCCCCGCAGTCCGATGGCCGCGCTGGATCACACTGGGCTGGCTATAGACTAGCCTCATCCTACTCCTCTTATTCATGGGGGGTACTCACGTTGGTCAAGAAGAATGTCCCGTTTACCATGCTCCAAACTTGCACTGATGATGCTGGGCGTTACGCCATGGTGCATGGGAAACTAGCAGGCAGCCTAGTCACAATTGTAAACGCATACGGACCAAACATTGATGACCCTGCCATTTTCGAGCGCATCATCTCTACACTGTGAGACTGGCCTGAAGCTGTGATACTATGGGGAGGGGACTTCAACACACACTTAGACCCCAAAAAAGACAAAGCCAGTGGCAAAGGAGGACAATCCCCTAGAACGGCCCGGGTCATTAATGATGGAGTGGCTGAGCTAGGGTTGATAGATGTCTGGCGTCAAAGAAATTGGGACAAGCGGGAGGGCACACATGTTTCCACAGCGCATGGTAGCTGGTCCCGGTTAGATTATTGGCTACTGAGTGAAACGGCGGGAGGCTGGGTGTCTCGGGTGGAGGGATTGGCCTGCACATTGTCTGATCATAATCCGGTCTGCATTGCACTGCACTTCCCAAACACTGCCCACCGTTCGTTCACCTGGCGACTCTGTTCGGAGGCCCTGCTAGATCCTCTCTATGTCACGACTGTCCGTGACGCCATCACCCAATATTTTTCCCACAAGGGCTCGGTTGACAGCACGATTACTCTTTGGGCGGCCTTCAATCCACTATACGGGGCACTTGCATAAGCACGGCTGCTGGTATTCTGACAGATATACGAGGACAGCTCACTACACTTGAATCCACATTACGTGACCTTGAACGCGCCTACGAGTCCTCGCCATGCGATCGGATGTTGGCGTCGATCAGGGAGACCACACTGGAACACACTGAATTAGCGGAGCGGGAGATCAAATACATTACTAGACGACATGTTTCCCGTGCATACGGGGAGGGGGGACGACCGGGACGCCACCTGGCACATAAGATTAGGGATCGCCTGCAACGCCACGTTATCACTAAGATCACTGATGATACTGGATGTGACCACTACACCACCCCGGGGATTTTAGCACAATTCCGTACCACGTATGCCGAATTATACACTTCACGAGGGACGGCCGTCGATGATGAATTAGATGCATATCTTGCAGACATTGCCATCGCCTGGCTATCGGATGGCCAAAGGGAGTTTCTGAGCCAACCGGTCACGGTAGAAGAGGTTCGCGCAGCGATTAAGTCCCTCCCAAACAAAAAGGCCCCCGGTCCCGAGGGCTTCCCTAGCGAATTTTATAAAGAATTTGCAGAGGAGCTTGCCCCTCATCTACTAGAGATGTATGCAGAGGCATATGACTCTGGCAAGCTGCCACCCACCCTTCGGGAAGCCCTGATCATTGCGCTACTCAAAAAGGACAAACCACCCCATAGATGCGATTCATATAGACCGCTGTCGCTAATTAATACAGACGCCAAGATATTGGCTAAGATTTTGGCAGTCCGCTTGCAGCCGCTTATGCAGGGTCTGGTCCTACCGGATCAGTCTGGCTTTATTCCGACCAGATCCACCTCGCACAACCTGCGAACACTTTTTGCCATGTTTCATCTCCTTGATCCGGATCTGCAGGCGGCGGCCGTAATGTTGGATGCCGCCAAGGCCTTTGACTCCATAGAATGGAGTTATCTTTTTAACATCCTGCGTCGTATGGGCTTCCCCCCCCATGTTTGTCCAATGGATACGGCTCCTGTACACTGAACTGACGGCCCGTATCAGGGTGGAGGGTAGCACATCTGACCCCATATGCATTACTAGAGGAACGCAGCAGGGATGCCCTCTCTCACCCCTTCTTTTTGCGCTGACACTGGAGCCTCTTGGCTGTATTGTTAGACAGCGACACCGTGCCTCGGCCCTGCGTTTTGTTCATCGTCCTGTCGGCATTTCACTATATGCGGATGACATGCTGCTCTTTGTACGCGAACCGCATACCTACCTGGCGCCAATACTCCGAGAATATGTCCGCTTCGGGCTGTTCTCCGGCCTACAAATTAACTGGTCCAAATCGGTGGTGGTCCCGCTGACGGAATGCACCCTACCGCGCAAACTCAACTTCCCTCTGGAATGGGAAACGGACCCCGTGAAATATCTAGGGGTGTGGGTGCACAGAGACCCCGACACGGTTATACGCGAAAACTATGGCCCTGCATATGCGAAGCTGGAGCGGCAGGTAGACAAATGGGTGAAACTGCCGCTCTCGCTGGCCAACCGTATTGCTCTAATCAAAATGGTGGTGCTTCCCCAATTTTTATATCTGTTTAGTAATATACCGATCCCTCTCACTAAACAAGTTTTTAAAACGGTGCGATCTCTGTTCCTTAAGCTTGTCTGGGGAGGCAAACAAGCCCGTGTGAATTGGGAAACGCTAACACTGGACTACAAGCATGGTGGGTTTAGTGTGCCCGATTTTTACTTGTAGTATCTGTGTGCTCATGCACAATATGCACACTACCGGCTTGGCGCACACGAATTCATCCCACACGTAGCAGTGGAGGATGGAGACGCCCATCCCATCCCTCTGAGCTCTGTGTTGACACACTCCAGACGACAGACTCCCCGCTCAGAAATCAGCACAGTGGATGCCACAATAGGGGCCTGGCAGGCTTTAGGGGGCATGGCCGGGAAATTACCGTTGTACTCCCCCCCCCCTTTTGCCTCTAGCGTATCACTCAAACTTATCAGTGACACACGACGCGGGTGCTATACGTGCTCTGCAGCAGGTGGGACTAGTCAAGATGCAAGATTTGTTTCCAGACGGGGTCTTTCTGACTGACAGTGACTTAAGCTACATAAAGAATAAAACACTTCTATTCATATTCCAATTCCACAGGCTCAAAAAGGCGATACAAGCCCACTACCATACCTTCCCCGCAGAACCTTTGACGTTACAAACCCTACACACCCTATTGGTCAGCCCTACACGTCATAAACTTCTCACCAAACTATATCGCTCCGCTAGGGAGGAGAAACAAATGCCACATAATAACAGCTTAGAAAAGTGGAATGATCGCTTGACTCCGCCGCTTACACTTAGGGATTGGGAATATTGCTGCCAGCTCACGGGCGCCCTCACATCCAACGGTAATCTCCGGATAATTCATTTTAAATACATACACCAAGCGTACTATACCCTACACAAGCTGTTCAAATATGGACTCCGAGACACTGACGCGTGTAAGAGGTGTGGTGCGCTGGTGCTGACTTCTGGCATCTATCTTGGGAATGCCGCAAGGTGGCGCTGTTCTGGGATGGTGTGATTTGCACACTATCCAAAATAGTTGGTCTCGAACTACAGTGCTCACCGCATGTGTGTCTTCTGGGTCTTTTGCCCTCGGTGTAGGGCGCTACAGGTAAACTGGTGAAAATTGCTCTACTCATGGCTAAGAGATGTGTAGCGATGATGTGGGAAAACACAGCTGGGCCATCGACGACACGGTGGCTCCGAGATCTGGCAGTCTGCCGAGACAATTTGGTACTCTATGCGGAGGAACTACCCACCGCCTCCAAGCCTCACGATATCTGGGAACCGTTACTACAGTACTTGAGATCAGTTGAGCAAGCTAAGTCCCCAAATAACACGGAAGACTGAGTATGTGATTGCTGCGCGGTTGAGCGTGATGCCTTATCATATTATGTAAAGCACTACTATACTGTACCTGATTGACATCTATGTTTCTGCCACAAATTGTTCCGTTATTTGTGCAATTTGACATGTCTATTGCTGATGGATTGTAAACTGCATATGTTTAATAAAACTTACCAAAAAAAAAAAAAAAACTACATTGTTAAGACAGTAAGAGATATCGACATAGTTCCTAGAAATTACATCATGCAGTAATCTGGGGGGATCGATGCCAGCCCACTTGATACGTACCCCACTTGATCTAGTAGGGATAATATTGTTAACAATACTAAATGGAACTTCACACTTCCTCCCCCAGAAAAGAAACATCAGTATAATAAAGTTATGGTTGCTTAATACCGATTGAACGACAATGGGGGTACCACACATGTTACTAGCATAGGTGGAAATAGGTGGAAATCATAATGTGGTCAATGACAGTTGATGCATTTCTTCCTGTAAAGGTTGGAATCTAGCCTCCATTGTTATCACAGTCACATTTAAGTAGCTGTAGATCAAACTTGGTAGTCATAAGATTCAATGAACCCTCATACTCGTTATGGCAAAAGTGTGTATATCCGGCCCCATCCTGGTTAGTTACCTGACAGACCCTAGTAGCAGACATAGGACAGGCTTAGATATTAAAAGATGAGACCAGCTTTACCATTATCATTCGTAATAGAAAGCACAAGTTATGTCAACCATTGTCCTCTAGAGTACTCAGTGCTTGAAACCTTTTAGATACAGCTAGGGGCAGGCAGGGTGGAAAGTCTGGACCTAGAGCATTAGACATAATACAGGCAGGATTATCTATAGGATGAATGTTATATAGGTGCCTATAAAAGAAACACAAAGGCAAAAGAGACGTATATGAAACCAGCGGGGAGCGAGGTATGGCCCCGGCTAAAAATTCCCTCGCCCAGTTTTATTCACGGAAGTTAATAATACAGTCCCCTTTGAGGCTCTTCCTCAGATGGCCAACCTATCCCACTCTCCAATTGAATAGGATTTGGTGTGCTCTCCCCATTGGATAATGACAATTCCAGTGAAGCTGGTGTACCACTCTATTTTTCAAGGATTCATGGGTTTCAATTTGACCTGGCCTCAAGAGGGGGGACATTAACTAGAACGGCCGCATTGGGGCAGCACGCTGGGGGCAAATTGATCGCTGAATGATCCCCAACTAAATTCACAGCATTGTCATCTGCTGAATCTAAATTTGTGTGCTGCATCTCAGTATGGTGCTTAAGGTCGAGTGGGCCTTAATCACTGAAGCTGATTGCAGAATAGATGGTGAATTGTCCTCAGGAATAGGTACACGTGCAGAACCCCTTCGGGTTTGCCCAGAGGATGAGCTTACCTCAGGGGCTTTCCCATCAGTCCCACAGTTAGATACTGACGAAGAGCGTTCTATGGCTTGTACTGATGACTTATATGCGTTATAGTCCCTCAAATTACCAGGAGAAAAGTTTTGGCAAAAGAACCTAACCTTGTCGACTTCCCCAATCAGGCATTCCAACTTCTCCCTAATTGGGCATAATAGATCTTGAAATGAAATGAAATGAAATTGGGTATTTATAAAGCGCGCGGATACTCACAGAGAGTGTCCCAGCGCTAATCTCCAAAACCGTAACAGAAAGAGCCCTGCCCCGTCAACCATCATGTTATTGTTGGAACAACCATGTTTTAAGTTGTTTCCTAAAAAACAACAAGTCCTGAGTCAGTCTGAGATAAAGGGGCAATTCGTTCCATAGGCGAGCAGCTTGAACCTGAAACGAACGTCCTCCTATCCGAGATCTTGTGATCTTGGGAATCACCATGAGAGATTGTCTAGAGGATCTTAAGACCCGTTGAGGCTGATAACGTTGGATCCTACTTCTCAGGTAAACCGCACCCGTATCATGGAAGGCACGATAAGCGAGCACTAAGGCCTTAAACTGGATCCTCTTTCTCACCGGGAGCCAGTGCTACGCCTTCAGGTGGGGCGACATGCGCGTTCTGGGGCTTACCATAAGAATAGCTCTGGCTGCAGCTTCCACTATAGTTGTTATTCTAGTCATAAATGGTGCCCAGTGTGTTATCAAGGAGAACTAGACCATTGACGGCCTCTGAATTCATCGAGTGGCAGGCACGCAAATACACGTTCTGCCAGCTACCACTGGGGCCTTCTTACACTTTCTCTTCCTCTTTGGTATTGGTGGATGAACAACTAAAAAGGGTGCTCGGGGGTGGAATCTAACACAAGGTCTGATGGTAAAAGGGGAGCTGAAAAAACATCCAAGCCCTCAACGCCACTAGAACAGTGCAGCACCCCTTGCTGCAACTCACGAACAGGAGGCAAGGCAACATCGTCATTGGGCACCCCCCCGCCCCCTTACACCCAAGGAGAAGCGTCTATTTCTTTGGTAATGACATCTACCGCCAGCACTAAAAAACAAATCGATTGTGGTGCGGGGTGTTTCGGCCGCGGGTGAAACATTTGCGGCCTTACGCTTGCCCATGCTGTCGGATATAGGTCTAGAATGACCAAGTAACCAAAGATGACAAAAAAGGATTTGGGCCAACACAGCGACCAAGAAACCAGCTAACAAATACAGGTGTGGGAAACACTGGCTATTAGGAACCTGCCCCGCCCATATTTGCCAATACAATACAAAAGGCAATGTTTAAAAGTGCAACAGTGATATCATATGGATGAGCCTAGCAGCTCCTACATCTTAATAGTTTAGGACTCAATAACAAGCACAACTCCAACCCCGTAATTAGCCAGGGCCTAAAAAATAATAAAAAGTCCAAGTCCTAATTCATGTCCGGGTATATTATTACTGTTGAGTTTTGCAGGAGTCACTTCGACATTATACACATTATCTTATTTGTATGTTTTAGGGCAAGGACGGGCCCACCCTTGGCTTGGGCTTTGCCCGCGCGCATCCGCGCTGCGGGAGTCGAAGAGGCACTTTATAGCGCAAAAAAAAATCACAGGTGAGGGCAGTTGCAGGGCCACCTCCTGGGTCCCTGGGAATGCTGGGAATAGTAGTCCCCCACCAATGAGGCAGCTGGCAAGAGTCCCCATAGCATAGTCAATCAATCAATCAATAGAAACTTTATTCGACTTTTGTGATAAAAACCATAAAAGTCAAAAATTCATCACCAATACACATACTAACTATAAAGGTCAAAAATACTACACCATACACATAAAATTTACAATAAAATGGGTTAAGAAGTGTATGCGAGGACTCCATATCCCGTTCTCCCCAGCCCCTGGTGATTAATCACATGTTGCTCTAAGCCTTACTGCTGCATTTAAAAAGCTAAGAACATGCCATACAGTGCTACCTTAGAGCATTCATAAAAAGGTAAAAGCGGGTCGCACTTGTTTAATATTGGCTTGTTTTGAAATAGGGATTAAAAAGGACTTCCTAGACATCCAATAATTACTACAGAGCATTAAAAAATGGAGCATGTCCTGTGGAGACGTACCGTCACAGCCACAGGGCAGCAAGATCTCGCCTTTCTTGCTTCCTCTAGGGTGAGCAAGGAGAAGATGGAATAAATCAAGGCGGAATCTGGTCAATAAAAAACGGTCATGGGAGCTGGAGAGCCCTAAGAGGTAAGGTTCCGTGAAAGGAACTGTTTTCAAAAGAGTGTGTCTTCGCACACTAGGCTTCCTTAGCTCACATTCTTCCCTTTCCATCACCTCAATCTAAACAAGCATTGGCATAGCCAATAGGTCTCGCCTTTGGGACTTTATAAGTGTTTAGCCATGCAACACATTATCCCCACTCACATGCTCACCCACTCCATCAACACATAGTACAATGGGACCATTAGGGCCAATCTTATAAGATGAAAAGTGAATAGACCAGGCCTACTCTTGTTGGTTACAAATCTTATCAGCCCTGTCAGTGCCCACATGCAGCAGACAGACGTTTATGCTCACGTTTCAGGGAAATTATTGCAGCTGAAAACAGAGTACAAATTTAGCATTTGATTGAAATGGCTCCCGCAAAACATCCATGGAAAGGACTACAACAATGAAACCTGGTAGAGAGCATTATCTAATGACCAGACTTGACTTGCATTTATTTTATTTTCAGCTATGAGGCATGTCTGTGGCCTGTTTTTTTTTAATCTTGCTGCCAAGTCCAATTCCGGGGCGAAGTGCACGCAATTTCTGTGGAAAAGCACCCCCCCCTTTAAATCGATACCAAAGGGGATGATGGACGGAACGCTTGAGCAAATCAAACACTCACCCCCAGTCAACTGATCTGGGTTTAATTCATCATCATTCTTTAGCTCACTCCACCACCCCAGTTCAGACATGGCCATATGCAAATCAGTCTGACCCTGTGCCTCATGGGAACAGTCCAGCCCGAACTGCCAAGCCATGTCTTCCCTGGACCAGAAACAAGCATCCTGGGACCGGTTTCTGGCTATTCAGCCGTCATCAGCCAGGCTAGCTTGAATCCAGTGGCAAAGTGAGCAAGGGACCCACGTCTGGGCATACCCTGCCAACTTAGGGCGAACAAAGCGATACCAAAGGGGATGATGGACGGAACGCTTGAGCAAATCAAACACTCACCCCCAGTCAATTGATCTGGGTTTAATCCATCATCATTCTTTAGCTCACTCCACCACCCCAGTTCAGACATGGCCATATGCAAATCAGTCTGACCCTGTGCCTCATGGGAACAGTCCAGCCCGAACTGCCAAGCCATGTCTTCCCTGGACCAGAAACAAGCATCCTGGGACCGGTTTCTGGCTATTCAGCAGTCATCAGCCAGGCTAGCTTGAATCCAGTGGCAAAGTGAGCAAGGGACCCATGTCTGGGCATACCCTGCCAACTTAGGGCGAACAAAGCTATACCAAAGGGGATGATGGACGGAACGCTTGAGCAAATCAAACACTCACCCCCAGTCAACTGATCTGGGTTTAATCCATCATCATTCTTTAGCTCACTCCACCACCCCAGTTCAGACATGGCCATATGCAAATCAGTCTGACCCTGTGCCTCATGGGAACAGTCCAGCCCGAACTGCCAAGCCATGTCTTCCCTGGACCAGAAACAAGCATCCTGGGACCGGTTTCTGGCTATTCAGCCGTCATCAGCCAGGCTAGCTTGAATCCAGTGGCAAAGTGAGCAAGGGACCCACGTCTGGGCATACCCTGCCAACTTAGGGCGAACAAAGCGATACCAAAGGGGATGATGGAAGGAACGCTTGAGCAAATCAAACACTCACCCCCAGTCAACTGATCTGGGTTTAATCCATCATCATTCTTTAGCTCACTCCACCACCACAGTTCAGACATGACCATATGCAAATCAGTCTGACCCTGTGCCTCATGGGAACAGTCCAGCCCGAACTGCCAAGCCAAGTCTTCCCTGGACCAGAAACAAGCATCCTGGGACCGGTTTCTGGCTATTCAGCCGTCATCAGCCAGGCTAGCTTGAATCCAGTGGCAAAGTGAGCAAGGGACCCACGTCTGGGCATACCCTGCCAACTTAGGGCGAACAAAGCGATACCAAAGGGGATGATGGACGGAACGCTTGAGTAAATCAAACACTCACCCCCAGTCAACTGATCTGGGTTTAATCCATCATCATTCTTTAGCTCACTCCACCACCCCAGTTCAGACATGGTCATATACAAATCAGTCTGACCCTGTGCCTCATGGGAACAGTCCAGCGCGAACTGCCAAGCCATGTCTTCCCTGGACCAGAAACAAGCATCCTGGGACCGGTTTCTGGCTATTCAGCCGTCATCAGCCAGGCTAGCTTGAATCCAGTGGCAAAGTGAGCAAGGGACCCACGTCTGGGCATACCCTGCCAACTTAGGGCGAACAAAGCGATACCAAAGGGGATGATGGACGGAACGCTTGAGCAAATCAAACACTCACCCCCAGTCAACTGATCTGGGTTTAATCCATCATCATTCTTTAGCTCACTCCACCACCCCAGTTCAGACATGGCCATATGCAAATCAGTCTGACCCTGTGCCTCATGGGAACAGTCCAGCCCGAACTGCCAAGCCATGTCTTCCCTGGACCAGAAACAAGCATCCTGGGACCGGTTTCTGGCTATTCAGCCGTCATCAGCCAGGCTAGCTTGAATCCAGTGGCAAAGTGAGCAAGGGACCCACGTCTGGGCATACCCTGCCAACTTAGGGCGAACAAAGCGATACCAAAGGGGATGATGGACGGAACGCTTGAGCAAATCAAACACTCACCCCCAGTCAACTGATCTGGGTTTAATCCATCATCATTCTTTAGCTCACTCCACCACCCCAGTTCAGACATGGCCATACGCAAATCAGTCTGACCCTGTGCCTCATGGGAACAGTCCAGCCCGAACTGCCAAGCTATGTCTTCCCTGGACCAGAAACAAGCATCCTGGGACCGGTTTCTGGCTATTCAGCCGTCATCAGCCAGGCTAGCTTGAATCCAGTGGCAAAGTGAGCAATGGACCCACGTCTGGGCATACCCTGCCAACTTAGGGCGAACAAAGCGATACCAAAGGGGATGATGGACGGAACGCTTGAGCAAATCAAACACTCACCCCCAGTCAACTGATCTGGGTTTAATCCATCATCATTCTTTAGCTCACTCCACCACCCCAGTTCAGACATGGCCATATGCAAATCAGTCTGACCCTGTGCCTCATGGGAACAGTCCAGCCCGAACTGCCAAGCCATGTCTTCCCTGGACCAGAAACAAGCATCCTGGGACCGGTTTCTGGCTATTCAGCCGTCATCAGCCAGGCTAGCTTGAATCCAGTGGCAAAGTGAGCAAGGGACCCACGTCTGGGCATACCCTGCCAACTTAGGGCGAACAAAGCGATACCAAAGGGCATGATGGATGGAACGCTTGAGCAAATCAAACACTCACCCCCAGTCAACTGATCTGGGTTTAATCCATCATCATTCTTTAGCTCACTCTACCACCCCAGTTCAGACATGGCCATATGCAAATCAGTCTGACCTTGTGCCTCATGGGAACAGTCCAGCCCGAACTGCTAAGCCAAGTCTTCCCTGGACCAGAAACAAGCATCCTGGGACCGGTTTCTGGCTATTCAGCCGTCATCAGCCAGGCTAGCTTGAATCCAGTGGCAAAGTGAGCAAGGGACCCACGTCTGGGCATACCCTGCCAACTTAGGGCGAACAAAGCGATACCAAAGGGGATGATGGACGGAACGCTTGAGCAAATCAAACACTCACCCCCAGTCAACTGATCTGGGTTTAACCCATCATCATTCTTTAGCTCACTCCACCACCCCAGTTCAGACATGGCCATATACAAATCAGTCTGACCCTGTGCCTCATGGGAACAGTCCAGCCCGAACTGCCAAGCCATGTCTTCCCTGGACCAGAAACAAGCATCCTGGGACCGGTTTCTGGCTATTCAGCCGTCATCAGCCAGGCTAGCTTGAATCCAGTGGCAAAGTGAGCAAGGGACCCACGTCTGGGCATACCCTGCCAACTTAGGGCGAACAAAGCGATACCAAAGGGAATGATGGACGGAACGCTTGAGCAAATCAAACACTCACCCCCAGTCAACTGATCTGGGTTTAATACATCATCATTCTTTAGCTCACTCCACCACCCCAGTTCAGACATGGCCATATGCAAATCAGTCTGACCCTGTGCCTCATGGGAACAGTCCAGCCCGAACTGCCAAGCCATGTCTTCCCTGGACCAGAAACAAGCATCCTGGGACCGGTTTCTGGCTATTCAGCCGTCATCAGCCAGGCTAGCTTGAATCCAGTGGCAAAGTGAGCAAGGGACCCACGTCTGGGCATACCCTGCCAACTTAGGGCGAACAAAGCGATACCAAAGGGGATGATGGACGGAACGCTTGAGCAAATCAAACACTCACCCCCAGTCAACTGATCTGGGTTTAATCAATCCTCATTCTTTAGCTCACTCCACCACCCCAGTTCAGACATGGCCATATGCAAATCAGTCTGACCCTGTGCCTCATGGGAACAGTCCTTTAAATCGGCTGCTCTGTGCTGTGGACTGAGTGAAGAGTTGGATGTGCTGAGCAGGGAGTGAGGAGAGTGTGTTTCCAAGCGGCCAGAGAGACCAGGACTGGCCAGAAACAGACCTGTTCTTATAATTTGAGGTGAGGCGCGTTAACTGCGAAGTGCTCTCGGGCCTTGCACCGGTGGGGGAGGGTGGGAAGGGGGCTTCACGAGGATTGTTAAAGGGGCACTGTGCCATCTACTGCCAAAAGCTAATAATAAAATTCAAGTCCTGTAACTAATGCAAGCCCGCTGCGTTTGCTCACCCCAGGGGCTAATTAGTTATATAAGTCTCGGAACACAGGCTGCAGAAGCGGGAGGAGACTTCGGTCTCGGAGGGAGCCCGGTGGACACTCGTAAGCATGGTCAGTGACTCACTATGCCGGCTTCAGGAAACGGCCAAGGAAGCTGAAAAAGGAGTGCAAGGAAACCTAAGCAAATAGACAGAAAAGCAGCAATGCAGGTACCATGGCCAGTCGCCAGGCACCGTAACCACCCACCAAAAGGCAGGACAAATGTGAAGGTTAGCCACTGAAAGGAAGGGATTCCACAAAAACACGCAAAGGAACCAATGGGAAAGTGAGGGGTGTGGTCAATATCACTGGAGGACATACCATAAGTCTCGCAGAACAGCGCAGGCGCTGCTAGGCTCGACCTAAAAAGGACTCCTTTACCCAGGGCAGGTCTTTCCTACTGATAGTATCAGGGGTGCAGAAGAGGTTGGGCCTACCTAATTTCCTGATTCCATCCCGTATATAATTGAACCAGGTTATATGGTGAGCACCATTCCAGACCCATAGCATAGTCAATTATACAAGTATTTTCCGGATATTACTTAATTTTAGTGAGCTAAACTTTCAACTAGAACGGGTTAAATATTGGCAATAGCTGTCTTGGTTACCCAGATTTGCAAACTTTATGGACATAATTAGCCCAGTGGTGGTTTTGCATGTTTCGATTTACTTTATTTGAACATTCAGACATTACTGCTAGACTGACACTTATTTCATCTAAAAAAACTTGTTTCTTAAAATATTTGATTTTCCAAATTCGCTTGAAATATAAAAGTGACATGATATATTCTAATGCTTTTGAATTGCTTTCTCTAAGGACCAAATCGTATGAAAACAAAAGGTAACTTATTACTGGTGTGTGATATTTGAATTAACTATCCTATAAATATTTATATATATATTTACTAAAGGAGATATATAACCACAATAAATACAGTAGTGATGAAACTGTAGTTAATACTCAATATCCATGATATTTCCCAGCATGCCAGTGCACCACAAAATAGGGTTGACAATAATATGGAAGAAATTCTTGGAGCACATATGGCATTTTGAAGGGAAATCATATACCACACCTATACTATAGTCTCATATTCATGTATTCATGTATGACAGGTTTACTTAAGGGCAACACATGGTATGTGCATCATTTGAATGCTATGGTCTTCACAATCATCGGGATCACTAAATGGAACTTTATAGTATAGAGCTTTTGCAAGATTTCCTTTTTCTTCTGATACTACCGCCTTGAAAAAGCCCCAGGCTTGAAAGCCTCTTAGGGGCCGACACGTGTTGGCTGATTCCCAAACAAGTGAAAATTCAGCATCAAATATTTTTGGATTACTATGAGACTACTGAAGAATCACTGTTAAAAAAATATTTGGGGGAAATAAGTACATTAGACATTGTTTGAGATACACTATACGACGGCTGTTAACACCAAAAACTTCAAAAAGTTCTGCATGATGTAATCCATGACTGAAAATTATTTATGACAATATAGAGACTTCTATGAAAAATGAAAATGATAAAAGTTGCACACTGAATATTTTTGTGACAAGTATTACGTTGTGCAACCACACAAAGTTGAATTGAATCAAAATTGCATTTTATTAATGAATATAAAAAGGGTTTGGCAACAATGTACTTGCATTTCTAAAATAACATGAGCAGGGAGTATGTCAGCAAGTGGAAAATATTTTTAGCAGCAACTAGTGCAACCCCGTCTGTAGCAGTAACTACGGCTTCATGTGTATATATATTTATATATATATTCACTGAAAAAACCATAGGTTTCAGGCACGTTATAGTTAGAAATTAGCATTTAAAAAACCATAGAAAGTAACTGTAAAAACCATAGGATTCAGGAACGTTATAGTTAGTTGGACATTTCACTCGTACAAAACCATAGAAATTCCGGCGTTATAGTTAGTTCAGCTAACTATAACTCGCGCCCCATAATGCACTGCTGATGACGTCACATATTACATCATTCATGACATGGTCAGTGACATCACTGATGACATCACTGATGACATCTCAAATGACATCATTGATGACATCATCCAGTGACTGTGTGTTTCTATAAAGTTTAATTTTGTTTTATATATATGCCAAGCTGTATTGAGGAATGAGTTGGTGTATAAGTGTCTGTATGGAGGATTTAGTAGGTACGTGACTGACTGTATAAGTGAGTGATTAAATGTGTCTCACTGAATGCATGGGTTAGTGACTAAACTGTGTGAAAGTCTGTATCAGTCTGTCTGTTGTTGTGTAAGCTGCTGCATGGGTTGGTGAGTAGCTGCATGAGTGTCTATATGGGTTATTGATTGCTTGCCTGAGTATTTGTATGGCTGCCTGAGTGTGTGTGTGGGTGGGTGGGAGGTGTGTGACTCTGTGCATAGATGTGTGAGTGGTTGATTCACTGGGTGTATGGGTTCAAGAGTGCATGTGGAAACAGCTGTATGGGTGGGTGAGTGTGTGTATGGGTGTGTTGGTGAGTGAATGGATGTCTCTGGTACATGTGCAAGTAACTACATATGTAAAAGGCAGTACATGTGAGTGATGGTGTATATAAATAACTATATGTGAGAGTCAGTAAATGTGAGAGTGGCTGCATGGATGAGTGTGTATTTGTATCAGTGATTCTATAAGAGAGTAATTATGTGTTAGTATCTGTATGAATACACAAACCACCAATTTCAACAGCAGAACATGATCTTTCTCAAATATATCTGCAATCGATTTAGCACCATCTTTATATTGTACAGCCAAAAAATCAAAAAAACTACTATCCTCTCTCAGTCCCCCAACCTTCCCACCCTCCCCCCACAACCCTACCCCCCTTGACCCCCTTGCCCACCCCCCACCCCTCCCCGCTTGAGGCTTAAGAACAGAATGTCCTCTGTGATGGTTAGTGGATTGAACAGCACCACTCCTCCTCACCCCCCATTTGTAACACAAAAAATGTTTAAAGAGATATTTAAATTGCCACACTGAGTCAATAGCTCCATAAATCCCCCTAAAAAAAACCCATTCAACATCAAATTGTGGCCAGAAATTCCCTTGCCAATATTTCTGATACAAAGAAGTGAGCCTTCTCCTTATAAATTATCTTTAGCTTAGCAGGGTTAAGAAGGAAGACCTGTACCCCTTTCGCCTGAAATAATGGGAACATTTGACGTAATTGCCACCGTGATTTGACCGTGGCCTGACAGAAATCAGGACGAACAAAAAATTCAAAACCATTACCACCTCTCTTCCTGTCAGGCCGTGCCAGATCATATAGTGCTTCCCTCAGTAAAAATTATTGAGACAGATCAAAATTGCCCTAGGTTTTTCATTAACACCCCCTACTTTGCTACGTTGATTGAAAGGGAACCTGTGTGCCCTCTGTAATTCTAATTCCCAATTCTATTGACTAAGCTCTGGAAAGGCTTTGGAAAACAAATCAATAACAAACTTCCTAGCGTCTTTACCCTCTCGACCCTCTGGTATACCCAAAATGCGTAAGTTATTTCTTCTGGAACGATTTTCCAAATCCGTAAGCTTCAGATCAACATCGTCTCGTAAAGATTGTAAAGATGCCACTGTAGCCTTTTGTTGCACTAAGTCATCATCTTCCATTGCTGAAATCCTTTCCTCAGCTTCCCCAATTCTCGTGGATATCTCCGTGCAGGTCTTGGCAACTCGTCGCACTGTATTCAGTAGTTTGCGCACCGCCCCTTGAGTCCGTAATCCTTCCACCTTTGTCTCTTCCCGATGGGCCATGATTATATGATAGATTGTATCGAGTGTAATTTCTTCCCCTCCGGCTGCTTCACTGTTAAGATTTCCGATCTTTTTACGAGCATCTCTGTTTTTCTCAGGCTGAGAAGAGTATGAATAGTCCCAAACCAGTGATCCCCCTATATCTATTTGCCCATTGGCGACTGGATCGGCTGTTTCTCTCACTTTCCGTGCTGTCCCTAAACTCATAGATGTCTCCGAATCCGACTCCTCATCATCCTCCGCATCACCCAGCAGGTGTTTGCTGGTGTCGCTTTTATCATCAGCCCAATCCACCCCCTCATTCTCCGAGGAATTCGAGGGGTCTGACAAAGAATAAAATTTACCACCTGAGTCCCCAGAATCAAGTTCTCTATGAGTTACCTTAGCTAAAGGGGGATTAAAATTGTAATCCGGATTTTTGTCAGTCCCGACCCCCAAATGATTTAACTCCACTGATTCCACTGATTCAATATTCAAAGCATCCCTCTCTTGATTCAAACTTTCCACCATCAAGGGGATTGTAACATTTGAGGCGAGATGTGAGATATCAGCTGAGGTGAGATTCCTTTTCCCCCAACACCAGTGTATTTTTTTAGCAGAACCCCCAGCCTGCTGTGCTTCAACCTGCTGTGCTTCAGCCTGAGAGTGAAGTGATACATTATTTTTGGCCGCTACTGCTTCCATTCCCTCTGTTTCTTTATTCGTATAATCAGCGTTACCCTGAGCAGCCTTTCCTCTATCCACAATTCCATCAGACACAAACGACTGTAGTATTTCAAGAGGGTCTATTGAAACATTGTTGCAAGAATAGTTGCTAGAATAGTTTTCTGCCAATCCTCCAGGATGTGATTTGTCTTCGACCTCGTATGAAGCCTTACCTCTACCGTTTTGCTTTTTGAACATGCCGGGTATGCTCCGCTGAGTTCCAACCGCCTCAGTATTCCTCCGCGTTCTTCCGGGGGGAGATCCCTTTCCTTCCTGCTGCAAACCGGAGCCGGCGCCCCCTACGCCACGACTTAGCGGCTGATTTCCTTTTCTCCCATACTGCGGGGCGGGGGAAGCCGGACTGGCTGTTACCGCTGATGGCCCGGCCGATGCCACAACCCCCCGGGTCTTTGCACCTCTTCCGATCGTTTTCGGCGGCATTACAGAGCTAATCCGAAGCCTCGCAGACGCTGAAGACCGCCCACACCAGAATCGCCACCAAGGTAAGACCCGCTGGGCTCGAAGCACTCCGCTACAGCTGGTAGATATGATGCTGGATGCGAAGTTAAATATCGGGCTCAATAAACTAATTTCCACATAGCGCCACAGCATCTCGTAAATACCGCACGGCTTACCCCCGGCATGTTACAACATATAATGCAGTGGGGGGTGAAACCCGGAGGAGCGTTCTACAAGCCACTCATTCGGCCACCGCTGCGGCCGCCATCTGTTCTGCTGTTGAAATTGGTGGTTTGTGTCAAGAGCAAACGGGCTTACTACATACTGGTTTCTACAATAATGTATGATCTTTTACCTGTAAATCTGTTTTTTTATGATTCAGAGGATAACAATGATTAATAGATTGTTTATTTGTTCATGGAACATTTGCGGTCTAAATGATAAGAAAAAAAGGGGCGTGATGGCTCAGATGTTACAGGCAATGCGTATGGATCTGATATGTGTTCAAGAAACTCATATAGCCTCGAACAATCGGGATTGGCTGAAAGATTTGGGTTTGGATGTATTGGGCTGCACAAAACAGAGTTCTAATACGAGGGGGGTGGCAATATTGATGAAGAGAGGATTGGGTGTTTGTAATCGGCTAAAGGAAGATGATCTGGGTAGGTGGGTTATTGCAGGGATAACCATTAATGGCTCACAAGTGACGATATGCTCCTTATACGGAACAAATGTAGATGATCCGGCGGTTCTTCACTATCTTAGTATTGAATTAGCCGATTGGCCAGCCCCTTTTATTATCTGTGGAGACTTTAATATTCATCTAGAGGGCAGCTATGATCTCAATAGCAATAAGCCTTATACGGGTAAAAAAACAAAAGTTTTCAAGGCTATTAGGGGGTTAGTTAAGGAATTTGGCTTGGTGGATGTGTGGCATTCACTCAGACAGTCAGATCCTGGAGAAACTTTTTATTCGGCGCCTCATAGTAAACATGTACGCCTCGATTATTTTTTTGTATCTGCGGAAAAAGTAAGGGGCTCTAAGATGGAGATTCTACCAAGAGTAATATCAGATCATAACCCGATATCATTAGAAATTGACTTTAGCTCCCGGGCCCCTGTAAAAGCATGGACCTTCGAACGAAAACTTTTATTAGATCTAGATTACTGTATACATATGGAAGGGTGGATTAGGGAATTCTTTAAATTTAATCGGGGAACCGCTTCAGACTCTGTTGTTTGGGATACGTTCAAGGCGGGGGTTCGGGGAGAAACCCTTAGTTACTCTTTAAACAAACAACGTAAAACCCAGGCTGAAATTAAAGTCCAGATGCATCAATTAAGGCTTTTGGAATTAGAACTTA
Source organism: Calotriton arnoldi (assembly GCA_963921515.1). Taxonomy (NCBI): domain Eukaryota; kingdom Metazoa; phylum Chordata; class Amphibia; order Caudata; family Salamandridae; genus Calotriton; species Calotriton arnoldi. The sequence continues at coordinate 129,907 of CAWUFW010013011.1, read as the reverse complement.
TGAGGGAAATCTCTCAGCAGGGTAATTTAGAAAAATTATCATCGGCCATTGCAATCCTTAAAATGCAAATACATCAGCATTTCGCGGTGAAGGTTGCGAATAAACTGGCAACTTTTAGGGATCAAATTTATGAAGCAGGGGAAAATTCAGGGCGGAGTTTAGCGAAAAAATTACAGCAGAGGAGTGTGCATAATAAGATCTTACAGATACAGGACCATCTTAGCCAGATACAAGGGTCCCCAGAAGGAATCTTGGCGGTTTTCTGCAAGTATTATGGGAATCTATACACAGAGGATGGTCTGGGTGATCCAGTGGAAAAAATGAGGGTGTTTAACTCAGGTATGGTAATTAACAAAGTCACAGCAGATCAGAATGAAGGGTTGGCTGAAGATATTACTTGGGAGGAAGTGGAAGGGGCTGTACTGTCATTAGCAGTTGGAAAAGCTGTAGGTACGGATGGTATTCCTTTAGAATTTTATACAACGTTTCGTTCAGTGTTAAAGGAAGAGCTTCTGACATTACTTCATGCGGCTCAACAGGGTATAGCACCTGAGTCTTGGCGCAAAACTATTATTATTGTATTCCTTAAAAAGGGAAAACCCAAATTATGCCCTTCTTCGTACAGACCAATATCACTGATCAATGCTGACAGTAAAATTTTCTCTAAAATTATGGCACAGCGGTTGGGAACTGTTATTACCCCTCTGGTCCCCCAGTTTCAGCACGGGTTTATACCCGGTAGGGACACGGCGGACCACGTAAGACGTGTCATTGCACTTTTTGACTGGGCGCAGGCAACTGGGTCCGGACTCGGGGTGATCCTGTTGGACGCCGAAAAGGCGTTCGACAGGGTCTCCTGGCAGTATATGTGGGAGGTTATGCATATGAAAGGGTTCGGCCCACAATTTATTCAGGCAATTAAGACTCTGTATATATGCCCGACTGCTGTAATCCGGATTTCTGGGCAAGAATCCGCTGCGATAACTATTAGTCGGGGTACACGGCAAGGCTGTCCGTGTTCCCCTTTGTTATTCGCCTTATTTATTGATTTATTTCTGAATAAAATCAACCAACATACAGATATTATACCAGTCAGGATTCAGAATATTGAGTATAGGGCACTTGCTTATGCAGATGATATTGTCATAGTCTCCCGGGACATTGTAACTGCCTTGCCCGCAATTATATCTTTGGCACAGCAGTTCGGGGCTTTTTCTGGGTATAAATTGAATGAACAGAAAACTCAGGTAGTTTATTCTGGCAAAAACCCCCGACAAATATACCTACTGTCTCGGAAGCAACATATCTCGGAATCAAAATCACATCGGCGGTAGACAAGATCCCAGAACTTAATATTTTCCCGATAATTGAAAAGGCGAACGCAACCTTAGAAAGGCTAGATCATCTTCATTTATCATTACATGGCCGGAACAGTGTGTTGAAGATGCTGATACTTCCAAAATTCTTATATATCTTTAGAACTATTCCTTTGGAGTTTTCGGCATCACTCTTTGTTAAAATAGAAAGAATGTGTTCTCGGTTTTTATGGGGATATCGGAAACAGCGAAGGGCTTATAGGAAAATGATCTTACCAAGACAAGTTGGTGGGTGGGGCATCCCCCATATTATTATGTACTATTGGGCTGCAATGTTGCAATATATAAGACCATTGGTGATTGGGGCTAAAGCTGAGATCCCTTTGTTTCAGAGGCCTTCTATTTATGAGTTTGGTTTGGGGGAGGAAATGAATGGTTTTTTTGCAAAAGTTATCGAACCTAGTTACTTTAAAAAAACTAAATTTAAGATACTTAAGGCAGCATATAAAGGTTGGAAACAAATTAAACGGAGTCTTCAAATCTCGAATCTTAACGCCTATACCCCGATGCTGGCTCCCGGGACATTACCTCCAATTTTTCAAGATTTGGTAACAATTCGATGAGGCCAAAAGGACATACATAATTTAGGTGATCTGTTTAATAAAGATCAACTTTTAACTTTCTCTGATTTACAGGTGGTGTATGGGGTAGGGAAGCAGGATTTTTTTAAGTATCTTCAGATACGCAGTTTTTTGACTAGTCGGGGTTCAGGTTCGCTGCATCAATTCGGGCCCATCCCCCTAATCGAAAAAATGAAGAAAAAAACACCAATTTGCCAGTTTTATCAGCTACTTCTGGAAACACTCCCGGATGATCTAGATGCACGTAAAATAAAATGGCAAAATTTATTAGGGTTAGATGATATAAATATATTAAAGTCTATCAAACTGGCAAATCAAGTCTTAATGACAGGAAGACTACGTAGCCAACATTATATGGCTCTATATGATCTTTATCATACACCTAGTAAGTTGGCTCGTTGGGGTGCAATTGTTGGAACTAAGTGTAATCGATGTGGACTGGTCTCGGCTGACTCTAGTCATATGTTTTTTTCTTGTCCAAAATTGGGGAATTCTTTCAAAATATATAGAAGTTCTTGTATATAATATTTGGGCTCTCTATCAAAACTAGTGCGGGATTGACTATTTTTGGTGTAAGCTCGGATATAGATGCCAGCACAAGATCAGAAGATATAAATACACTTTTATTTATTATTATGGCAGTAGTAAGGGCTTGTATTACCAACGAATGGATTAGTCCTGATCCACCTACCTTTATTAATTTTCGTACGAGATTGCTTACTATGTATAATTTTGAATCTTCTATTTATAAAACCAAAGGTAGAAGGAAAAGAATAAAGGGTGCTAAAATCTGGGCGCCTATATCAGATTGGGCAGTTTGAAGGAAATATGAGTTGGGTCAAATCTCTGGACTTAGATGGAGCTAGGGGGGTTTCGGGGCTTCAATTCCCTATAATTTGTTCAATTAATTTCTAAATCCGTATTTGTAAAGCGCGAACTACTCACCCTTACGGGTCTCAAGGCGCTGGGGGCCGTCGTGGAAATTAAGTGAGCTATTGCCCAGAGTCACATGGTGCTGAGCTGCCCCCGGAGCCGGGGATCGAACCGTGAACCCTGTGCTCCAAAGTCAGCTGCCCTGGCCGCTGCACCACACCTCTCCACTGAGAGGGTACCTATAGTGATCTGAATGTATCACTATAGGTACCCCATTTTTTATAAGGAGAATGTTAGACTGCTTTTATTTATGTAATGCTTTATGCCCGATTGCCTGTTTCCTTTCCATGTCTAAAGGATTATCTCGATATGTGTATTTTCTTTCTCTTTTAAGGCATGATAATGATCTTGCAGTAATAATCATGTAATTGGCTAAAAATTTATTATTTGTGTTTCTTCTTTCTTTCTTTTTTTTCTTTCTCTTTTTTCGGCTTTTGTGTACAGCCTTTGTTATGCTGGAGTATATGATGTTAAAAATTGAATTAAAAAAAAGTTTTTCAAAAAGTATCTGTATGAATAAGTGAGGTTGTGTCTGTATAACTGTATAGGTGAGTAAATGGAAGTATGATTGATTCTTTGCATGACTGACTAAGTGTGTGAGTAACTCTGGATATGTGGCAGTGTGTGAGTGTCTGTATAGGTGTATGAGTGCATATGATAGTGTTGTATTGATGAGTGACTGCATGTATGAGTGACTGTATGGGTGAATGAGTGGATGTGTGTGTAGACCTAGGAATCAGTCAGTGCGTATTTAGTAACTGGTATTGATGTGACTATTTTTTCGAAAATGGTAGTCTGTATTTTAGAGTGGGTGTATCAAAGGTTATATTCCGGTGTGAGGAGGTGCATCAGATTTTCACGTGGATGATGTCACAGGTGATGTAATTTGAGATGTCATCAGTGATGTCATCAGTGATGTCACTGACCATGTCATGAATGATGTAATATGTGACGTCATCAGCAGTGCATTGCGGGGGCGCGAGTTATAGTTAGCTGAACTAACTATAACGCCGGAATTTCTATGGTTTTGTACGAGTGAAATGTCCAACTAACTATAACGTTCCTGAATCCTATGGTTTTTACAGTTACTTTCTATGGTTTTTTAAATGCTAATTTCTAACTATAACGTGCCTGAAACCTATGGTTTTTCCAGTGAATTTCAAAGGTTTTTTAAATGAAAATTTGTAAGTCTAATGTACCTCAATCCTATGTTTTTTTTATTATATATATATATATATATATATATATATATATATATATATATATATATATATATTTAAAAAAATTGTGAATAATTTTTAGTTAGTTATGTCAATCAACAAGAGAGGGAGGGAGGAGTAGCCACTCTTCTTCCCCCAAATAATATTAGAAAAACAACAAAAGAGTGACAGCCAATTCCAAAAAAGAGGTACTAAGTTTAAACGAAACTGTGCAAGGAAAAAACTTTACTTCTTAAAAGAACCCTCACTCACCAACCTAGTTGGTGACATGCTTCATCATTGGGTTCCCACCAGGGAGACCGAGTGTCTCCCCAGTGTGCTTCGACGCCTGAATTACAGCGGAGCAGGATATTATTGTGCAAGAGTGACAGTGCTAGGGGTAGTGCTATTTAAAAGAATGAAGGTTTTGCCAGAAATCAATTTTAATAATGGCAAAATCCCCAATCATTAAAAGAAAGTGAAACGGACGTACGCTGGTTAATTAGGTACACCAGCCCATCCGATTTAGCTAATAAAGTGTAAAAATGTGGTCGACATGTTTCAGCTTATTACTAGCAAATTGGCTAAGCTTTCTTCAGGACCGTCACTCCTCGGCGGTATACGCACACTAAGGCGTACCCTGACCAGAGGAGTTGATGTGTGCAGTAAAACTCACGGTTTTACCGCTGGGGGATCTGGGATTTCCAAAAGGCCCCTTTTATTCTGAAAGAAAAAAAAGGACAAATACAAGAACACAGGACATACATTAAAGCACATTTTGCTAAAAAAACATTGGTCTCTGATTGTCGAATAAATTTGTAGTATCTTTTCCTTGACAGTTAATATGATTCATCAGGCGGTACTCCACCGATAAACCTATGACTCCAGTGAGTAAACATATAGCCACTATTTTAACAATTAGTATATCAGTGGCCCATACTGTAAACTCACACTATGTCCTATTTGTCTACTATGGACATGTGTGTGCTTAATACTGAAAACAAGCACTATATTTTTAGTGCTTTCGAGTTAGATAGTAAAACAAAACAAAATGGCTCAAAAAAGTGGAATTATCGTGATCTACCCTGATAATAAAATTGACAGCGCTATAGATGACTTTTACAGCGATGCCTAGTTTGTGTTTCTTGAAAATAAGAAATACACATAAAAACCGAAGCATGGAAAACCTAAGGCTCACGTGAAGTACGAAGTAGCTTCACGTCATGAAGTCCACGGCGGGGAGTGTTTGCTACAGAGACTCTGAAAGAAACCAAAAATACAATCAATGTCAGCACGAAATCTATTCGGGACACTATAGCTCTTCAGCCCCTCAACTCATACACTTACTTCTGAATTAGAGTTTTCCCTCTCACAACCTATCCATGCGATCACCGTGGCCCGAATGTTGCTGCGGAGTCGCTGTTGCCTGTACAAATGCCGGCTACACGTGAAGTGATTCACGTTTGGAAGCGTGAAACGTGATGAATCAGCAAGTCAGTGTCCCAGAACACTAGACCATATCTGTTAGGGTATACAAAACACCGGCTAAACATCACGTTGTTCACGTTTTATGACGTGAAACGTGATGAATCAGGAAGTCGGATTTGCGTAGCGTTAAACCGCATCTGGTGAGAGGGGTTTTCAAGTAACTTTATTAGGACCGCTCCCCCGGACATTCCTTAAAATGAAGTGATGGATACTCCGTTAATAGATTTTAAAATAGGTGTTACTGACAGATCAGCAATTGTATAATTACTGAATTAACACAAGTGTTTTATACCAGCGTACTATTGCTTCTTAGTCAGAAAAAATGTATAGACTGTTTACAAAGCGGGCAACTAGTAAACCTGAAAAAAATGTGATAATACATACTGGGAATAATTCGATTACGGCAACTCATGCACAGCAAATAGACCCAATGTTAGGGTTGAACATATCATTATTGGCATGTGCTCTCAATGATTATGAATCTAACCTACTCAGTAAAATAGGGGGGAAGGAGGTGTAATTCTATACTTCCACTAATGTAAGGATGCCTACGGAGGAAATTAGTATCTTGGTAACTTCCTCATATCCTTACTTACTAAATAGGTAGTTATACCTATACACTGTTCAGAAAGGAAACGTTATCTTCTGAGCACTGAACCCCATGGAATATTATCGTTTAAACCCTTACGATGGGTAGATAAACGATAAATCCACCACTGTTCTTTTTCAAAGAGCTCTTGCTGATTGTTGGGGTTCAGTCTAGGTTGTTCAATAACAGTCCACCTAAGGTCATTTGTAGTGTGATTGAATTCCAAAAAATGATCAGTCAGTCTGGTGGTATTCTTGTGGCACCTGATGTTACTGCGATGCTCACAGATACGCTGTTTGATCTTACGTGATGTCATGCCCACGTACCTGAGCTCGCACGGGCAGGTTATTAAATATACCACGTTAGTGGAATTACAATTCGTATGGGTGCGCTGTACCCATACTCTCCCTGGTTCCAACATTAAGACTTTGGTGGCGGTGGTTAAATGACAAACACTACACCCCCCACAGGGATAGTGTCCTAGTACCGGTGGAAGGCCCCAAGCGCTCAAGACAGTTTGATTCTCATCCCTCTCGAAGCTCTTTGGGCGAGTGTGTACTAAAGAGTCCTTTATGCTCCTAGCCCGTTTGTATGAAAAAAGAGGTTTTTTCCATTTGTGATTATTACTTTCCAGAATCTTCCAGTGTTTATATATAATTTTTAGTTAGGAAAACTATATTCATTCTTTTTTTTTTTTTAAATATTATACAGAAGTCGCGCACCCTACACGATGGCTGCGCGCATTTCGGTAGCCATTTTGAAAAGTTGCGCTGGGGTCGCGACTTCTGCGTAATTTGTAAAGTATGAAATATCTTTAAATTAATTATAAATAAAAGTTTTCCTTTAAGTGTTTGTCTAAATGTATTAATAAAAGTATTTTTAAAGTATTATTTTCAATATAATTTCGACTAAAAATTATTCGATTATTATTGGATTCGGAGGTTAGGAGGGATGGGCATTTTGCTCGATCTGTTTTGCAAGATTTTTTGGTCTAGTCAGGTGGACACCCTCCTCCGGGTGAGGTACGGCTTGAGGATTCTATTCAAAAGGTGAGGAATCAACAGGCAGAAGTATCCATCAGAAGAGCAAGTTACTTACCTTCGGTAACGCTTTTTCTGGTGGATACAGTATCTGCCTGTGGATTCCTCACTGTCCCACCCGCCTCCCCGTTGTCCACCTGTTTCTACCAAAAGATGCTTTTACTCTTTGGCATGAATGTTTTTAATATGTCTTAATCATGCTTATGTTTTAATAGTGAGAAATGCTTGATCTGTTGCTATTTCTTTATGCCTTTATTGGTTATGCATTTGTATATATATATATACATATATTTAGTATACTATGTTGACATGTGAAAATGTGTCGGTCCACCTGTTTACCTCGGTGGCACGGAAAAAATGGGTGGAACTGACGTCAGCACGCCGACGAGGTCCTCTTATGGCTCCTATGACGTCATACGGTGTCGCGAGCGGAGCAGTGCTATTAAGACATCGTCGTCGACGTGGGAGAGCTAGGAAAGAATTTCCGTGGAATGCTGGCGCAGGGGATATTCACCTAAGTGTTCAGGCTAGTCCTTTGGGAGCAACTGTTTATGTTGCCACTCCAGAAACCAAAACCAGTGATCCGAGGGCAGAGGCCCTGCAGATGGCACACGAGGTGGGGAGCCCAGTCGTGTGCACCGGCGGGGCAGCGAAGTGACAAGCACCACTACCCACAGAAAAGGTAACGAGGGCACTGAATAACACAGGATCTTCTCTTTGTATCTGGCAGGAACAGCAAGGTTAAAATGCCCTAGTTCCAAAATGTAGAATTAGTGCTACAACGGTCTTCAAGAGGACCTGCGATGGATGCCGCTTCTGCCTTCCGTACACTGGAGGCGGCACATGGGTCACGCGGTACGGTCATACTGCGGTGGGACGCACACTCGTTGACCTCTCATGGCACTGCTCCACACTTCGGGGACAACGCTTTCCATTAGCTGTGTTTTCTGATGACGTGTCGCGCCGGCCCCGTCCAACAGCAGAAGCCCTTTAGATCCAAACAGACTCTTCCACTCTCTCACCGGAAGTGAAACCAGGCCACGCGGACACTTTCACAATACAACAGCCGGGAATGCACTTTTCGGTAAAAAAACACATTCCTTCCTCCTAATTTATCAAATAAACGACTCACTGAAGAACAGGGGCCAGCTTAGATCGGTAAACAGCCGTTACAACGACTTTTTTACTTCGCGATACCATTACAATGCATGCATTACCACGCATGCGTTGTACATCGCGAAGTCATTACTACGCATTTTGTTAGAACGCATGGTCATTTACCACGCATGCCTTTACAACAAATTTTGTTGTAAAGGTATGTATGGTAAATGACCATGAGTTCTAAAAAAATTTAGATGATCCACGTCGTTGTAAGGAAACAGAGGCTGTTCCGTTTCCTCACAACGACGTGCACCGCCCCTCAGAGACGACATGAAGCAGGAACCACGAGGAGAGACGTGCTGGGGTAGTGTTTTAGGGTTTAGGGTAGTGCAGTGGTGTTTGGGTAGTGTAGGGGGTTGTGCTGGGGTAGTGTTTTAGGGTTTAGGCTAGTGCAGTGGTGTTTGGGTAGTGTAGGGGTCGTGCTGGGGGTAGATTTAGGGTTTAGGGTAGTGCAGTGGTGTTTGGGTAGTGTAGGGGGTCGTGCTGGGGGTAGATTTAGAGTTTAGGGTAGTGCAGTGGAGTTTGGGTAGTGTAGGGAGTCGTGCTGGGGGGGAGTGTTTTAGGGTTTAGGGTAGTGCAGTGGTGTTTGGGTAGTGTAGGGGGTCGTGCTGGGGGTAGTGGTTTAGGGTTTAGGGTAGTGCAGTGGTGTTTGGGTAGTGGAGGGGGTCGTGCTGGGGGTAGTGGTTTAGGGTTTAGGGTAGTGCAGTGGTGTTTGGGTAGTGTAGGGGTACTGCTGGGGGTAGTGTTTTAGGGTTTAGGGTAGTGCAGTGGTGTTTGGGTAGTGTAGGGAGTCGTGCTGGGGGTAGTGTTTTAGGGTTTAGGGTAGTGCAGTGGTGTTTGGGTAGTGTAGGGGTAGTGTTTTAGGGTTTAGGGTAGTGCAGTGGTGTTTGTGTAGTGTAGGGGGTCGTGCTGGGGGTAGTGTTTTAGGGTTTAGGGTAGTGCAGCGGTGTTTGTGTAGTATTGGGGGCTGTGTTTTAGGGTTTAGGGTAGTGCAGTGGTCTTTGGTTAGTGTAGGGGGTTGTGCGGTGGGTCGTGTTTAGGGTTTAGGGTAGTGCAGTGGTGTTTGGGTAGTGTATGGGTTTGTGTGGGGTAGTGTTTTAGGGTTTAGGGTAGTGCAGTGGTGTTTGGGTAGTGTAGGGGGTCATGCGGGGGTAGTGTTTTAGGGTTTAGGTTAGTGCAGTGGTCTTTGGGTAGTGTAGGGGGTCGTGCTGGGGTAGTGTTTTAGGGTTTAGGGTAGTGCATTGGTGTTTGGGTAGTATAGGGGGTCATGCTGGGGGTAGTGTTTTAGGGTTTAGGGCAGTGCAGTGGTGTTTGGGTAGTGTAGGGGGTCGTGCTGGGGGAGTGTTTTAGGGTTTAGGGCAGTGCAGTGGTGTTTGGGTAGTGTAGGGGGTCGTGCTGGGGGAGTGTTTTAGGGTTTAGGGCAGTGCAGTGGTGTTTGGGTAGTGTAGGGGTCGTGCTGGGGGAGTGTTTTAGGGTTTAGGGCAGTGCAGTGGTGTTTGGGTAGTGTAGGGGGTCGTGCTGGGGAGAGTGTTTTAGGGTTTAGGGCAGTGCAGTGGTGTTCGGGTAGTGTAGGGGGTCGTGCTGGGGGTAGTGTTTTAGGGTTTAGGGCAGTGCAGTGGTGTTCGGGTAGTGTAGGGGGTCGTGCTGGGGGGAGTGTTTTAGGGTTTAGGGTAGCGCAGTGGTGTTCGGGTAGTGTAGGGGGTCGTGCTGGGGGTGGTGTTTCAGGGTTTAGGGCAGTGCAGTGGTGTTCGGGCAGTGTAGGGGGTCGTGCTGGGGCTAGTGTTTCAGGGTTTAAGGCAGTGCAGTGGTGTTCGGGCAGTGCAGGGGGTCGTGCTGGGGGTGGTGTTTCAGGGTTTAGGGCAGTGCAGTGGTGTTCGGGCAGTGTAGGGGGTCTTGCTGGGGGTGGTGTTTCAGGGTTTAGGGCAGTGGTGTTCAGGCAGTGTAGGGGTTCTTGCTGGGGGTGATGTTTCAGAGTTTAGGGCAGTGCAGTGGTGTTCGGGCAGTGTAGGGGGTCGTGCTGGGGCTGGTGTTTCAGGGTCTAGGGCAGTGCAGTGGTGTTCGGGCAGTTTAGGGGGTCGTGCTGGGGCTGGTGTTTCAGGGTTTAGGGCAGTGCAGTGGTGTTCGGGCAGTTTAGGGGGTCGTGCTGGGGCTGGTGTTTCAGGGTTTAGGGCAGTGCAGTGGTGTTCGGGCAGTGTAGGGGGTCGTGCTGGGGCTAGTGTTTCAGGGTTTAAGGTAGTGCAGTGGTGTTCGGGCAGTGTAGGGGGTCGTGCTGGGGGTGGTGTTTCAGGGTTTAGGGCAGTGCAGTGGTGTTCGGCAGTGTAGGGGGTCTTGCTGGGGGTGGTGTTTCAGGGTTTAGGGCAGTGGTGTTCAGGCAGTGTAGGGGGTCTTGCTGGGGGTGATGTTTCAGGGTTTAGGGCAGTGCAGTGGTGTTCGGGCAGTGTAGGGGGTCTTGCTGGGGGTAGTGTTTCAGGGTTTAGGGCAGTGCAGTGGTGTTCGGGCAGTGTAGGGGGTCGTGCTGGGGTGGAGTTTCAGGGTTTAGGGCAGTGCAGTGGTATTCGGGCAATGTAGGGGGTCGTTCTGGGGGTGGTGTTTCAGGGTTTAGGGCAGTGCAGTGGTGTGCGGGCAGTGTAGGGGGTCGTGCTGGGGGTGGTGTTTCAGGGTTTAGGGCAGTGCAGTGGTGTTCGGGCAGTGTAGGGGGTCTTGCTGGGGGTGGTGTTTCAGGGTTTAGGGCAGTGGTGTTCAGGCAGGGTAGGGGGTCTTGCTGGGGGTGATGTTTCAGGGTTTAGGGCAGTGCAGTGGTGTTCGGGCAGTGTAGGGGGTCTTGCTGGAGGTAGTGTTTCAGGGTTTAGGGCAGTGCAGTGGTGTTCGGGCAGTGTAGGGGGTCGTGCTGGGGGTGGAGTTTCAGGGTTTAGGGCAGTGCAGTGGTGTTCGGGCAGTGTAGGGGGTCGTGCTGGGGGTGGTGTTTCAGGGTTTAGGGCAGTGCAGTGGTGTTCGGGCAGTGTAGGGGGTCGTGCTGGGGTATTGTTTTAGGGTTTAGGGCAGTGCAGTGGTGTTCGTGCAGTGTAGGGGGTTGTGCTGGGGTAGTGTTTTAGGGTTTAGGGCAGTGCAGTGGTGTTTGTGTAGTGGGCAGCGCATGCGCTGCGTCGCTAGGCGAGACCTAAAAAGCATTGCACCAAGATGGCTGCCAACACTTCCTGGATTGAAGTGTTGGCAGCCAATTAGAGCCAAGCTCGTGCTTGTGTAGTTAGGTCCCGCCCAGATATATAAAGATGTTTTTCCTTTAATATCTCAAAAACTACTGAACGGATTTGCACCATTTAAAAAAAAGGGCGCTTTCTGAACCAAGCACTACCTTTTTGCCAAATTTGGTGTAATTCCGTTCAGCAGTTTTGGCTGTAACCGTGTCTAAAGTTTCCTATGGGAAATTGATTTTTTGACCTCTATTTTTTGAATTTCTCAGGAACTACTGAACGGATTTACACCATTTAAAAAAGGGCGCTTTCTGAACCAAGGGCTACCTTTTTGCCAAATTTGGTGTAATTCCGTTCAGCAGTTCGGGCTGTAGCCGTGTCTAAAGTTTCCTATGGGAAATAACATGGGGAAAACGCGTTTTGGGACCCCCCTTTTTCTCAGCCCCCGCTTGACGCATCATCCTGAGACTTTCAGGATAGGAGCTGACCGGAGCGCCCCACTAGTTTTGAAAATTTCACGAAGATTCGTCATCCGGCGCCAAAGTTATTGGGAAAAGAAAAAACGCTTTTCCTATGGAAACTAGGTCCTAACTATAACTATCTACTGGCGACCGCCAGTAGATAATAAGCAATGTAATTAAACCCCAATAAATAAACACCATACCTGCATGGGCGTGTAGGTCCAATGTAGACAGAAAAGATATAGCAGGTGAGACATAAGGAGGGACATTCTTCTACTCAATTCCATGAGAGAGAAGGATGAGTTATGAAAAAGCTGTTCTGGAACCCATAAGCATGTTAAAAGGTATGTTGGAGGTGGAAATGCCTCAATCCTCTTTGACTGGGATGAGGAGGACAAAGACGAGGGGGTAATTCCTTTTTGTGCCAGGGGGTGGGAGTGCAAGGTCCAATGGTGTATTTTAGAGCACATGTTACCAAATAGAAGGCTAAAAAGTATGGTGTAGGGTATTGCTCTGAAATGTAAACTTGCATCTAGATTTCAATGATTGTGAAAATACTTTACCTTTTATCAGCTCAAACTTTGTAAGGTAAAACCTGGCAGAATTTGTGTGGGGAAATACCACAATATTCTGAGTTTTGTAGTTTAGAACAGGGGAAACCATGTGTTAATACCATAATATACCTCATTCCAACATGCAGAATTCAGAATGGGTTGGTAATATCAGACATGTTAAATACCAGTAACACTTACTAAGTGTCATAATGAGCCTCAGTGTGTTATGTGTTTAATGTTAGCCAGTGTTTTACCAATTCTTTCTTTTCTAATGTTTTTTAAATTCCTGTTTGATATTGATCACCTCACTTGTTATTTCATTGAGGTTTTACAATAATTGCTCAATGGTTAATACAGTAGGAGCAATTATTCACATTGTTTGAACGCACATTTTATTGATTGATACATGAAGTTGCTTGTAGATGCATGCCTTACCCTTCTAGAACGCATGTTGTTTGATAATATTGTCCAAGTGTTGTTATATGAACTTTCTGATTGATTTCGTTTTTTAGTAAATAGTTACATTTGTGCATGTTTTGTTCATTAATCTGTTTTCTTGTTAACTTGGATTATACCAAGACCAATCAAGGATACTATCTTGTTCGCATCGTTCCTGATAAATACCTTTTTTATTGTTTACTAAACTGATATCCTCAAAAATAGCCATTTCATCAAATAGTTTTATTATTTTGTTATGAAGTGGTATATAATTGGATGTGGATTATGAAGGATAAGTCTAGATAAATTACAAATTTGTTATCCTTTGTGCTATTTTTCGTGACTAGATTTAAAAAGAAATTTCCTTTGATACCACTGAAAACAAGTTTCTTTATACTAAGCTCTGCTTATCTTACCTGTCCCATTACTTAGTGATCACTTACATCAATCATGAATAGTTTGGGCTAAGCCACCGTATAATGCAACAAGCCCCTCATTTGCCAAAAAGTAAATTATGTTGTGATCATGTTATGTTAAATTTATCACATTTTTAATCACAAATCATCGTTTGTTTTTATATATACACACCAGCTTCATCGGTCTTCATCTATCTTTGCTTCAGCTTTTGTAAATTACCCTTCTGTTTATAGTGGCGAATTCAGTGCATTTCCATAGCCTTCACATTTGGTTCCCCTGATCCTATGTATAGTCCATAGTTTCCAACCCCTAGAAACCGAATGTGTTCAAGACCTACATTCAGAGCAGCTGCCAGAACTCATTGCACCTGACCATGCCAGTGTCTTTTTACATTGTATACTATTGCTGGTGTTCCTCTGCCTGCAGTAACCAGTAAGCATTCTCAGCACTTTCTGAATAAGATCATATTTTTAAATGTCTAGACTATAAACGTCTATTTCTGTAGCAGTATCAGTTATGTTATTTCCCACTCAACAACGTGCCGCTTCTCTGTTCAAATATTTTCACAGAAGGCATACAGGATCCTTCTTGTCATTACGTCCCCTCAGGCAGTGGTATTCAGCAAATGTCTTAATTGTGTCTCTTTTTGTTACAATGCTAAATTCTCGAAAACATTTTCTACAGGACCACTTGCATGATCAAATATTTGTAATGTATTTGAGCCATGGTATGCTTCACTTTGTTATAATGATGTGTTAAAAGAGATTTTAAATCCTTATTTCATGACTTTGATTTAGTTTTGAACCATTTGATTTTAGCTTTTCTTTGAACTTTTCCAACTTAATCCATTCTTCATGTTAAGTGGATTGTATATCTTGCTTACATAGCACCATCGCATCCACCTCTAAAGATTGCTTTAGTGAGTGGATGATTCAAAAGTTCACATTTTCGACTAATAATGCAGTGCACACAATATAAAAACAGCTATGTCCCTGTCGCCGCGTCCCTCCCTGGCCACGACCTAGGGACCTTCGGCCCTTGCAATGACTCGAGAGACTTAGGGTAGGAGTGATAAGACCCTTTATTAGTGGGGTTCTTTTCCCTGTTAGGCTCAGTGTACCTTGGGCCTTTCTACACAGGGTTCGTCTCCTCAAAGGAGGGATGGGGTCTATAACGTAACGTAAATAATCGTAGGATGGGTTGTCCTCAAATGTCTCAGAGGTTGGGGGGGGGGTTTCTCTTCCAGTGAGTCCTTCCTGCTTCTTCTGGATGTCTCCCGCTGTGGTGTGTTCTAGGTGTGGTCTCCTTTGGGTTGAAGGGGTTCGTCTCCTCAGTGGGGAACCGGAAAAGAACAAGAAAAGAAAAGAACAGTCAGGTCTCTCTCCTGCGGCCTTGAATGGGTGAAAGGGTTAGTGCTGCCGTCACCAGATCCTATCGTGCGGTGCCTAAGTGAGGGAAGGGTTTGGGGTGTTTATCGTGCCGTGCCCCGTAGTTCCGCCCACCAATCCCGAAACAACAAGGTACCCGGCACTTGCCTGGACCCACGACCCTCCTGGGCCGTGGGGAGGGGAGTCACAGCCTCCGCTTTCCCCGCTGGAGTACCGGACTCAAGGGCGCTGCTCCTAGAGCGGTCGTCCTCGTTGGTCTCTTCCTCCAGTCTTGGCAGGTCCGGCTGTCGGGTTGTTTCTTCCGCCTTCGGGGGTTCGGGTCTCGGGTTCTCCTCTGCTCGCGGGTTCTCCTCTGCTCGTCCTCGGTCCGTGTTGTCCTCCGTCTGCTTCTCGCCTTCCTCCTTTCACCGCTCCGTTTGCACAAACGCCGCGTTTGTAGCCCCTCCTCCGGGATTGGTTACCGGTTTGTCAGTCCCGGAACGAGCGTCTAGACCGCCCAGTGTACTTCCTGCTTGGGCTTCACCGTCCGCCATGTTGGAGGGGTCATCGATGTCCGGACGGAACACTTTCACAGTCCCATTTTTCTTTTTTGGTCAGGTTTGTTTAGTGTCACTAGAATTTCGTTTGAGACCCCTTTGAGGACAAATGAAGCTTGGGAAAATGTTACATAAAGTGTCATCCAACAGTACTAATTAGTAATATTTCATAGTTATTTGTTCTTATATAATGTTCTGGAAATGATTACTAGATGTTGTTCTTCCCTTTTGTAATTCACCATCCAATTGATTCGGTAGATCTTCGGTTTTGCAACTTTTCTTAAGGCTTCCTGTGAAATGATATTGATATAACCCATTCTATCAAATTCATGTCCTAAAAGGGTGAAAGTAGTGTGGATCTGTTATGATTATTTTATAGCGTAACATTTGATTATTACATAAACATTTTTTATTTGGCAGTGGATTAGAACTGTTCAAGTGCAGATACATATTTCTATGTGTTGGCTTTGTATTATACAGTGGCATTCACCAGTGCGTAGTCATTGTTAGGACTGAGTTTTCATAGGAAATTTACTTTTATGTTTTGCTAATAACTTTGTTGCCGTTTGACAAATCTTCCCAAAACATTTTTTTTAAAAGGTTCATCGATCTCAGCTCCTTCCACCTTGATGGATAAGGGTGATCCATCAAGCAGGGACCAAGAAAAAGGGGATGACCCAAAACATGTTTTCCCCCATGCAGTTTTGCATAGGAACTTTAGACAATGCTACAGCCAAAACGGTTGAATGGAATTACAGCAAATGCGGCAGAAAGCTAGATCTTTAATTAGAAAGCATGCTTTTTGTGATTTGGTGAAAATCTGTTCAGCCGTTTGAGAGAAATTAAGCTTAAAAATGTATAGATATCTAGCGATGCCGGACTACCAAGGGAATACCAAGATACTACATAGAAAAAAGACAAATGAAGCATTCTGATTGGTAGGGCCCGAGGTACTGGGACCAGTCCAGCGAGACCAAATGCTGTGATAGGCTGGCTCCAACAAGAAGAGAAATGTTGTGCCCGCCATTTTAGGACACAGGGGCCTAGTCCCTGTGTCCTAAATGTTAAAGTAAAGCAACATGTATGGGGCAGCATAAGGATAGCCTGACCCCCGGGCCATTGTGGTGTGGATCCTAGAGGGACCCCTACCCTATTGTCAAAATGCAAAAGTTGTTTTTTTTCGCATGGCCCGTACTCATACAGTTGATGAAGTACTGAGGGAGTTCCAACAAATGAAGGCTTCTTATTGACTGGTATCGCAGGATTAGGCCCAGTCCCACAAGACTGAGTTCTGTGATTGACTGGCCACAGCATGAAGAGCAATGTTGCGGCCACCATCTTAGGACTTGGGGACTCGGCTCCAGTGTCCTGAAAATGAAAATAAAACAACATATATGGGGGAAGGGTTGGGCTACCCTGATCCCCTGGCCCTTGTGGTGAGGGTCCAAGATGGACCATAGGTTCAAAGTGCAAAAAAAACTAAATTTTCACGTCCCTGCAAACTCTTGGTACTCATTGTGTTCCGATACCCTTTCAAAAATGTGTGGGAGTATTGCGAAATGACCACGATTCTACAAAAAAAACCTGACCAAAAGAAGGTGAATGGGTGTTCGTTTGTGTTGCACGACCGTGAAGGCTTGGCCAGCAATGGGCAGTTGGCTGCATGTGGGCGGTTCAGTGTAGGGCTTCGCCACATGCCAGGCCCTGCACCCAACCCTACGCCACGCCGCGTGATGCTGCGCTGTGTACTTACAGTTAGGACTGATGGAGCAATGGTGCTCTTTTATTGTAGGGGTGCATCATAATCACGGATAGGCCGCATCCACACATATATCCATTTGTCGTGATAACCATTTGGCATTTCGATTTTGTTAAGTAATGACATGTGAAAGTGTATTAGTAGGAAAGGTATCGTGCCATGCAAAGAAACAACGTGGCATTCGTGTTTAGTGTCGTAGTTTATAGTATTTGATGTCATTTGCTTAATGGAATTGCTCTCATGTGATGTAACGCATTTGATTTAAACGTGCACCATATTAAAGTTATACATAGATGTGACTAATTGCCTCTATGTGTAGGATTTCATAAGTCGTTTGCAATGAAATATGAATTTGATGTACTTCTGTAATCTGATGATGTAGAAAGGACTAAATGAAATGTTCACTTATGTGTGTATTTGAAAGGCCTATGTGTTTCACTCTTATGTTGGCCGATTTCTGTAGGCCTGAATTGTATTTTCCCTGGGGGCTCATGAGTAGAGTTTGTTAGTGAAATTTATGTGCATGTTGAATTTTTGTTCTCATGTTTCTGTTGCAGGTGGAGAAAGTCGTCTTTGTTAGTTAGAATAACGTCTTTTGTTTAGTAGAGTTAGGCTCGGGGAGGATGCGATACAAATGAGCAAGGAGAGCTGATAATTGGGAGACGGTGTTCTTTCTCACTGAGGGAGGCCTGGGAATCAAGGTCATCGAGCCAGGAGCTGGGAGCACCGACACGAAGTGGAAAATCTCCTATGAGAAGTGTCCAGCGAGATGAGGTGATCTGTGGGCGTGTTTTGTGTTTTGCGTTTTTGTATTAGGGACAGTGCCCCATGGCGGAGTTAGGAGAGGAGGAAAGGAAACTCACGGAGAGAAGGAGCATCTTAGAACGAGCTCTGTAGCTTTGGCTACTTGACCTATACAACGTGAGTGCACTTCTTAGGAAGTCTTCACGAGCTGACACCTTTTCCTGATCTTGCCGGGAGAAGTGCTAAGTAGGGATGTCACGATAGCGTTAGAGTAGGGATAGACTAATGTTCTTTTTTCATTCCCCCCAGATGAAGAAGGATCTTGATGTTGGGGCAGTCATTGCCTGCATTCTGCTTCTGGAGATTGTCATTCTTTTTATGATCCATCGCATAAAATTGTCTCATAGGTTCGGATTTGTATTAGTTCCCATGTATTTCTACAACCTCGTAATGATGTGCTTGTATATCCAGTTGTTTTTGGCTTTGTAATAAACCCACTAACTTGGAATTTGGAGTCAGTGATTCATTATAGTTATGGTTCTTGTAAATTGTAGTCTGTCTAAATGAGTGATTCCACCCCTCTACACTTCTCAGCAGGTAACAAGGGTCCATCGGCCAAGAGTTCCACAGTAAATTGAAAGGAAGGAACTCGGCCCTTTCAGGACCTAGTTACTATAGGAAATTGTTTTTTTTTTGTTTAGCTAATAACTTTGTTGCCAGTTCTTTATAAAATTATCCCAAAAATGTTTATCCACCTCAGCTCCTTCCTGGAAAGTTTTGGATTGATCCATCAAGTGGGGGGCCAAGTGAAAGGTGGGGGGGAGGTGGGGGGTTTCGAAACGCAATTTCCGCATGCAATTTCCATATGGGAGTTTTGACAGCACTTCAGCCAAAACGGCTGAATGGAATTACACTAAATATGGCTGGAAGCTAGATCTTTACCCAGAAAGTGTGCTTTTTGTGATTTGTTGTAAATATGCTTAGTAGTTTTTGAGAAATTTTCAAAATTTATAGATAAATAGACAGTTGGGTATGCTGCTATGAGGGAGATTCCCGCGGGCACGCAACCTCAAATAATGAAGCGATGTGATTAGTCATGAGGTTTTTTCCTGTCGGCCATCTTGCTCTTGCAGTAGCAAGCGGTTTCCGCAAGTCCCACAAGAGCACTCACTCTGATTGGCTGCCCCCAACGCAAACAGATATAATGCAGACGCCTTTGCAGGACTGGGAGACTCTGTCCTTTTAAAAAAAAAAAATATTTTTATTTGGAGATAGTTCTTTGATACTTAATACAATAATTTTGTAAAGAGAAAATACATTAATACCACTTCCTACTTATCCACATGATTTGAGCAATTATTAAAACCATATACAGTAAAAACAACGTGATTTGTAAAGTGCAATATTGCAAAACAGCAATCTTGCAGTCAGATTTATAATCATTCATAATATATAAATAAATATATCCGATCCAGCAGCTTGACAACCCCTTCCTACGTTCTAACTCGAATTCTCCCATAAAGTCTTAAACTTCCTGTAGGAGCCAGATCTTAGCGCATATTTTCTTTCACACTCCTTAATTCTGTCTAGTTTACTGAGTAGTTGTGAAAAAGTTGGAATATCCTCTGACCTCCACCTTTGAAGGATCAGCGACCGCGCAGCCAGGACCAATATATATATCTGCTTTTTTTGTAGGGCAGCTGCTGTTAAATCAGGAGAGTATCCTAAAACCATTGTCTGGGTATCTAATGTCGGTGGGACTTTCAGTGTATTGTGGCAGTACCTATTAATCATATCCCAGGATCTATTTAGCTTCAAACAACCACAGATGATATGGGTCCAGTTCCCCCATCCCTCCATGTTGCACCGAAAACAATTTGACGAAATTTGGGGGTTTATTTTATGCAGAAAGTCCGGTGTTCGATACAGCAGCCATTTAGAATAGTATTGCATACGTTTAAAGTTGGCTGCTTTCAGCAAGGAGCTATTGAACTAATTTATCTGGCTCCAAGCTGTAGCAGAGATTTGCAGCCCTTCCTGATTCTCCCATTTTCTCTGTGCTTTCTGATATCATTTGCCTGCCCCTCGAGCTCGAAAAAGGGAGGCTCAGCCACTTATCGAAATACGATGGAAAGGATCTAATAGATGCACTGCTAGCTCACTGGCTTCAGTGATATGTGTAGGGTTAAGTTCCAACAGAAAGCCTCTAACCCTGGCGAAAGACCATTGTAAAATTATTTTGCTATGTTTAATAAATGGTTCTATTTCGGACCAGGTTTTCCAGTCTCCCAATTAAAAATCTCCTATTTTACAGAAGCCCTGACTTCTCCAGTTAGCTATATTCACTGGATCTAGTAATGGGTCTTGACCTATATATATGTCAGAAAGGAAAGTTTCTCCATTTATATTGGGGATCATATAATGCCCAAAAAGCTGTTTCTTTCGCTTGATGCTCCATTGTAGGGTTTTGTATCTAACTATTTTAGGTGTTTTTATTAAATGCATAAAATCTTGGATTAGATATTCTTTATAAATTAGATCTAAAAAAAAATGATCGTATCTGTTAATATTTAAAACCTTCATTGTTCTGTATATGGTATGTGCAAAGTTAGCATAATAATACTCTTTCAGGTCGGGGAGAGCTAGTCCTCCTGTCACCGGTCTAAAAAGTGCGTCTATTGAAAGCCTAGACACCTTATTTGCCCATATAAATGAAGAAAACAGACCTTGAACTCCCTTAAATTTAATTTGGACTGCATTTGGAATGCCTAAGAAAACAAAGTTACATAGAGGTAAAATCATCATGCGAATTATGGCTACTCGACCTATTATTGATATTGGGAGCTCTTCCCATTTTATTAATTTATCTTTTATTTTATTGTAAAGAGGGATATAATTTAAGGCATAAACATCATTGACATTTTCCGTAACATACACATCTAAATATCTCTTAGGCCGGGTATTAACCAGTGGAATTAGTTCTGCCAATAGTGAATTAGAAGTGCAATTACAAAGCAGAATCTCAGTCTTAGATGTATTAATTTTATAACCCCCAATGGATTGAAATTCCCGAAACAAATAAAAAATTTGATTTTGCACTTCAATATTGGGTTTTAAAAAGAGCAATACCATCGGCGTAAAGTTTGATGTTAGTCATGTCGGGCATTGGAGATGTTAAACTGCTAATGGAACGAATAGCTATGGCCAGGGGCTCTATAAAACACACAAAAAGCAGAGGAGAAAGGGGGCAACCCTGTCTTGTCCCCCTTACTACTCTGCAGACGCCCACCTTAATAGCATTTACAACTATTTGGGCCGTAGCTCCCTCATAAAATTTGGAAATTACTGCAATCAGCTCAAGGGGAAAACCGAATTTAGCAAGTGAATAATACAGACGTTCCCAACACACAAGGTCAAAAGCCTTTTCGGCATCCAAAAGCATAATTTGAGTTGACCTTTCTTTCCTGGCAGGGAACCCGGTGAACAGCAGCACGTGCAGATTCTAGGTTTCTGCGGTATCTGCACAAATCTTTCTTTTTGGTCCTGCCGGGAGAAAGCGAGGAGCCGAGTAGCCGTCCCTTATCTCCAGCACTTGGCCAGCGAGACCGGGAGGAGCACACCGCCTGGGGGACTACATTCCCCATCTCCCCCTGCACCTGGAGCACCTACAAAACACCGACGCCGGCCCGCGGCGAGTGTAGCTGCATAAATCTTTCTTTTTGGTCCAGCGAGGAGCTGAGTAGCCGTCCCTTATCTCCAGCACTTGGCCAGCGAGACCGGGAGGAGCATGCCACCTGGGGGACTACATTCCCCATCTCCCCCTGCGCCTGGAGCACCTACAAACCACGGACGCCGGCGCAATACGCGCCCGGGCCACGCCCGGGCCAAGGGCAGGCCCGTCCACGCCCGGAGGAGCCCGGAGGAGGCTGGGCCCCCCTCTAACACCCTGCATCTGATTCAAGGTAATTTGCTTTTGGGATAATCTTGTATTGCTAATGTGGTAAAGCGAAAAGGCCCTACGGAAAGATCGGGAGGAGGGACTGTGGCAACGCTGGATGCGTTCCTTTCCAGAGCAGCGAGCGTAATCACCCATGAAATCGAGTTAACAGAGAGGCCCTTATCAATGGAACCTCTCCTTTTTCTTACGGGGACACCAATAGGGAGCGCCTATGAGGTTCCCCCACAAATCCACTCACCCCAATTGATAACATCTGGCGACCTCCCACCGGGTCAACACGAAGTGTCGCCTGCAATGATAGTTCCACAAGAGACATCTAGAAGGGAGCTCGTCCCCTCACCCCCTACCTTTTCTGCCCCATTCACCGATCCCCCAGCAAAGCGGCGCAGGGCCGGTGCGACCACCAAGCCCAAGCAAACTAAACCTATTCGTGCTCCCAAACCCAGGGGTGTACACACCTCAAAGTGGCCACAGCGAGTCCCTCATCACTAGCAAAGCCTTCAATTGTAAATACTCCAACCCCACACGTAGTACTTGATGAGACAATATGGGCAGAAGTAAGTAAAAGGTTGTCGATACTACTGGACCCTATTCTAACCAAGTTAACGCAGATTGAACAGCGATTAACCGGTCTTGAACTATCTAATATACCAGCCCGACCTCGGACAGAGCCTCCCACAATCCATCTTTTACGTTTACCTGCGGAAGGAAATCTAGCACACGCCAGCGAGGATCGAGGTCTGCCTCCCCTAACGGCGCAGGGCACTTCAACAAGCACGGCCACACGGGTTTGCGAGTCGCCTTCTACAACCACTGGCCATGCCAACGTACAGCAGGAGGCTCAAACCTCTAAAATCACGGGCGTAAGGGACACACGTCAACAGGTACCCTTAGCGAGGGAGGAAACAAGGCCGGTCTTCCCCAAAAATGACCCACGAGACACATTAACTACGACAGTAGACGATCATCTTCTACCAGTTCTCCATCTTCCACCGGCAGCCTCCCCCTTGGTACTGGTCCTCGCCAATGTTCCTCCTCTTCGGGTAAACCAGTTCGAATCTACGACCTAGCTAATGGACGAATGATTGCACTGGCTTTCATACCATCTCAAGTACACTGGACTGACGAACCATCAGCTGGCAAACAAAATCATCATGGCCAGGAGAGTGGGTTGGCTGGGTGGCTCAGCAAAGTCCATTGTGGGAGACTGTGTGGTGATAAATTTCAGTAATCCATACGTAAGTCATCTCTTGTTAAGCAACTTCCTCGGATCGCCCGTTAGGAGTACCCAGATTATTCCTTTACCTTTAGAGCATTTTTATAAGCAGGGTATAGCGCCAGGTATTGGACACAGCGTCAGGCCAAGGGCAGGCCAATTGCTCACGGGATATGTGGAGGGCCCCAATACTACTCTGGGGGTAAGGTTGCAAAATAGATTCGCCCCCCTCTCAGACCTGGAATCCTGCGACTGACGGATCACTGACAGAATATCGAGGAGCAAAATATCGACCTGGCAAAATATCGAGGAAAAAATATAGAATGCCAGAATATCGAATTCCTATCTACAAACAGGTAAGTACAAAAATATCTAATCCAAAATATCGTTGTAAAAAATATAGTTAGTCAAAATATCGAATTTTTTAAATGTCTTAAAAGTAATGTAAAATTAATAAAATAATACATATAATTAACTAAAACATACTTAAAAATACTTAAATAACCTTAATATTAATAAATATTTAATGTAAGTTAAAAAAAATAAACATGCATTTTTATTTTTTAATACATATATATATTAACGTAATATTAATAACAAATATTCAATATTTTTAGCGTAGGATAGCGGGAGGGTAAAATTTACTATTCCCACTCCAGTGAGTGCAACAGTAGGGAAAGCGTTGGATAGCGGGAGGGTAAAAATTACTATTCCCACTCCAGTGAGTGCAACAGTAGGGAAAGCGTTGGATAGCGTAGGGATAAAAATTACTATTCCCACTCCAGAGAGTGCAACAGTAGGGAAAGTGTTGGATAGCGTAGGGGTAAAAATTACTATTCCCACTCCAGTGAGTGCAACAGTAGGGAAAGCATTGGATAGCGGGAGGGTAAAAATTACTATTCCCACTCCAGAGAGTGCAACAGTAGGGAAAGCGTTGGATAGCGTAGGGGTAAAAATTACTATTCCCACTCCAGTGAGTGCAACAGTAGGGAAAGCGTTGGATAGCGGGATGGTAAAAATTACTATTCCCACTCCAGAGAGTGCAACAGTAGGGAAAGCGTTGGATAGCGTAGGGGTAAAAATTACTATTCCCACTCCAGAGAGTGCAACAGTAGGGAAAGCGTTGGATAGCGTAGGGGTAAAAATTAGTATTCCCACTCCAGTGAGTGCAACAGTAGGGAAAGTAATGATTTAATATTTAAATAAAAAAATAAAAATTATCAATACCAATAAAAAAATTATTAAAATTAATTACCAATTACAACATATTTAATAATTAATTAATTATAAATACCAATAAATATTATTTATTAAAAATTAATTACCTATTAATAATTAATTAACAACCAATTAATTTCCAATACCAAAAATTAATAAGTAATACAAAATGTTTACCAATTAATAATTAATTAACAGTAAATTAATTATCAATACACAAATATTTTCAATAATTATTTAATTACAATTAAATTACTTCCCACCCTATTCCCCTATAAACCCACAACCCGCTCCGAATAATAAATTAATACAATTAATATAATTATCAATTAATCAATTAATAAAAATTAATTACCAATTAATAAAATTAATTACCAATTAATAAAAATTAATTACCAAATAAAAATTAATTAACAATACATTAATAATCAATACCAATAAATAAAAATAAATAATTACTGAATTACAATTAAATTACTTCCCACCCTATTCCCTATAAACCCAGAACCCGCTCCGAATAATAAATTAATACAATTAATATAATTATCAATTAAAAAATTAATAAAAATTCATTACCAATTAATAAAAATTAATTACCAATTAATAATTAATTAACAATGAATTATTTATCAATACCAATAAATAAAATTAAATAATTACTTAATTACAATTAAATTACTTCCCACCCTATTCCCCTATAAACCCACAACCCGCTACAGAACTAAAACGCAAAATTAAATTAAAAATAATTAATAATTCCTACAAATTAATATTTAATTTACTATAATTAAATTACTTCCCACCCTATTCCCCTATAAACCCACAACCCGCTACGGAATTAAATTACGCAAAAATTAAATAACATAAAATTCATTACTTTAAAAAAATTAAAACATACATTACAAAAATAATACATACTTTTAACACATATACTAACACTTAAAACACTATTAAAAAAATCGATATTTTTAACAACTATATTATGACTGTCGATATTATGACAATCGATATTTCTTACCTGAATTTCGATATTCTGCACCACTATATTTTGGCAATTTGATATTCTGTCCATTCTATATAAAAACTCGATATTTTGGCAATTCGATATTAAAAATTCGATATTATGTCTGTTCACCGCGACTGACTACCACCACTTACCCTTTCGTCCGCCGGGAGATTAGCCACACTACCCACTTCAGTACATGGAATGCAGGTAACCCCTGCTTTCCTTTCTCCCCGGATTATAGCAGGTAAAAACAAGATTAGCCTAGCATCCTGGAATGTGGCAGAAATTGCCTCAAAGGTAGGAGACGATCAATAGCACAATCTCTGGCAATCCCTGGAGATTATCTGTTTCCAGGAAACATGGGCCAAGGAGCCGCTTTTTTTTCCAGGGTTCCGTACTTTTCACACTCCTGCAGTGCCCTCAACGTCAGGCAGAGCGAAGGGGGGACGACTAACTTTAATAACTAACACCACACCCCTACAAGTGAGGCAGGTTGGCACGCCAAATACCCATTTTCAGCTTTTCCAACTCGAGCACAAAAACAAAGGCCCTTGGTTTTTAATTAATTTTTATAACAATGAATTTTAGAGGAATATGAAGGTAGCGTCAGAAGATCTAACTAGGGAAAATTAATGCACTCAGAAAAAAGGGCCTACTTAATATTATCTGGGTGGGGGACTTTAATACTCACCTCTGCAAGCATAATGAGTCTAAGGTGCGTGGCCTAGATGACTTTCAGGGCAACCCCCTCACCCATTTCTCACACAATGAATATGGCGACCCTTTGAATAGCCTCCTACTTACGAGCAACCTGGAAATAATCAATAATAGAAAAGCAGGCCAGTTAGGGAAAACATTCAGACGGGGTAACCACGAGTCAACGATTTACTTCATTTTAGTCTCTTCCACAATAAGTGGAAAAGTGGCCCACCTTGACAACCAATTCACATGCTTTAGCGATCATGCTACACCACTCATCCATCTAAGCTTTCCCTGTAAGGAGAATAAACATCAACTGGTAGTGGATACCATAACCCTAACTAGGAAGAACGGCTACCAATTAAAGTGGGCACAGGTCGAGAAGCTGAAATTGGTACCAGAAATAATAGCGCAAGCAAGGGAAGACATTTTACACTGCCTGGACGAGGGGTCGGCCACTCTGCAATTAGTCGCCCAGTTCAGAGCCCTCTTAAGGAAACTAAAAGTAGCACTCACTCGCACTAAGCCGGCAAATTCCATTCGAACCTGTCGATGGTTTGATCAATCTTGTTCCGCAGCAAAGAAAGCCCTTACCAATGCTTTAAAGGCCCACCACAGAGACCCAGCACTGATAAGATTGCTACGCACCGACTATAAGCAGGCCAGAAGAAGAAGAGAGAAGGATATCAGGGAGAAGGCCTGGGACGATCTGGAGCAAGCTGCTGTCTCAGGCAGCAGCAGGGAGTTTTGGAAGGTTATAAACGCCCCTTATTTTAAAGACGATAAGGACCCCTCCCTGACTCACACGTAGATGAGGACACATGGGGGAGACACTTTGAAAGTATTTTTGGCTCCAACACCTTGCCCGCGCCATCATCTGCAGAGCAAGCCCCCCTAACCCAAGATAGTCTGAGATTTCCTCTATCTGAAGTTAGAAGAGGGTTGGAGGCTTGTGCTGCAGGAAAGGCCCCGGGCCCAGACGGGGTCCCGATCGACCTCTTCCAGGAGAATTACGATATGTGGGTTTCCCTATTAACAAACGTCTTTAACGCCATAGCGGATGAGGGTCCCACACCATCCTTGAACCAGAGCATAATAGTCCCCATTTACAATAAAGTAGACAGGGCCAGCCCGAAGAACTACCGCCCCATCTCTCTCTTGGATACCACTGCCAAACTCATGGGCCGGCTCCTACTAGCTAGACTGGAGGATTGGGCCCAAGAACATAACATTCTTATGGAGGCGCAATATTGGTTTCAGAGGGGTAAGGTGACGGTGGTTCAGTGCCTTAACCTATCGCTCTGTAAAGTCAAGTATATCAAAGTAAAAGGCAGGAAATCTATATGGCCTTTATGGACCTGTCAGCGGCCTTTGATTGTGTGTCCCACCAGAAGCTGTGGCCCATGCCCCATGCTGGAGGGGATGGGGGTTGACCCCAGATAATCTGCTTCATTCGTCAGCTATATGCCAATGCCACCGCTTGCGTGAGTTATGGGGCAAATGGGGAATGTACGTGTTCATTTAAGATCGAGAGGGGAGTCAGGCAGGGATGCGTTCTCGCCCTGTTTCTTTTCTCCATCTATACAAACGGGGTGGGGGCGGCCCTGACTGGCTCACCACTGGACCTGCCTACTTTTGATAACATCCCCCTCTCAAAACTGGCCTATGCGGACGATGCAGTCTTAATCGCTAGGACAGGGATCGCCCTACAAAGCCTTATAACATTGTATGCTTCATTTATGGCCTCACTAGATCTTAAAGTAAATGAATCAAAATCTTTCATTATCATTGCGGGAGACGGTAGAGGAGCAAAATCCCCCCATTTCCATCTGGCCTCTGAGAAAATCGAAGTGGTAGACTCCTTTTCATACCTGGGAGTCCTATTCGATAAAAAACACTCCTGGACAAACCTGGTGGCGGCAAGAGCACTAGGCATGGAAAGGAGCCTCCAAGCTATAAAGGGCTTTGCTAGGAAGTTATGAGCTTGTCAGTCCCTTGGACACGATTAAAAATATCTACAGCTCAAAAACAAAGGCAGCGGCAATGTATGGAGCGGGTGTATGGGGGATGGCAAACACAGATAAACTCCAGAGTATGGAAGACACCTTTCTTAAAATAGGGTATCAGTACCCCATTCATTTTCAAACTACAGTTTGCACCTTAAATTAGGGCTACCCTACCTGATAGATTCCATCAGACTGGCACCAATTTTGTTGTGGCTCTCGATTTGGCGTAGGCCCACTGTAAATTTAACACAACGCATAATTGGCGACTGTCTGAAGCTGGATCATGGCTGGCTCAGATACGTAGTGGCTGAATTGACTGCAATTGGGCAGGGAAATTTATTTAGGGACCCCTCAGCTTTCAGGAGTGCCTCAAAACAGCAAATCACTGAGTTATATATGCAGAGGGCTATTTCGGTACGGAGGGAAAAGAACCAGCGACAAAAGGCGTCCCTCGCATATGATCTTATCCCACCAAGATTAGTGGAAGGATTTTCATACCTCTCCCGCATCACTATTGTTCAGCATATATTTATTTTCCTGCACTTCCGCTTGAACCTCATGCCATTGACGCTAGGTTTCCCTGAGAAGAAGTTTAAACACTCAGGGGACGATTCCGATTCAGGCCGGAAATCTCTCCGACCGAGCCGGACCCGGAGAGATTTCCGACCGAATCGGACCCTAGCAGTCCGACCGAAACAGTACGATGCGTTCGCATGCTATCGGACTCGATTCGGTCGGACTCCCATTGAAGTCAATGGGAGCCGGTCGTACAACGCGTACGCGGGCTCCCATTGCCTCAATGGGTGCGAGGCGAACAAGGGCGCCCCCTACAGCGGGTACGCGTCGAGCGGGTCGCGCCCGTACATGCACAGGTAGGGGGACCCATGGGTCCCCCTGTGTGCAACTCGCGTGGCTAGGCGTACAGGGGGTCCGACACGGACCCCCAAAGTGCGGCTCCGACTGCTCTTTCGAGCCGGACGGCGCGAGTCGGTCGGACTGCTCGCGGCGCGCATCGTACTTACCTGGCCGGGGAAAGTCTCCATTGCGCGGTGCGAGTCGTTTCCGTGCGAGTCGGTCGGAGCGGTTGGGTCCCGCGAACGAGTCGGTCGGCGATTTCGCGTACGTTCGCATCGTACTCGCTCGCACGTCCGAATCGGATCCGGTAATGCTGAGTCCGATTCGGAGCCCTACCGGCCGAGATCGGAATCGGCCCCTTAGACTTGAACCCCCTGCCCGTGTGATAACCACTCGCCTCAGACGCACCTACACTTAGTAATATTTTGTAGGTTTTACCACACTGAAAGGAAAGTTTTCATCCTTCCACTCTTAAGGCGCTATAATTTCGCACAATGTAGGGTGGCACTTTACTTTCTAAAGGCACTATCCCATCCCTATGTCTGCTTTTCTGTAGCCAAATTCTTGTGGGCCTGTGTGAAAAAAAGGAAGACCCGGGGTCTGCTGTTTTGAAATTGTTGTAATAATAGGAAAGGGGTCATATTTAAGCAAGGCGGCCCTAAGCGCCCTAAAAACTCACTAAGATCCTGACTGTTCTCCAAAAGAGTTTTCAAATGAAAATATATCACCTTTACTGGTTTAGGGCTCACCTGATGATACTGCCTAGAAACCACATAAAAATCTTGATTGTTTTATAACTGCTTTTATATGCTTTTTATAATACTGTTTTTATGACTTTTTGATGAAATTGTGCTCTTATGGTCTGTTTTAAAAAGAGATCGAATACAGATTTATGACTGACTGACTGAGTTGGGATTTTATTTTGAGTAAAATAATCCAGGGCTTCAATTAAAAAAGTAGTATTAAAAGATAATTGTCGTCCTGCAACAAATCCGCTTTGATCTTTATGGATTATTGACCCTGTGCAGTTGCTAATTCTATTTGCTAGTAATTTAGGGGCACATTACGATGGCGGGCGGAAGCACCACCGCCGTGCTGGCGGATGCAAAAAGCACCAGTTACCGCCGGCACGCAGCAGTCCACACGCCCGTCCAATTACGATGCGAAAAGTAGGCCAAACACCGCCGGCAAGCCAGCAACACCGTCCGCCATCAAAGTGCGCCCGTACACGTAGCGGCGCAGCCTAACTGACACACACCGTCCGACTGAAACACGTCCCGCCCGGCGCATAAATTACGATGCCGCAAACAAACGGCTCCCATGGCCAAGAGATACCGTACGACAAACCGAAGCGGTAACACGGATGCCGAGCACGGACAACGAAGAAGCGGCTCCCCGAGCATGAATCCAGCACTGCAGGCCCTCCCCATGCTTCTGCTGATGCACCACCAAGGACGCAACGTACCGTGGAGACGCAGGTAGGCACACACACAACAAGTGCACGCAAACAGCGCACACAGTGCAAGGGCGGAAAAGCGGACAACCCCCACCAGCGCGTGTACACTACACATCCACCATTGCATCCACATATGACACACAGGCCAAATCGTAACATCGCGGAACACATGTGTACACACCACCTGGGACTAGGAACCAACCACCCCGTCACGGCCCCAAAGCGCCGATGACGCCGCCACACATGCGCACAACGCAGAGGCCAACCGCAGCGCCATGCATGCGTCGCACACAGACACAGGGACACAACCAAGCAGCACACACATCAGCCCCACCCCGAACGCACATGACACGTGACAGGCCTGCCACAGACATGTCCCCAACGCCCAATTCACGGACAACACCCAACGCCACACAACCGACGCACACATGTCAGTGAAGACACGCAACAGCAGGACACACCCCAGTGTAACAAACATGGCGTAGCACACAGCGGCGGCAACACCAACTAGGAGAAGCAGGGCCCCTTCGGGAAGAGGAACGCCAGTACCACACTGAAACACCCATACCACCCTGCACATATGAACAAGACATATAAAACGGAACACCAAAGAGCCCGG
This sequence comes from Calotriton arnoldi, assembly GCA_963921515.1. Lineage (NCBI taxonomy): Eukaryota > Metazoa > Chordata > Amphibia > Caudata > Salamandridae > Calotriton > Calotriton arnoldi. The sequence goes on along the minus strand of CAWUFW010013011.1, from coordinate 99,019 downwards.
GGACCGACAACAGGTGGCCCAAGAATAACATTCACACACAAGGCCCAACGCAGAGCGGAAAGGCAGCCTGCCGCCCACACAAGGGAGAGCAGACAGCACTGAATGACCTTCCATTCCAACTCCGAAACCACAGCCCTACGACAGAAGCCGGTGAATACAGCCATTGTCCAAGAATAGACCAACACAGGCATGCCGAGGAGACCGACCACAGGGCAGATAGCGCATATCACAGAAGCACACAACGGACGGGGAAGAAAGAAGAAAACACTCCCCCATGTCGGCCACATGCAAGTTAATTGGAAGGAGTCACACATCACTGACCTTGAACTGTCTGAGAAGCATGTGGGAAGAGGGCCCGTGTCCTCCAAACAAGCCAACAGAACACAAGTCCTGTCTCCCTACGACTACACAGAGCTCACAGCAACCTCGGAGCGTGCACATTGCAGACTGCACACACAGCCGGAGCACGCCACCTCAACGAACCGCTGCGAAATGGCAACCGCAACACACCTACCCAACTACGCCGAACAGCTCAAGCTGTACAAAACCAACCTGTTCCATACATTGGGATGCGATCTCCTGTCCCTGCTGAACGTAAGTTACCGACTGACTTACCGCATCACATTGTTCAGCTGCGTCATGCCCGTCTTCTACTGTCGGAGGTGTCCCTACCAGCATCCCGTCGAGATATGCCTCTCCAACCCGGCATGTCTGAAGGCGGACCTGCTACCACTACTCCTCCCTCTGGACGCACACGACAGGGCCTGCTCTGCCTATGGGGGCATGGAGTATGTGGCCAACATCGCACCCGCACTGAAATGGGACCACTGTGCCTCCACACGACGGATCATCGAGAACAGCTACATCGAATGTCACCCAGCATGCCCCATCATGGTCCTCCAAGGGACAACTTACGAACAACACCTTGACAGCCACCATCCGCTACATTGGCTGGCAAACATGTACACCACCAATGACATGGAAGCCCTGCTGGACGGCATCGCATACCTGACAACCTGTAAATTCGTCGGACCACAACGCAGGTTCCCCGAGTGACCTATGATGTCCAACCCCGCACCCATGCTTAGCTTCCGCACGGACTGGCCAGTCACCACCACAACAGCCATACCAAACGACCGGCAACTGTAACCACACCATCAACGACATCGCCATGACATCGGATATGACCGGGACATGCACACTGTTCCCCATCACATCCAGGAACACCGCATGCATCGTGGGAGGCAGTGGCATGGGCTCTGTGTATCGCACCCACATGGACGGAACTGCACGAACAACCAGGACACGACATGGATCCAGCGCCCATGGACACACACACCGCTCAGTGGACATGAATAGGTCGCCTGGAGTCTGTGGGTGCTGCACCCCTCCCACCCCCGCCCCGGGAATCCCATACCAGGACCTTTGCATGGACGACAAGTGCATACAACAACAACACGACCCCAGTGACTGTGACATGTCCAGTAACCACCACAGTGCAACAACAAGTGGCACGCCGCTGCATGCACGCAAGCACATGCCCTGATGTCATCTCACATGCACGCGTGCATGAGGAACAACCGCAGCAAACCTGTCACATGGAACTGAGATGGACTGTGCCCATGATGCCAAGCGGTCTGGTAGGCTACATGTATACCGTCTGTGTCAAAGTCCGCAGCTCCGCAGCTATACGTAAATGTACATTAGCACAGCCTTGGCCAAGCAGATGTCACTCTGAAGCCCACATCCCACATGCAACAGCCAATCACATGTAACCCCACACCCTATCCCATTTGCAATCATGCTCAGTATATCCTCAACATGTATTCCGCTGCCAGTAGTGTCAAATATACTGCATCACAGAGGACAGAAGACTCAATATAATGTTTGAAACCAAAACTGTCTCCGCTGACTCATTTCACAAGTACGAATGAGAGAGGATGAGAGTATGTGAAGTACACGGCAGTCGTGACATGACCATGTAGTCCACTGGTATTGGATGTCAACGCAAATGAGTAGCACTACTGTGGAAGACACACATGTGTCGTGTGAAGTCGTATGGACGCAGTGCTCAGGTGGGTGGGTGCGACGGGTAGATGCGCACATGCCAAGTTGGAGCACGCCGTGTTGGGAGGGGTCATGAACAGTACACCACCGCTTCCCTGGGCATTGTGAGAGGACACCTGTCGGGGGGAGTGAACACGTGTGTGCACAGCAGCCGGGCACACGTACAAAGCGGTACCAGGCGCACCTCAGCCCACCCTCTGTGGACAAGCTGGATCCTGTTGTGCGCCCGCCATGCCCCTTGACAAGGCACACACAGCCCCAGTCGACCAGGTGTAACCCCAACATAGTCAATCCGCACAGGCGATACAGGGCACGGGATGGCAGTGGAGCATGGTGTGTGAGAGGTCTCCTCGCGCTCCTCCTGGTCATATCACGCAGGCAATAGAACCTCAACGTCTAGCATGGCACAAGTCAAATGGAAGTGTAGGGGGACGCACCACAGCACGAGCAGCACTGACGTCACGGGAGGTGGCTCGCACCATCCCATCCATTGCCCATCATACCAACCACGCCACATGCCATTGCGACTAAGTGCAAGCGCGTGCGCCACCACCCCCGAGCCCTCCCCAGAGAGGCCAAAGAGTGAATGTGTGGGCCATCAGCCGCAGACGGACGCGGCCTGGCCGCAAGGGCAGCCACAGCCACTGGGTGTCGCAGGTGGCGGATCCGGAAGGCGAAGACTGTGATGCATAGTCCATGCAGGCCGGGTCTCCATTTGGGGCACCACGCAGGTGGACGGCGTCCCGCCACACATCATACCCTGAGACAGCCCACTCGTGCAACTGGACCCACACATACACTCCTTGCCCTCTCTGGTGCGAGCTTGGGGCTGCCTGTGCAGGCGCTAGCCTCGCAGGTGAGCATGCATATTGGGGGAGCGAGGGGAGGACATGAGGGCTGGGGCAAAGATGACTGTATCACTGTCAGTAAGTACAAGGGATGACCCAGATGTGGAAAGGAAGAGACGTGTCCCGTGTGTACTGCAACTAGTCGCCAATCCAACTACCCCCCATGTCCGGAATGTAAGCCCGCACCTAGGCCCGCCCATCCGCCACATCGAACATACCACCAGCACGACAACCTTCCCATTCGAAACACTGACTGGGGGTGGCGACCAGTGTACAATCATGTGTAGCCTACCCACGCGTACATGTGGGCCCTCCATGATCCATGTCACCTGCGGCAAAGTCATGACATGCGCAATGAGGGAAGTGAGGAGAGCTGTCCGCCCCACGCGCAGAAGGTGCATCAGCTCCACAGACCCAGCAGCGAGTCCAGCAGGGGTCACATGTGCAGGGGCAGCTGTGCCTGGTGTGAAGGCACATGCATATAGACAGCACATCGACCAATGTGTAGTCTGCCCACATCTACAGTCCATCATCATGCGGACATAGGAATTGAACACAGGGCAACACATCTTCAGTTGGTGCACCCACCGTGACCAACAATGCGCAATCATCGACGTACCCGCCCTGTGCATGGCCCCCACCCAACGGAGGCACATCCAGTGCCACCATCCCACACACACAAGCCTTCCACGGAACATGCTGTGTCCAATGGTCAGTACAGAGTCAGCGCCCATCTGGTGGATCCTGAACAGGAGACACATGCACACACATGCCAGCTCCCACTATGTACGTCTGCCACCTGGCACGTGCAATGTAACCTCTCACCTGTGACGTGTGACTGCAAGCACACAGCCGTCTTGGCATGGGGCTGTCAATGTGGACACCTGTCAATGTTTCGGGAGGTGTGATCCGTACAGTGCTGTACATAGGGTGCAGTGCTGACACCTACTACTGTCTCATATCCCCTCGTGCCACAGGTCCCACTTGTTTTGGCCGCTCAGCCTGTGCCCACATCGTCGTCGTCGTGTGCCATACTCATCCAGCCGCGGAAGCAGTTCCATGCTCAGCAGACATTCATGTTGCCGTGGCGTTGCCGCTTGACGGATATGCAGTCAGTCCCCATCAGCACGCCCCGCAAGTCATTGGGGCCTAGATCCCCATGTGCATGCACATGGCAGTGGTTTGTATCACTAGCCATTGCCATTGTTGGGAGACCTGTGTAAGTGTATTGTGGCCGTGCCGCCCCAGCTTGACAGCTGGGCTGTGGCTCATGTGCTTGCTCAGTCATGTCAGTGATGTGTATGCGAAATTGCTATGTGTCGTGTTGCTTTGACATGTGTCCTCTGCCATTGTCCCTAGGCGGAGACCGAACATTGACCGCCCATACCAATTGCTGGCGGACATGGACGATACAGAGGTTATTAGGAAGTTTCGGCTGGACAGGCCAACCCTGCATCGACTGTGTGCCATGTTAGAACCCCATCTCCGTCCCCGCAGGGTGTATCCGACTGCTATCACGCCCACGGCTAAGGTGATGGCCGCCATGCATTTCTTCGCCACTGGGTCATTCCAGCACACAGTGGGCATTGGAGGAGGGATGTCCCAGCCCATGTTCAGCAAGGTGCTGAGGGATGTACTGGCAGCCATGATGCTGTACCGAAACAGGTACATCCGCTTCCCCAGGGCTCGTGAATTGGCGGCAGTGAAGGGTGCATTCTATGCCCTTGGCAGAATCCCACACGTCGTTGGAGCCATTGACTGCACACATGTCGGCCTTGTTCCACCACAGGCCACTGAGCACCTGTACCGCAACAGGAAGCACACGCACTCCCTGAATGTGCAAGTGGTGTGCCTTGCGGACATGGTGATCACCCACGTGTGTGCAAAGTTCCCAGGCTCGGCCCATGACGCACACATAATGCGCAACAGCATCTTGCCACGACTGATGTCCAATATGCAACAGGATCGTGCCTGTATTGTCGGTGAGTATGTGGAGTGGTGTAGCGTGCTGGTTGTGCGATGCTGTCCCCTGTCCAGTTGGAATTGCAACGGTTCTCTGTGTCCCTCACACCCAGGTGACTCTGCGTACCCGAATGGGGCATGGCTGCTCAGGCCATTGAGGAATCCTCGCACCCCAGCAGACGATCGCTACAATGAGGCACATGGGAGGACCAGACGTGTGGTCGAGCGTACCTTTGGCCTCCTCAAGTCCAGGTTCAGGTGCCTGGACCGCACCGGGGTGCGCTGGCGTACTCCCCACAGAAGGTGTGCCAGATAGTGGTGGCGTGCTGCATGCTGCACAATCTGGCCATTCGGAAGCAGATCCCCCTCATCGTGGATGACGGAGATCAACCAGGGCCCCAGCCCGCAGACCAGGACAGCTCGAGTGAGGAGGACAGCGGAGAGGAGGAAGCTGGTAATGTGCGGCAGCAGCTCATCGCCCGCTACTTCACTTGACGGTGAGTGTCCATGTACAGACGGCTGATGTGGCTGTATCTGTGCAGGTGTGTGTGTGCTGTGTCAGGGTGGCCGCTTGTTCACTGCGTGCTGTGTGTCAACGCTCCATGGCCAGGGTAGTATGCCACTGTTGGTGGCTGTGCGATGTGTGTACATTGCTCGTAGTTGTTGACATGTACTGTGTGATGGGTGTGTGACACACTCATTGAATGTGCTCCTGTTCTGTCTCCCACCCCTAGGTCCCTACAGGCCCTCCGGATTCAATTGCCATGCCACGCATCAGGTGCCTTTCCGCCCAAGGTGGCCGTTGTATTCCGTACAAATAAAACACAGGGCACAAACAGCAGTTAGTGAAAAAGGTGCATTTATTACAAACTGTGACATGTGATTGTGTGTAAGGTGATGACAAAAGTGGTGCGTGCAGTGACAATGAGCTGTCGGTCATGGCTGCGTGATGATCAGGGTGTACCCACTGGTTCCATGTCCATAGTCCAACACACACATGCCATCCAGATGGCTGTGTGGAGTGGGATCGTAGTCCAAGTCAATGCAGTGGCTGGTCAAGGAAGGCTGGCGGAAGGCTGGCTGGCTGCCTCACTTGCGCTTGGAGCGTGCGAAGTCCTCCCGGGAGATCTGTTTCCACTTCGGACGGCCCCTTCCACGTTTGCGAGGGGGTGCCTGCTTGCGACATGCTGGTGGTTGAGGTGTGCTCACTGGCTGTGGACGCAGGGGAACTGGACACTGCTGCTCCACCCTGCGCCCCGGCAGGTGGTGGCGGAGGGGAGCTGCTGTCCCTGGCTGTGACCTCACCGCCACCACCAGCTGTCCCATGAGGTCCACGATTTGGCCCATACGGGCGTCCATGGACCTCAGCACCCCCAGCACCTCACGCGTGTCTGAAGCAGACCGGACCCATTGTCCTTGGGCCTCTTCATAGGCCCCAAGGACTCTGGCCATTTGAGGCAGGGCATGGCTCCCAGGGGAGGCTGGCGTTTCCCTGACCCTGCTCCTCCTACCAGTCCTGCTGCCACCGGCCTGCCCACTAGCCACATTGCTCACCACGGTCCTCGCTGTGGCTCCCAGGGTGGATCCAGTCGGCCGGGCCACCACCTGCGCTGGGGCTGGTGCCAGCGAAGACGTGGCGGTGGTGGCGGCGGTGGTGGTCGGTGCGGCGATGGTGGCGGTTGCGGCAGTGGTAGTGGCCACAATGACCGTGGGTGTGGCCGCAACGACAGTGGCAGCAGGGGGCTGGGAATGTTCAGCAGCCCTGGATGATGGGTTGGTGGGTAGGAGGGGTCCTGGGAGCGGCTGGGCCCTGCCTCACCAGATGGGCCTGCTTGGTGGTCCGTGTCCGAAGAGGAGGACAGATCCTCCAGATCCGTGTGTCCTCGTTGGGGGCTTGTAGGCTGGCTGTGCTGGCTGCTGGCTCCATCCCCAGCATCCAGCAGTTCGTCACCTGTGGAGAGAATGAGATTTGTTATTGTGTTGCACCTGGCGAAGTATGTATTTGTCGTCTGACATTAACAGTTCGTGCAATCTCGTACATGGGTTTCCCGGAGGCGTGTGTGTGGCTGTAGCATCTGTAGTTGTGTGTGCTTGGCAATGGGACTGTGTGCTGTGCACATGTGGCATGGGACGGATTGGCCATGCCGATGGGTGTGTTGCTGTGCCCCTACTTATTGTGACTCTGGTGTATGCGGGCTCCTGGCCCATCCTGGGTCTGGTTTGTACTTTGCTTTTGGTGTTCAGATGGGACGCTTAGGAACGCATATGGCAACATGGGGGCCATGCCCCAGATTCGCATTTGGGAGGGAATATGCTTTTGGGGTTCAAATGGAACGCTTAGGAACGCATATGGCAACATGGGGGCCATGCCCCAGATTCGCATTTGGGAGGGGATATGCTTTTGGGGTTCAAATGGAATGCTTAGGAACGCATATGGCAACATGGGGGCCATGCCCCAGATTCGCATTTGGGAGGGGATATGCTTTTGGGGTTCAAATGGAACGCTTAGGAACGCATATGGCAACATGGGGGCCATGCCCCAGATTCGCATTTGGGAGGGAATATGCTTTTGGGGTTCAAATGGAACGCTTAGGAACGCATATGGCAACATGGGGGCCATGCCCCAGATTCGCATTTGGGAGGGAATATGCTTTTGGGGTACATGCTGTGAGCCATGGGTGCCGAACGTGACATGTGTTGTGGCAGCATGACAGTGCATGGTTTGAGGTGTGTGCATGCTTGACATGGCCTGCATATTTGCTGTCTGTTGTGATTACTGGACATGGCATTGGACGCATCGTTATGAGTGAGTGATAGTTGTGTGCCAGCCAACGTATTGCAGTTGTCCCATCTCCTTGGTGTGCGTGCTGCCCTGTGCCATGTGCATCACTGCAGTGCTCGGGGGTGTGGCCCATGTTGTGTGTTGTTGCTCACAGTGTGTCGTGCGCTTAATTGACTTCTGGCACATGGTTGGTCATGGGCATGTATCTTAGCGTGACTGCTGTATGTGTGGCAGCTGTGCGGATGACATGCCTTTCATGAGACTGGGGCTGACGGATGGGATGGATGGTATGTTGTATGTGCATGGTGTGTCTGTGAGTTTGATGGGTTCAGTGGTGTTCGTGTGCATTTATGTTGTTCCGCTCTGTTGCGTCTAGTGTTGTTTGTCTTACATAGGCGTAGTTGTGGGGTGTGTGGTTGACAGGCAGTAGGGGCTACATGGACAGGACTTCAATGGTGTTTCGGTTGTGTGTGATGAGTTGCACAGTGGCTGCCGTGTGGGACTATATTCAGTGTGGCTTGTGCATGCAGACGTGGCTCCTTGGGTGTTGCTATGTCTGTGATGGGTCATGTGGGGTGTGAGTCTGTTGTTCATGTCCGTGTGCACATTGTTCACTTGTTCGTGACGGTGGGCGGTGCTGCGTGTTCGTCTGCTACGTGACATGTCCCATGTGTTGGTCGTGTTATGGTCCTCATGCCTTCAGTAATCCAGCCCTGTCCAGTTTCCCACCTGCAAGTTGTTCGTGCGTGCACTGTACTGGATGCCACATGGCTCTAAGCGGGGGTGCTCCATGTTGCAGTTCTGTGGGGTGGGGGGGTGTTGTGGGTCGTGGGGTGGCTGGACACCCACTGACACCGATTGCTGTGGACCGTGATGTCTGCCTTTCGGCTGTCGTTGTGCACTGCAGTGGCTGACACGTGGCTGTGGGGTGTTGGGGATGCTCCTCCTTGCTGTGCTGTGGGACTGGGGCCTGGTGTGTGTTGTACTTGGGCTGTCCACCCTCCCACCCACTGCACTTTGTGTTCCTGCCACTTACCTGTTACTTGTCGGTTAGTGCAGCTGTGGCGGACACATGGGTGTGGTGGGTGCTCGTTGTGGCGCTTCTGGCATATTTGGGGACCTGTTGGTGGTTACGTGGCTGGCTGAGTGTACACATGTCCCCACGCATCTTACAGTTGTTCGGTTTGGGCTGTGTGTGGTGGTGTCTGTTGCATGTGTGTGTGATGTGTTGTGTATTGTGTGCTGGACATGGGGGTGTTTGTCCCTGGGAGCTGTGGCATGGTAGTTGCGCATGTGAGTACATAGCGGTGTGCTGGTATACATTAGTTTGTACTTACCAGCCTCCACTCCCCTGCTAATCCGGCGAGGATCTCCGGATGTATTACGACTCGCACCTTCTCCTCCCACGCTTTGAAGGTCTTAAAGAGCGCGGGATTCCCTCCGCCAGTGACGGCAGCCAGCTCTCTGTTTTTGCCCTCCTTCTTCTTGACCAGGCTCTTTACGTCATTCCAACGTTTGTTAATTTCTACTCTGTTCCTGGGCAGGGTCCCGACTGCATTGACCTGGTCTACGATCCGGTTCCACATTCTGTTTCTGGTGGCTAGTGGTGTGTGCTGGACCATGTTCCCATAGATTTGTGGGTACACCTTGATGATCTCGTCGACCATGACCGTCAGCTCCATGGGCGTGAACTTGGGCATTCTTTGTGGTGCCATGGTGTTTGTGGTGCTGGTGCGGTGTGTGTTGTGTAATGTGCAGGGGGTTTGTGGTGCCGGTGTTTGGTGGTGGTGGTGGTGGTGGTGGTTGTGATGTGTGCGTTTCTGTGGTGTGCTGCTGTCCTTGCTGTGTCACTGTGTCCTCTCCTCTCCTCTCTGGTTTGCAATGTAGCAAGGGGTTGTGGTCTGTGGGAGTGCTGCTTTTGTACTCACCTATGTGGGTGTGTCCTCATGGTCTGTTGTTTTCAGGTGTGTTGTGTCTGGGGTTCTGGCCTTTGTATTTTTTGTTTGTCCGGGGGTGTTTTCGGGATGTGTACTGTGCTTGTGTATTTGTGCGTGCCTTGCTGTGTGGACTTGTTGGCCATGTTGTGTGCTATTGGTTTTGTGTGCGGATGGTTTCTGTGCAGGTACGTTGGCGCCATGGCTTCTGCCGTGTCGATTCTCATCGGCGTTGTTTGCGCTGGCGGGCGGTATATTTGTGGTTTTTCCGCGCTCATGTCGGTGCGATCGTAATTTCACGTGCGGTGTGTCGGCCGTGAGGGCGGGCGGTTTTGTGTTGTCGTGCGTGTTTCCGTCCGTGGCGGGCGGTTTGACTCCGACTCGGACGTTGGCGGGCGGTATTTTGTGTGCTTTTTCCGCCGATGGCGGTTTTCGGTTTGTGTAATCGTAATGCCGTGGTCGGTGTTCAGGCGGTGTGTGCGGGCGTATTTTTGCCGCTTCCATGCCTGGCGGATTTATTTACGCCGGGTATCGTAATGGGCCCCTTAGCTATGATTTTGTAGTCTCTATTCAATAGGCTAATGGGTCTATCCAAATTTATGTCCTCCTTGTCTTTATTCTTTTGAAAAAAAACTGACTACCCCAGCTGTTCGAAATGAGGATGGTATTCCCCTGCCCTTTAGAATATGATTAGCTAGCAAAACAAGTTCATTTTTTAGGCTTACACTAAAAAATTTTTTTAATTCTATTGCTATGCCACCTTCCCCACATGCTTTACTGTTAGCCATGGACTGAACCACCCCTTCAATTTCTTGTATTGAAACATTAGCCATTAATTTTGTACATTGACTTGGTGTTAATTTTGGAATTGACAATCCATTAAAAAAGGAATCTAATTTCCGACTGTCCACCTCTTGCCTAACAGAATAGATGAATTTATAGTGTTTTACAAATTGCCTTTGTATTGCCTTTTCATCTGTTTTTTTTATTTCTTTTTATTAAACAGCTTGTAGTAAAAGCCTACATAGCCCCAAATATGGGACCACCAAGACCATTGTAACCGTGAATTAGTACAAGCATTTTTGCAGCACACAAAACACCACAACAAGAAACAATCCCATAGCCCCCCCTCCCCCCGGCACTTTAGTTGATATTCTTGAACCCCTAGCACCATAAACATCATATAAATGACAGCCATATTCACAGACCCACTGCTTGCATATTTCGGCAGCCCGCACAAGACTACAACAGCCCTACTGTATCTCAGGATGCTCCAATAGGTACATAGTGAGGGGAGACCAAAACTCTCTGGGCCGTGAGGCTTCGGGTAGCTCCTCTGCATAAGTCCCCAGTTGTTCTCTACAATATATCAAGTCTCGGACCCACTTTTTTACAGTAGGGGTGGTTTTGGCTCCCCAGCACTGCCCCACTGCACGCTTAGCCAGCAGGGTCGAGACTGCAACAATACACCGATTGCATGGCTTCAGACCCTTCACCCAACCCAATAGACAAACTTCAGGCGCACACTGCACAGTTTCCAACACCACGCCAGTAAGCACTCTCGTGACCCTGTTCCAAAATTCAAATATTCCAGTGCAGCTCCATGCAAGATGCAGAAAGTCCGCATCATCTTGCCCACACCTCGCACAGCAATTATTCTCCCGCAAACCGAACCTCCGCAGTTGCACTGGTGTATAATATAACTGGTGCAGATACTTGAAGTGTATGAGGCGGAGGTTGCAGTTCGCAGTCAAGCAACCAACAGCACGCAGCAGAACTTCCATTGCTCTAACGACAGTGCAGACCCCAGCGCCACGTTCCATTTATTATACGATGGGCTTTCCATGAATTCCACCTCTCGCAATGACGCGTTATGTAGCTTGGTTATCAGACCCCTGCGTTCTTCCCCCACCAGCACCGCCTGCAGCGCCAGCAGAGTTCTAGGCTCAGCAGGAAAGTCAGGGTAAATGGCTCTGACTGCCTGCCGTACCCGTACATATGTGAACCCCAACATCATACCTTGGGCCTGTCCCCCCTGCAAACTCAGGAGCGAGCGGAACTGACCCTGCTTATACATGTCTCCCAGTGTTTTGACCCCAGCAGCCCCCAATGCTCGCAAAGCGGCTTGTTCTTGTGTCGCCGAGATTTCCGGGTGTCTGCCAGCGGCAGCGCCGGGGCATATAGGTAATCCAGCTGTGCCCGTTTAGCAAGGGTCTTCCATGCCCACGCGGTGCATTGAACCGGGTTTATTTCCGTCCTCGAACCACCCCCTCCGCCCGACAATGCCGCCGCCACCAGCGGTACCGGGAGCACCGCATCAGCCTCAATTGCTGTGTGTGGCTGGAAGAGCCAATAATGCGCAAACTGCGCTTACTCGCACAGATAATACAGCCGCATGTCAGGAGCTTCAAAGCCCCCCCGGTCAAATGGTTGTACGAGCACACTCCAACTACATCTGGGTTTTTTGCCACCCCAGACGAATGTCAGCAGGGCGGACTGAAGCGTATTGAACAATGAAATGTTCAGCCGTATGGGGATATTGACGAACAAATATAGGAGTTTGGGCAAAATCGTCATTTTAATAACCACTATCCGGTCAGCCAGCGAGAGAGGTAACCTAGCCCACCAGGCCGCTTGGTCAGTGATCTGCGCAATGACTTGGCCATAATTCATGGAGACCACCTGATCAGGATCCCTGTGCATCCATATCCCCAGGTATTTCACTGGGTCACCCGTCCACGTCAATGGGAAGTCCAGCTCCACCTCCCGAGTGCCAGTTGTGAGCGGGAACACCGTCGACTTGGCCCAATTGATACCTAACCCGGAGTATCTTTCAAACTTTACATATTCACGGAGCACTTCTGGGAGATACGTCACGGGCTCGCGGACATATAACAGCATGTCGTCGGCGTATAAGGAGACCACTAGTGGCCCGCTGCCTAAATTGCAGTGCCGCCTGCGCATGCCTCTGGCGTAGCGTACAGGCTAAAGGCTCCAGCGCGAGCGCGAAAAGCATCGTTGACATGGGGCACCCCTGCCTTGTGCCTCTTTTTATGGGGAACGCCGCCGACACCCAGCCGTTGACGCGCACTCGCGCAACTGGCTCGGTATACAGTATCCTGACCCATTGAAGAAAAAACGGTGGTAGACCCATTCTCAACAGCACAGTAAACATATATTCCCACTGCAGGGAGTCGAACACTTTTGCTGCGTCAAGCAGCACCGCCACTGCCTGGAAGTCTGGTTCAAAGTAATGCAGCGCTGCAAAGATCGTGCGCAGGTTATGCGTTGTTGATCTAGTTGGTACGAATCCCGACTGGTCCGGGAGTACCAGCATGGGAACTAGTGGTTGGAGCCTGTTGGCTATCATCTTCGCCAAAATTTTGGCGTCGATGTTAATAATGGAGAGTGGCCTGTAGTAGTCACATTTGTTAGCCACCTTGTCAGGTTTCAATAGCGTCACGATGAGAGCCTCCCTAAGTGAAGGAGGAAGTTGTCCCGAATCATACGCCTCTGCATAGACATCTAGAAGCCTAGGAGCCAGGTCCTCGACATAGGCCTTGTAAAACTCACTCGGAAGGCCATCGAGGCCAGCCGCCTTGCAGGTGGGGAGGGACATGATAGCAAGCTTGACGTCTTCAACATCAAAGGGTTGTGTAAGATATTCCCGCTGGGCCACTGATAGCCATCCAAGTGCAATGTCTTCTAGGTAGGCGTGTATGTCAGCCGCCGGAGCCTGTGCCCGGTCACCATAAAGTTCGGTATAAAAGTTCAAGACCACTTCACTAATCTCAGGCGTGGTATAATGCGCCACCCCCTCCCCATCTAGCATTTCAATGATATTCTCCTGGCACCTGGGCGCCGCCAACTTCTGTGCCAGTGTGCGATTAGGCCTGCCCTCCTCTCCATAGTAGTGAGCCGTGCTCCGTCTAGACCTGTGCACTATCTCTTGATCTATTGTTTCATTATGCTCAGACACAAGATCTCGGATCTTGGAAAGCATCGCAGGGGCTGGGTTCCGATCGTACTCGCGCTCTAAAGTAGATATCTCCGCAGCCAGTTTATTGATTCTGCGCCTCAAGTCCCTCAAAACACCAGCCTGCGCGCCGATACAAGCGCCTTGAATTGTCACTTTAAATGCTTCACACAAAACCCCTGCAATTTTCCCTAAAGAAGTTGCGAATCGCCTCACCAATGGAGCTCCTGAAAACCCGGTCTGTCAGAGAGGCCGGCTGTAAACGCCAACCAAAGGGAGGCCGCTCACATGCAGGGACCTGCATCTCAACGGCAACAGGGGAGTGATCCGAGAGCGTTCTGGCCAAGTGGCCAACACTAATCACCCACGTGCACGCCACCTCAGAGACAAGCCAATAATCTAGGCGGGACCACATCCCATGCACCGACGATATGAAGGTACTTTCCCTTGCCCCAGGGTGTTGAAAGGGCCAAACATCGTGGATATTCTCCGCTTCTATCAGACCAAGTATGACATCCGTGGCCTGCTTGTGTCGCACTGGCCAAGTCCCCAATCGATCCACACTAACATCTAAGCATATATTAAAATCACCACCCCAAATTAGTTCCACAGGGGGGAACTGAGAGATTCGGCGCCAGACGTCCACAAAAAAGGACGGGTCATCAATATTCAGACCGTACACATTAACCAGTAAGACTTCCACACCACCCAGCTTGCCGTGGACAAGCACCACCCTGCCCTGGTAGTCCGTCTCAGAGTTATTTATGGTGAATGGAACCCCCTTCTTAACAAGGATCATCACACCTCTAGAGTAAGTAGAATAAGAGGAAGCAACCCGCACTCCTGCCCACCAGGCACCCACATTTTTCTCTGAAGTCTTGGTGAGGTGCGTTTCCTGCAAAAAGGCGATCTGGACATCTAGCCTGTCCAGATATGCCATAACAGACCGGATTTTTTTGGGGCTGTTTAAACCACACACATTCCAAGTAAGGAGCCTTATATTACCACCCATACAGAATGCTCTGCAATACGCCTAAAGAACAGTGTTGGTCAATATTGGTAAAGTGCTTCAAGGGTTCAGCCTCCAGGTCAAGAAACAGTGCCAAAAAACAATGCCAAACATCCCATCCCATTCCCACCCCTCCCCGCCAACCCCCCATCCACTTCAGCAGTCCCAACTTGGTAAAACCATCCCTACCCTGACTAAACATTCCCAAATAGCTACAGTGAACAGTGAGAAACCTGTGGGGTTCTCCCATATGGGGAGCGCCAGAGTGCTACTAGCCTCCTACAGAGCAGGAGGTGGCTGATCAGGTCTAGTACTTGTGCTATAAGGATATGATCATGCGGTCAAATCTTGTGCATCAAGTAATCTCCCCCCACCCAGGGACAACTCTCCGGTTCCCGCCAACATCCAGACCAGGTAAGCACCCGTGTAAACAATAGCGTTCATGCCCACATATGAATAAATGGCCAAAGCCCAGTCAAACCCGCCCCTCCATCCTACTGCTCCTCATCATCTTGATCAGCTGGGGCCACACGCCGTTTCTTCTTCAGCTGCTTCACATGTTCCAACGCAGCTTTGGGGTTGGTGAAGATTTTAGAGTCCCCCTCTTGTCCAATACGCAGACGAGCGGGATACAACATGGCATATGAGATGCCCTCAGACTGCAGGAACTTCTTCACCGTGCTGAACTCTCTTCTCGCCGCCTGCACAGTGACAGTAAAATCAGGGAAGAACGCCAGCGAGTTGCCCTGGTGTTCAATGGCGCCTTTGTCCCTAGCCATCCGTAAAATGGCATCCGATCCCTGTAGTTCAGGAGTCTTGCAATGATAGGGGGGGGAGGGGCGTCCGGAATTGGCCGTGCAGCAAGGGAGTGATGGGCCCGCTCAATTATGAACATGGTGGATAAAGTCTCCGTACCAAAAATGTCTTTGATCAAGTTCTCTATGAAGGTCTCCATCCTGCCAGTATTGGTGGACTCAGGAAGTCCCGTAATCCTGATGTTATTGCGCCGGGACCAGGCCTCTAAGTCCTCATTCTTGGCTTGTATAAGCGCAAGGACTTTTTCCATGTTAAGTGTTTTGCCAGAGATTTCGCTAAGTCCATCCTCCGTGGCGGAGACTCTTTATTCAACCTCCCCCATTCTGGTATTTTGCTTCTCCAGTTGCGATGACATATGATCCAGGCGATGATTCACAGCTGCCATGGTTCCCTCAATAGATTGGAGGCTTCTCTGCATGGCCAATAGCGTGGACTCGAGCGTGGATGGGGCAGCTCCCTGGGCATCCGAATCCGAGGCCGCCTTCTGTTGCGTTTTATTAGATTTCCACGCCTCAAACGTGAGGCGAGGCTGGGATTTGTCTGTCTTTCCCATGGTGCGTGTTAGGCAAGGCAGTGCTGCACCCACTATGGATCCGTGCGGCAGAGGCAGCAGCAGACCACCACGTTATTTTCTTGTTAGCAAGTAGGCCTAAGTGGCAGGCCACTTTCCTCCAATGGAGCCAGCCAAGTCCCTCTCTCCAGCCGTGCCCCGGACAAGGCTCCGCTTGTGCGCCAAGTTGTTTCAGTGCCAAATGGTGTACTTAATAGACTGCTGGACTGCCAGATCGTAGGTCTAAAGGCAGCCTCTGGGCCTCTACGTCGCTTCTCCGCAGTTTTATAGCGATGCGCGAGTATGAGGGGTAAGCAGTATTGTAAACTTCCAGGCAGTTGTAGCAATCGTTCACAATATTAATATAGTGTCCCACACAGCAGTTTAGCAGGATACCGCACTCCGCGCAGGGCCAAATACAAGTGTGCCACTACAACACGCGGCTGCAACTCTCCCCACGTCTATCTCGCTGGTCACGGCTCGCAGGCCACGGCCTCGCGCCCGGGCCTGCACCCGCAGCCGCAAGCCCAGGCCAGGCCGCGCCCCCACTCACCGCAACCAGCTCCAGGCACCACGATCCTCCAGTCGCGTCGATCAATGTCTCGCGCCTTGTGCCCCAGACTCCGGAGAGCTTCCGCACCGCAACCGAGCTCCGCCGGTGGCGTCACAGTCCCGCAAGGGTGTCCGGGCTCCCTCCAGGCAGGTCTCACAGTGGCGCAGTCCCAGGAGCCCCAACCAAGACCAGGGCAATCAACGGCACGCAGCTCAATCTCCTCCCTCGGGCACAGTATTCACCGCTTGCCTCCGTCTCGCGGCATATCGGCTCTGCGCAGTAGTATGGCGGCCGCCACTTTGCATTCACGCCGTCTGGCCCCCTCAAAGCTGATAACTGCGCGTTACCACGATACAGGCGGTCCACGTTGCCCCCACTACGCTCAGGGGTGTTTCATCAGGCAGGTCAGTGGTTTTCAAGTCAGTTATGCTTCAGTTTCATGCGGATATTTGGTGGATCACGGATCAGCCAGACAGAGCTGCACTAAGGCGCAGCCATCTCGCCGTGCGCCCTCTAGCGCCCCCGCCTTTTCATCTGTAATGCGAATTTTAGTAGGGTTATTAGTCAACGCATGTACTCTATTCTGGGCCTGTTTGTCTTTTATTTGCCAGGCTAAAGTCTACCAGTAAACTTGCTCTCTTCATACACTCTCTGAAGATAAGCGGAGTTAGCTGTGTACACTTTGGTATAATAGTAATCTTGAATCTCCTGGCGAGCTGACTCTAAAGCCGATTTATTCTTACTATTTTTGTCCCTTAAATATTGTTCATTCATATGCTTATCTTTAATTTTAAGATGATTCCTCTCTAAGGTTTGCGCACGTCAAATTGCAATCTGCTTAGATGATATGACGCTGCGGATTGTGGCTTTTTTTTTTTTTGACAATCAATTTTATTGATTTTAAGATCAAACACATTAACAGCACAAGACATTTGGTCAATGTTACAAGCCATTACCGCAGTTGTTAGTTTTGAATTCATACAGATTAATGGTTGGAAGCACCTCCATGATGCAAGAACATTACAAATGTGTACATAAGTGAGCTTTGGTTCAATTAGTCCAGTTGATTTAACCATTTGCCCCAGACCTTGTTGTACTTGGATTGTGCTTTAAATGCCTCCCATACATTCTCTACCGAGGCTGTATCCCTATTTATCTGGAAAAAACTTTCAATCTCCCTTTGGGTTTCCTTGCACCAGTCTTCATCTTCCAGCAGAATTCTGTTAATTGTCCATTTTTTTTTTTTTTTTATCCCTGCCGATTCCATATAATTCAAGTTTTAGTAATGCGTGGTCTGAGAAGCTATTTTGTGTATAAGTGCAATTGGCCAGGTTTAATCCCCTGGAGATTAAAAAATAGTCAAGTCTGGCGGCCGAGTTGTAATTTGCTGAGTAGCACGAGTACTCTTTTATTATTTGGGTATCTAGTCCACCAGCTGTCTATTAAGTTTAGATTTTTCATACATTCATTTAATACCGCACCTACCCATGTTTTTTTTGTTTTCCTACCCCTTAAGATGAGTCTAAAACCGTATTCTGTAAATGGGTAAAATCCCCATCTAGAATGATCAAACCAGGAAGTAACAGCAATGCATGATACAAATCCAACAGGGGTACAGGATTATCATCTATTGGGGCATATATCGTGGCTATAGTCAGCCTGGAATTGTTAATTAAACCATTCACTAATCCCCCTCTGCCCTCTTTGTCTATCTGGGAATATATAGTCTGGAAAGGAAAAAAATTGTTAAAAAAGATTGCTACCCCTCTGTGAGCCATACCTGCTGATGAAAGATGGCTACTACCTGCCCACTGCTGGAACATATTGAATGGGAGTTTCCTCTTGGTGACATAATGGGTTTCCTGTATCAAAATGATATCTGGGGAATTACCTTTCAACCATTCTTCCACAAACATCGCTTTAATTTTATTATTCAGACCATTAGCATTAAAAGAGAGAATTCTAATAGATTCTTTAGCTGCCTGTTGATTTGACGTCATTAATAATAACCAAAATTTTCAGACCATCTTGTATCTGCATGTTCTTAACTCTGTAGGCGATTTACACGTACTAATACAAAACTGGACTAAAAACATAGTCTGTAAACAGTAGATAGATAAAGTGACAGTGCGAAAAATACATAGGTAAATTGAACACTATTATAATTTCCTGAAAAAATACAAGACTGGGCTAAAAACATAATCTGTAAACAGTAAATATATAAAGTGACAGTGCGAGTAAAGTGCATAGCTAAATTGAACCGTATTATAGTTTCCTGGAAGAAATGCGAACCATTTGTCCTGAACAAACTTGTCAGGAACCTAAGGTCCCTCGCAAAAGTGTCTTTACATTTAGAGTCAGCTAACAGATGGCTAAAATACATTGTGGAACCAGGAGATTTAGCTAGCTTATCTAGATTAAAGTGTCTGTGCCAATAATCCAAGTAAAGTGACCGTGCGGTGCAAATAGCATCTAAAGTGCATAAAGAAGTTACAGTACTACCTAAGGCTTTAGCTTGATTGTTATAATTTTTTTCTCCTGACATCATGTGAATACCTTGAGATTTAGAAGAACTATCTCGTTTTTTCCCCCCATGCTTCCCCTGCTCACCCTGTAAACCCCCCGCCCTTAACGAAATCCCCACCCCTTGTGTGTGAAAGAGTGGCCCACATCTCCTCCCAACCCCCCTGGAGAACTCTGGGTGCCATGTGACTGCACCCCCCCTTTGTGCGTTTCTACTACCAGAGGCAGAACTGCCTCCGGTCCCCCAGCTCACCCCACCCACTTCATTGAAATGCTCTTACATAAGATCCTCGAGATCAAAGGCTTAACAATTCCTTATGCCACACGTCTGGCATTAACTGGTTACATCTTATTACTTTCTAATATCCCTAGGCTGGACCCGAGATCTGTTGTAGTAGTTCTTGTGCTTTAAGCACATTGTCCAGCAAATAAAATGTCCCCTTTGCCAAGACTTTTAGTTTCGATTGTTGAACAATAGTTGCCTGTGCTCCCTTTGTTTTAAACGAATCAATCATTCTTACAAATTCTCAGCGCCTCTTTGCCGCCACTGCTGACATGTCTGAGAAAATGTTAAAATGTGGCACTTCTTGTGTTGACAATGTTCTTTTCTCGATTGCCTTAGAGAGGATCTTCTCCTTTATTTGGAAATCGGCGAAGTTTAACAAGATGGTACGAGGATATTTTGCATTTGTTGGGCACTGAAAGGGAACTCTATGGGCTCTAGTGATGGTTAGGTCCCCTTCTAATTCAGGAATTGCTTTCTTCAATAAAGACTTGACCCATTCTCGCACCTGAGGCCCTTCAATAGCTTCGGGAACGCCTACCAACCATAGATTAGATCTTCTGTTATAGTTTTCCATGTCTTGCAATTTAGATTCAAGAACCTCTGAATTTTGTTTAATTTCGGAGATTTCATGATCAAAAGTCATTGCTTTACCTCCAAGATTGGATACATGTTCCTCAACTTTGATTAGCCATTCTGGAATTTTTCCCATAGAGTCCTCAATTTGGGAAAGCCTTGCGTGCAATGAGGCAATTTCCAGTGCTTGTGATTCCCGAAGTTATTTAATCTCTGAGAGAAATAATTCAAATATGCTTTGTACTGTTGGGTCGGTTTCTTTCCCATTCTCCGAACTTTGAAGAGCTGCGCCATTGCTGTTTGATGCCGTACTTGCCAATGAGGGGTGAGTTATGAGCTCTTCGGGTTCGTCCAAATGCAGCGTAAGGGGGAGTAGAGGTACAGGTGCTGAAGGTGCAGGAGGGGGAGTGGCCTGCATTAGCGATGGAACCGAAGGCTGACTAGAAGAAGCTGTGACCGTTGTTGCAAAGTGAGACTTGGAAAACAGCAGAAACTGCTTGCAGCAAGTGGGGGTGGAGAAAGACTCTACCATAGGTGTTTTCTGAGGGGGGCACCCTTTCCATACTAGTATTCATATCTTCCGATCTTATCTCAGAGGAATCCCCCCCTGTGGTTGAGTGGGTTCTAACATCATCTGTTGATTGCCTGTAAGCCTATTCTCGGGCAGAGCAGCCTGTGTCTCCAAAGTCTGTGCTTTTTTCGCAGCTAGCAGGTGCTGTACTTTCAAGTCCATTCTTTGTTGTACATTCCGCAACACACGTGAGCTACCCGATGTTTTCTCTGCACCTGGTTTATTACGAAGCTTTTTCTGTGTAAAAATCGGCTGATTACCAGTCTGACTACTGGGTAAAGAACTTGTACTTAAATTCTTGTGCTTAATCGTGCGCATACTTCTAGGCTCCCCCTTATTGCGTATTGCTTATTTCTTTTGACCGTCCTCTCATCCACCCTCCTCTTGAAGCTTTTTTTTTTCCTCCTTCACCCTTCCCTTTTTTCACAGAGAGCAGTAGAGTGCGTGATGTCCTCTTTCACATCAGTTAGTGCGCCTTATGCCCCTCTCTTTGCCTCCTCTTCCTTCCCTCCACTTCCTGCACCTGGCTTGGCTTGCACGTGTTTAACAAAGTACTTTATTTTAATAAGGGCCTCCGCTGATTAGATTAGGCAGCCGCCGCATCTCCATGACCGGTAGAAATAAATTTGATTCCACGTGAAAGAACAGGCTTACCGAGTGAAGGAAACAAGGAATTCGCACAGCGACGCCTCCCCGTGGCTGTCCGTCCTTACCTCCACCCGGTGAGTCGTTGCTGAGCCTCGATCTCCACTGCGACATCCTTCAGAAGCGGCGACGTTGCTCCTAGAACGGGCGCTTCAGTTCGTGGTGTAACTTCGGGGAATCGCAATTAGGCTCAGAATAGCAGGTTTTCCCCCTCCTCGGGCTGATTTTTGAGCGCCGCAGATACCGTGGTTCCAACCATCCCTTTCCTTCATCTCCGTCTCCGTCCTTGCCTTTCCGACTTCACTTCCTGGGGCGGGGCATAGCCGGGGAGAACGCACTAGCCGTGATGCATGTGGGAAGCGTCCGGAGACTTGGTCCTTGTGTCCTGAAAATTAAAAATAATTAAGATACTAGAGGGCAGGATAGGGATATCCTGACCCTCTAGCCCTCCCAGAGTCAAATTTGGAAAAAATGTTTTTTTAGGGTGCTGCAATCACTCGGGAGTCTCTCTGAAGCCAGCGCAGTCTCTATGCTCACGAGATAGTTTTGCGGGAGCACAAGCGTACATGCTAGCTCCCTAGAGACTCTTGCAAGAGAAACGTGGGATTGAGAAAATATTTTTGTTAAAAAAGACCCTGCACGGTAGTGGTTTGGCATCCTGCTTTGGCATGGGAGAAGGCATGACCGAAGGCCGTGCATGGCAGGGAATTGGCCACCGCAGGGGTTTGGGCATAGGGCCTGACTGCAGGCAGCACCACGCACAGACTTTGCATCAAACAGCCTTATTTGTTCTTTCTCATTTTAAGGGTAACTACTCTACGGTACCCAAGCCCTCATGATATTTAAACCATATTCTCGTATCTCTGAAGAAGTGTAAGAAACTGGGTTTTTGATTGAGGAAGGTAAAAACCCTTCTCAAGCAACAACCTCAATCCTTATCAGGGTGAACCA
The DNA here is from genome assembly GCA_963921515.1 of Calotriton arnoldi. Taxonomy (NCBI): domain Eukaryota; kingdom Metazoa; phylum Chordata; class Amphibia; order Caudata; family Salamandridae; genus Calotriton; species Calotriton arnoldi. The sequence goes on along the minus strand of CAWUFW010013011.1, from coordinate 76,973 downwards.
CAAAAGTTGCTAAATTAATCTGTGCTTAACCTTCTGGTAGCTTGGCACAAAAGCAGTCGGGCTTAACTTAGTGGCCCTGTGTTAATTATTTATGCTGCACACAAACAGTAATAAAGTTAATACACAACATGATAAAAATCCCTAACTAATTTAGAAAAATAGTATAAATTGTAATAAAATGAGACCAAAACAACAAACAATCCAATCACCAGAACTGGAGATATGCAGTTCAAAGATTTAAGATTTAAGTAAAAATAGCGCCAAGAAGCAGAAAGTGCTAATCGGCCTGTAAACGTCTTGAGCATAGATGGCGTCTCACCAAATCCCTGAGAGAAAAGCTGAATATCGTTCCAGGCTTAGAGTCTATTATTATATGATTAAGGCAGCACGGAAAGTATACTTAGCCTCCACAATTGTTAATGCAGGAAACTCCACCAAAGAGCTTTATAAAGCACAAAATAGCTTCATGAACCTCAGGCGTGTGCTTCTACTATTGTGCAACGAGTTAGTTGACTTTTTTGAGAACAAAATCATGACATGTTATAATAATTTCTCTGTCATTCCTGACTTGCCTGAGAATGAGTTCAATCTTAACCATCTTTATCCCTTCACTTTTGGGTAGCCTGTGCGACTTCTAACTTTGTTCGGAATGCCAAGTCTGGCTTTCGGCAGGACCTCTGCCCACATAAGACAACAGCTAGTTTAGCGGCATGTCTGGCTCCTTTGATCACAGATTTATTCAATCTTTCGCTGACTACTGCTAAAGTATCCAGGGACTGGAAGTATGCATTAGTATTTCGGCTGCTGAAAAAAATCTACTGCTGATCCAACAGCTCTCTCCAGCTATAGACCAATTTCGCTGTTACCTTTATTTGTGAAAACTCTAGAGATGTTTATCAATAAACAACCTTCAGCCTTTCTTGAAGCGAACCACATCCTGGATATTTCGCATTTTGGCTTTAGAGAGCTCCACAGCACTGAGACCGCACTATTGACTGTATCAGATAATATCAGGCTCCCCCTTGCTGTCAGAACTCCAGTCATGTTGGTATTGTTGGACTTAGCAGCATTGGACACAGACTTCCATTCTATTCTTACCTGCAGGCTTCACGAGGCAGGGTTATATAGCAGGACGCTACATTGGCTCAATGACTTCCTTGCCCACCGAAGACAACAAGTCAGTTTAGACTCTTTCAAGTCTCGCCTGCGGTATATTGACAATGAAGTCTCCCAGTGATCGTGCCTGATCCCTAATCTGTTTAATATCTATGTGGCGCCATTAACCCAAATCGTTAGAGCCTGCTGTATGGAGATCATGTCCTATGCAGATAACTCGCAATTACTGTTCTCCTTTAGTCCTAAACTTGACAAGGTGAAGAGTATATGTGCAAACTGCATGATGGAAGTCACTGGCTGGATGAGCAACACCTGTCTCCAATTAAACCATTTTTAATTTTTAATTTGGCAAAGCGACTGAGATATGGGCAGTTGACTGATGGCCCGTACAACTTGGCTCGGCTCCTGCACCTATGCAAATGGTTACAAATCTTGGCATGAGGTTGGATCAATCTCTTTCTATGAAAGATCAAGCCAGCTCCACCTGCGGCATATGCTTTGCTACCTTGAGGCTTCTTAAAAAAAGCCCTGCCGTAGGTTCCAGACACCGCTAGGAAGACTCTTGTCCAGGCTCTCATCACCAGTCTGCTGGACTATGAGAAGGCCCTGTTTACCTCAATAACTGACACTCTGCTCTCTAATCTGCAGGTGGTTCAGAATACTCTTGCGCACCTAATCTGTAATCTTCCTTCTCGCTTGCCTTCCTCTCCGATCCTTAGAAAGCTTCATTGGTTGCATGTTAGGAAGCGGCTCATTTTTTAACTCTGTTTGACACACAAAGCTCTCTTTAAGTCTCAGCCAGCTTATTTTTCTTCTCTGCGAAATCTTTACCTTCTTTCAAGATGTCTGAGATCGTCAGATAAGGCGCATTTGGTGATTCTTCATATCCGTACCTCAAGATATGGGGAAGATCTTTCTCTCACACAGCCCCTTATCACTGGAATAAACTTCTTCTTAGCCTTCGCTCCTGCCCTGATTTCCCCTCCTTTAAGAAGGGGCTTAAGACATGGCTGGTTTAGACTCCCTCCTTTCCTCTTCTCGTGCAGGGCAGTGCTGAGATGCTCCTTTGGGAGTGAGTCCCGCATGATATCGAATGCCCTAATAAATAAACCAATAAATAAACTTTGGATATCTGATTGTGCTAGACCAGGACAAAGTCACAAGTTCAGGCCAACTGTGATGGAATGTGGGCTGGATACAGAAACCAGGTTTGTCCCGCTGAAAAAGTTACCTTCTCAAAGTCCAGAGTTCAGAACTTCAGGATTTCACCGAAGGAGCTCAGCTGATGCCAGCCAAGGGTCCAGGAGCTGGAGAAGCACCTCTTGGCGATCATGAACCCACTCCAGTAGAGGCCAGAAAGACTCAGGCAGGGCCAGTTCCAGCAGGTCAGCTAGGCAGTTGCAGGGAGGCCTCTGGAGCTTGTGTCCCTGTAGCTGAAAACAGGAGGTCAGCCAACTGACCCTTTGAGTCACGCTGGTAGTCCTGGGATCAAGCAGCAACGCAGGCTTCAAGCAACCGGTCAGACTCTGGTAGCACCAGAGCAGTCCTCTGAGGTACAAAGCAAGTCTCAAGCAGCAGGGCAGTCCTCTGAAGTACAAAGCAGTCATTCTTGAGGTCCTCCGCAAGTCCAGGAGTTGGTTTGAGGTCCAATATTTATAACTGATGCCAGCGTTTGAAATGGGAAACAATTCTAGGCCTTCCTACACTTGATTCTGGAAATTCCCCCCCTTGCCCTGCCAATGCTCCAAGAGATCTAGCATGACAAAAGACTGCTGTGAAGTTTTTTGTGTGTGTGCTGGAGGTGTGTGTGTGTGCAGGAGACAGCCCCTTTGAAATGTAAGTGGTACAGGGAACAGGTCCACTCCTCCCATCTTGGCTGGATGGCCTATCTGACCAACACTTAGTCCCTGTTTGTTTCAGTGTCTTGGAGGAATGCACAATGGCCAAGTGCCCCTCTAATCACAGTCATGTGACACTGGACACAGGCTGAAGGCACCAAATGGTTAAGACAAAAGAAATGCTAACTTTCTAAAAGTAAACCAAACAATCAATCTCATTACTGATTCAGTTTGAAGAAACAACTTTATTGTTATGTCAAAATATGTTTGTTTTTTCAGTTAAGTTTGTTGTTTAACAGAATGGATGCGTATGTTATAAATTCAAAAAGGTTTTTGCCCTTCAAAGACGTGGTAATAAGCTTCAAAAGTATTTAAGTGAATTATGAAGAAAATGTGAAATAAATCACAAGGGCTAATGAAAATTAGGTTATTGGTCCCTTTCTTGTTGAGTCAGTCCAACAATTAGGCAGCTAGAATTTCTGTTGGTTTACATTGAAATGAGGCCCATTTTAGTTTGCTGTTAAGGGCCCAACCCCTTCCTTATATATAAAAAAACACTTTCCAAAAGTGGCATTTTCAGAATTGTGTCTTAAAATCCGACTTTACCAATAAACAGGATTTAAAATTAGAATTCTTTTAAGCACAAACATGTCATTTCTAACAGTTTCCAATTGAACGTTAGCACTTATTAAATGTAATAAGGTAACCCACTGTTATCCTATGGGAGAGGTAGGCCTTTCAGTAGTGAAAAACGAATGTGCGAGGTGTTCACTATCAGGACATGCATAGCTTTAAAGTACATGTCCCTCTTTTTAAATACAATGCACCTTGCCCTATGGGCTGTTTAGGGCCTACCTTAGGGGTAACATATGTATTTAAAACGAAGGTTTAGGCAAAAGGTTTATTTCTCATTAATCAAAAAGGGGGGGGGGAGAATGAACCACAAGTTGTCTCGGAGACCCTCACAGTAGGCGGCGTATATTATCTCCGCTAGTGTGGTTTGGTGGATAGTATCATCATTGGGTCTATCGCTTGAGTGTCCCGTTCTCCAAGTGATTTAACATCATCCACCAGGAGGGAGACTGTCTGGATGTTGACAGTGGTGTATAATTAAAATGATCTCCTATCCTTTAAATGAGAATTTATTGAGAAAAGGAATCCAGGATAGGGATAAGACTAAAAACAGGTCAATGTTCTGTGGATAAGCTACTGGTCCACAACACCTAGTGGTCAGGTCGACATGTTTTGACTGGGATCTGCCCATATGGGTCTATGGCCTTCGTCGGGACCGAGGGTATGGAAGACCTGAAGTTAAGGGCACTCCACGGATAGTGCAGGTAAGTATATTAACTAACCAGTTTTCATCAATGAGCACACTCTGCGCAAGACAGATCGTTATTATAGGCACAGTCTTTGGCCCATACCTTTAGATGGAGGTTAAATCACCCCACAGGATGGAAGAGGACTTGGGACGGAATGCTTTAGTCTCTCTTACAACCGTCCTTGCAATGCTGCTGCAGGTCTCTCTCGTCCTGAATAATTTCCCTCCTTTTTTGATTAATGACTATTGACAGTTGGAAGCTGAATGAATCTCTGCTTCTTTCTCCATTCTATCTTATTTGAACTAAAAGGTTTATTTGGCCAGATTGAATTGACTGTTTAAGGCAGGACTGAGGCATGTTTTAAAGGGCTACTTAGGTGGGTGGTATAATAAGTACTGCAGGCTCACTATTAGCATTTAATTTATAGGCCCTGGGAAAATGTAGTACCACTTTACTAGGAACTTATACGTATATTAAATGTGCTAAATGGGTGTAAGCCAATATTACCATGGTTTAAGGAGTGAGCAGAAGCTCTTTAGCACTAGTTAACAGTGGTGAGGTTCACAGATTCCTAAAGCCAATGTTAAAGCTGAAATGAAGAGGCCGTCAAAAAACGAGGAGCCAGTCATGGGGAATCTCCATCATCATTTATTCTGCTCCGCCGCATTAGGGATTCTCTGAACATTCGCCAGAGAGGCTGCTTCATCTGCAAACTACTAAGCTTATATACATTTGTAATCACTTAGGAAATAGTGAAACACAATGATCTCAATAGAAAATTATAATAAAACACAAAGGTCCTTGACAAATGCAGCTATAGGAGGAAGATTTCAGACAGCTTGCCATTTCTCATTAACAATTATTGATTGGTTTCCTTCCTTTGTCACAACGTCTGCTTACACTTTAATCAAATCATTATTCACTAACCTTGACAACACAATGGGGAGTTTGTAGTATCTATAACTAATGTTATGAAAACATCTGTGCAGCGTCCACTTCCTTACCAGCTCGCAGGCCCAAGGGACAGTTTGCAAGCCTAAGTGAGAGATAAATGCTTTCCCTTAGTGATCTTTGAACTTTAAGAAAAACATTCTGCAGTTGAAGCCTTTCCTTAGGCACATACTTTAACTAACCTTTCCATGAGCCCAGCTGCACTCAGCTAAACTAGATAAGCATGTTTATCCTGGGTATAAGTTCATGTAAAGGATACAGGGAAAAGAAAAAAGCAGAAGGATGGTCTCTCTCAATCCTCCCTTTGAATGCCTCTTTTACATGGGTATTCGCTCTATCTCTATTTGCATCATCCACATAATTTCATGCTGCTCAGAGTCCATCTGGGACACCATAGCTTTACTTGCAGTAACAGGAGGCTTAGGGATACATGCTGAGATGCATGCAGGTAATACATTTTGAGAATACATACTGTTATCAATATTGCCAGACAAACAAATAGTCCTTTCAATAACCATGAGCCCCAAACCCCAAAGAAGGTCCCCAAATCATCCAGAAAGTTCTTTCCTTTGCGTGCCTCAACATTGTATGCCAATATTAAGCAGAATTTCCAATGCCTTTTACACACTTGGTTCATTATCTGGTATGTAAAGGCAGCAATCCGTTTTAATCATCCTACAGACTCCACCCTTCTCAGGTAATATCATGTCTAAAACCATCCCGTTTTGTAGAACCACGGTCCTCATAGCAAACATTTCTACAGTTAGGTTGCCCAATGCTGCTGAGGTTTAATTTATAGTTGCCTCCAGTAATTTACCCAATCGTCTTATTTGTCTGGAATTAAGGGCTACTCCCAGCATCGGTAGTATCTCCTTTCCTGGTTCACTGGCTTCTTGGGCGGCTGTATCCGTCTCGTCTTTTCTTCTCTTTCCCCTAAGTATGGAATTAGGGTATACCAATGTATGTTTTTGTAACTGTCTTTTTTGGTTGGTGTCGTATGGTAGGGAATACCCATCCTATATAACAAGAACCTCCCCAGTGTTTTGGCAATCAGGCGAATGCTCTGTCCCCACATATAAAATACATTTGTTTTACCATGTACATGGGATAGCCTAATGAAAAGGTGTTGCTTATGTTAAAGTACTGTTGACATTCACTATCTCCCACTTCTACCTTTCCTTCGTCCACTACACAGATGCTCCCCTTTAATCTCACTTTAATCCCAGAGGTACCTGAACAGGAGAGGCTGTACCATTTCATATTAAATCCAGAAATTCGCTATGATGTGTTGTATTTATGATTAAGGGTTCTTCTTCCTTATTTCCTGACCTAGCCCTATAATATTCTTATAATAATTTTATCGTGGATGGTCAAATTCTTCTCTGCTCTGTGTCAAAAGTATGGGTCTTATAAATACCAAAATGCATAGCATGATGCGTCAAATGATAGAGGCATATGTAACAAATGGGAACCCTTTTTTACCTCGGCAGGCATCTGCATACATATGCAGCAGTCTGAAACATTAATTTCTTTATGGTATGCACTAATTTATATTGTAACGTTGTCCCTGTACCCCGCTTGATGTTACTGGTGCAAATCTGTTGTCGGGGCAAGAGTCGTTACAAATTGAACTTCCTGTTTACCAGTAGGGGCCATTAGTTTAAATATCACAATTGCAACAAAAAGGGCCAAACAGAGAAAAACAATAACGAACATAACAAGAGAAGGGAAACTTAATAGTCTCTTTTTGAGCACCCTTGTATTTCTTTCCATAATTGTATATCCTTGTATTCAATGCCGTTTATTAAGTTTTGACGACACACTTAGTTTTGGATTTTTACCTTTATTCACCACATTCTTCACAATCCAGAGATTACAGTGAGACTCTGCGTCCAGTCTTTGAAGACTGTTGGTTGGACTCAATAGATTGTCTTATAGGTCTTGGACGCAAGTTATATCTGGGCTTGTAAATATGCACTGCTTGTGGTAGATCTGATATGCGCTCTGTCTGTTCTTGACACGTTGATGCAGGCGCTCTCTTCACGTGGCTTGCATTAATCCAGTTTTTAATCCCTGGTACTTCACAGCTGTGTTAGTAATCAGCAGTACCAGCAGTACCTGAGTGGGGTCCTTCCACCTGTGCTGATGACAATTGTTGCGCTGGAAGTTTTTAGTAAACATGCAGTCGCCTGGCTGGAGACCGTGTCCTTCATTCGTGGACGATGCAGGCAGGGCATCTTTCACCTGATTGTACAAAAGATTCAGGCCTAGATGTACGACCATTCCAAATTGCGACTCGCAATTTGCGCTCAATTGCGAGTCGCAAATTGCGAGTTGCAATTTGGAATGTACAACAGTGTCAAAGACACTGATTGCTATTCCCAATGGTGGTCGCAAAATGCGAGGCTCATGAATATTAATGAGCCACTCGCAATTTGCGACCCCATTGGAAATGGCTGGCCCTCCCAGGGATGGTGGCCTGCTGGGCTCAGCAGACCTCCATGTCTGGGACTGCTTGTCAATAAAGCAGTTTTTTAAAAAAATGCAGCCCATTTTCCTTAAAGGAAAACAGGATGCATTTAAAAAAAAAAAATGAAACGTTTTCGTTTAATTTTTTAAGGGCAGGTAGTGGTCCCTTGGATCACTGCCTGCCCTTAAAAAATATTTCAGAGCCAGTCACAAAGGGGAAGGGGTCCCCTGGGGACCCCTTCCAATTTGCGACTGCATTGCCACCCTCTTGAAGAGGGTGGTAATTTGCAAGTGTTTTGCGGTCGCAAAACATTGGTACATGGCTTGTGACTCGCTATTAGGAAGGGAACGCCCCTTCCTAATAGCGAGTCGCAAAACACTATTTTGCAAGTCGCAAATTATTTGCGACTCGCAAAATAGTGTTTGTACATGGCCCTATCAGAATTAGCATGCGCAAACGGGTCGCACACCCGTTTGCGCATGCTAATTCTCGTTGTACATCTGGCCCCCAGTCTTTTAATCAGGGCAATGCAGTTGTCACTCAGCGTTGCATCACCAACGTGTGCGATAGCATTTCCTTGGGGAGCCCCCCATATCGCCATCAATCTGCCAGTCACAATCTCATGAGGGCTCAATTTTGTGGAGGCATTCGGAGTAATGCGCATACTTTGAAGTGCTATGGGCAATGCATCTCCCTAAGTCAGTTCTGTCTCTGCACATATCTCTGCAATCTTTGCTTTAAAAATACCATTTCTCTTCTTCACAGAGCTAGCTGCCTGCGAATGGTACACACAATGGAACTTTTGCGTTATCGCCAGGGCCCTACATACCCACCTCCACTAAGTTATTCACAAAGTAAAAGCTTTTTTCTGATGAAATCCTGCATGGGACCCCAAATCTTGGGATCAGATCCTTCAGCAAACAATTATCCACTGTTTGTGCATCATTCTTCTTTGTAGCATAGGCCTCAATCCAGCCAGAGAACATACCACCACAAGTGCGTACTGAAATTTGTTGATGGGACCTCCAAAAAATCTATTTGTAAATGTTAGAAAGGCACCTCTGGTGCTGGAAGTGTCCTGATGTTGTGGATGTTCCCTTACCCTTATTAAATAGTGCACAAGTAACGCAATTCTGACATATGGTCTCAGCATTTTTCCAAAAGTTCCTATTATTGTCAGAATTGTGAAAGGTATCTGCACCTGGCATCGCATCCCAAATGTGCAGGGCCATGAATAGTAAGGGCCAAATTATACGGCAAAGCATTAGCCAACCTATTCGTTCTGTTAGATCCTACCCAAATCCCATCAACCTCGGTACCCTCCTTTTGCCATTCAACCTTGTCTTCATCAGTTGCTTTCTGTTGTAACAACCGGGGAGCCATGTTTATATTGCATTTTACTTATTGCGTTTGCTCTGGTTGAGAAACATACATAGTACTTGTCTCCGCTAAGGCAGTAGTTGTGGCTGTTTGATCAGCAAAAGTGTTAGCCCTAATGACATCATCGGTCACCTTCTGATGGGCAGCACATTTAATGATTGCTAATACCTTGGGCAAATCTAATGCATTGAGGAGGCGCACAATTAAGGTACCATGTTTTATTTTAGCACTGCTAGTGGTCAGAAATCCTCTTTCTTCACAAAGCCTACCAAAATTGTGTGCAACCCCAAAGGCATATTGGCTGTCAGTATAGATGTTTACTGTCAAATTGGCACTTAATTCACATGCAGGGGTGAGGGCTATTATTTCCGCTGCTTGGGCTGACAATTGTTACATTCGAACTAGTCTCTACTGCTGTTTGCAATGTAAATATGGCATAAGCTTCTCTTGTTTCTCCTGTTGGTAGTTTAAAACATGACCCATCCACCCATAAATCTGAATCTCTTTCAATAAAAGCTTTGTCTGACATATCAATTCTGCATTTAGTTTGTTGTTCTGTCACCAAAATACAATCATGCAAATCTATCATTTGATCCTCCACAGGCAAAGGCATCAATATGGCTGGGTTCAAAGAAGTACAACGATCCAAGGTAATATTGTCAGCCCGCAATAGAATCAGTCCTAGTCAGTCTGGCATTGGTCAAGTACTGTGTGCAAGTTTTATTTAATAATGTTCAACGGAGTGAGGTACAGACACATTCAATGTATTTCTTAAAACCAGACTCACTTTGTTCTACCGAGACATTTGCTACCCTCAGACAATTGGGAGGTGCTCTGGCAATGGGGTATAATATTGAAGACAGATATGCGCAGGGTCTCTTAAGACCCCCATGTTCCTATCTGAGTACTGCCAAGGCACATCCTTCTCTTTCATGTGTAAAGAGGTCAAACTCTTTAGTGTAATCTGAAATCCCCAATACTGAAGACTCACAGAGAGCCTTTTTAATTGTGTGAAAACTTTCTCTGCATCTAGGAGACAGGGTTAGTACCATCCTTTTGTTTCAGGTCTTGTAAAGGTTTTGAAATGAGGAAAACGTTGGTATCCACTGTCTGCAATACCCTGCCATTCCTAGAAATGAATGTACTTCACGTTGTGTTGTGGGAGCAGGATGTTGCATTATTGCACGAATACGTTTGGATGATATTCTCCTGTTCCCTTTAGAAATCAGGCAACCCAAATAGGACACCTGTTTTCTACAAAAATTTAATTTCTTTGGGGATGCTTTGTGACCATGGAATGCTAAGAAGTTAAGCAAATTTATAGTGGCCCATGTTCACTGTTCTTCTGTATCAGGTGCTATAAGAAGACAGTCTACATATTGTATCAATGCCACCCTGGGTTCCAAACATGTTGATCAAGATCTGCCTTTAATATTTGTGAATATATGGAGGGAGATTTAGGAGGAGTTTGAGGTGCTTGAAGAGTTTGTGCCCAAAGAAAAACTGCGACCGCTAAAGACAAAGGAGAATAAATATTGACTATCGGGGTGTAGGGGAATGGAGAAGAAAGCATTTGTCAAATCTATGACAAAAATAAGTGGCTGAAGGCAGTATGGTGGTAAGAATGGTAGGGGGGTTTGGCACCACAGGCAGTCTGGGTTTTACTATCTTGTAATCTTGCAAAGATCTTGCACTAGATGCCATTCATCAGATTTTGAGGGGTTCTTACTTCGTTTGTTGGGAGAATCAGGGAATTACACACTCTTCTCTTTGTTTCTACAAGGACTTTCTCCTTAACCAGTGCTGATATTATTTCCTGCAATACCATCTCTCCCTCCCTTGAAATATGGTACTGTGGAACTCAGGGCAACACAACATTTTTCTTCAAAACAACATGAATAGGCTCAAGATTCAATATTCTTTCCTCATCAGATTTGCTCAATGCCCAGACATCAAGTGTTACTTTGTTTCACACAATATCCGGTAAACAATCCAGAACATCAGAGTGAACTTCAGTATGATGGACACACATTTGAGATATAAAGGGATATTCATCACTGCATTCAAAGAGAACGCAGTCTGGTGTTCATTTTATGACAGCATTCATCTTTTTCAATAAATCAAGACCCAATAAATTAAAGGTACTTTTGTTAGAAACCACAAAAAATGGTAAACGTTACTGGTTGACTAATAGGACTTACAATAGCAACATTTGAAATCCCCATGGAGGTGATGGTCATCCCTGAGAGGGGTAAGTGGGTTACAGTATTAGCTGATTCTGTGGAATAAGTGACACCAGTGTCTATGAGGAACATGTAACATTTGTCTGATTTTGCCTCTTCAATCTATTTTCCTTTTGTTGTCTTTTACCTTCCTTAATCTCTTGTTCCCATTTGTCTGCCTGATCCCTCCATTCCCGTATCTTTGGATACAATTCATCTATCCAACTCCCAGCTTCTTACCTATCCCATCCTCCTTTACCCAGCCATTTGTTAATTCAGTGTCCGATGGTTCTACTAATTGTTCCTTTTCACTTGTGTGGTGCTGAGCAATGAAAAGAACATCTGTATGCGGTCGATATCCCATTTCATGCACCACCCCATTTATTGCTTTTTCCCCAAGTGCATCTAGTACTGAATCATCTCCACTTTGTAACAAATGTTGGGCTAACTCCCTCCATCTCTGAATAACTTGACGTGTCGCTCTTCTACCTGTGACACTCACCTTTTTCCGGATCCTACCTTTACCTTTTTTCCTTTTGACATCGTTCTCTGTCCCTTCATCACCTGCCTTAGTCTCACTGTAAAGAGGAGGCCTATTATCCAAAGTCCCTCTATTATTGGATCTGCCTCCTCCTCCTGTTGTAGTGCCGAAGGCTGCGCACAAAAGTCTTACTTTCTGCCAAAAAGGTTTTAGGCCAGTATTCCTTATTCTTCTGCACACTCTTGGCCTGTCTGAATTCCTGTCACTCCTGTTTCAATGTATTACATACTATTCCCTTCACCTGTTTCGCACGCTTCAGTGGCATACGTCTCCCATTCTTCAAGCAATCAAACTGTTGCAATCTATTCTTCTTTTTCCTGTCTTTTTTCACTATGCAGTGTAGTAGATACTGTTTTTTCACTAAGTCAAAGGTTCCTTCCAAAGTGAAATATAAATAAATACTGTCCTTATTATATTCATGCCATTGATTCAAAAATAAACCTGTTGATATAGAAACATTTCTCATTATTTCATGGACTGGAGACCATTCGGTGGTGAAGGCTGACTCTGGTCTAGCCTATTCCATTTGCTAAATGCTTGACCCAGTTTTAAAATTATCCTTAGGCTCTCCAAAAAATCCAAACGAACCCTGGGAACTTCAAATATTCTACTGTGGAGGACCCAGCCCCCTGAATTGAAGAAGAACCAGCTTCCCCAGGGAAACCAATCCTTTTTGATCCCTATATCTGAAAGAGACACGTTAGTGATAGATTCCTTACCTTAGAATATCCCCAGGCGTCAGACTGGATCCGGAAAGTTTTTCGTCAGCAGTACCCCTGCGCGTCGGTAGGTGGCGTCGTGCGGCTCTGCGTTCGTCGCTGGCGTCGTAGGTGCCGAGATGACGTCACGGAGACTACTTAGGCGCCACCCATGCGCGCTGACGTCAGTTCTTTCTTTTTCCGCGCCAGCAAGCGCAGATCCGGTTAAGAACACATACCTTAGTCATTTTTTTACTAATTTCTTTTTGGGACTTTGTCCTACTTCTTTTGAGGCTTGACTCCTGGTGCCACGTATGGATGCCTCAGTTTCAATCTTGCGGGGCCTGCCGCCGTACAAGGTCGGTGGCTGCCCCCATGGCGTCTGTTTCTACTGTCTGGAGCGCGACCATGACTTCTGGTCATGTTCCGACTGTCTGGCCATGGCTCCGAAGGCTTTGCGGGAGCGGTTCCGAAAGCTGCTGGAGGCCCGACAGTCGTCTCCGCGCCGTTCGACGCCCAGGGGTCGGTCGAGGGACCGACCGCAGAGCCATCATCATCGCTCCTCGGGGTCCGCGTCTTCGCCCTCGGAATCGGGTAAGAGACTTCACAAGTACCAGTCGAAGAAGCGCGTACGCTCTCCGACCTCCCCCCCGTCGGTCTCCAGACGCGGACGAGGGGGCTAGGGGTCCTTCCCCCACGGCTCCGTTGGAGCCTGTGAGTCCCGCGGTCTACCCGCCCTACCGGGTCCGTCGAAGGCTCCGGCCCAGGTGCAAGAGTGTCTTGCCGCCATGGGCTGCCTTTTCAGGCCTAGGGCTCCCGCCGGCGCGCCTTCGGGCCCAGCGGTCCCTATTAAGGGCCCTTGCTTGCCACCGGCTCCGCCGCTGGCGCCGCCAGCGGCTCCGGCGCCGCAAGGTCCTCCGCCGGCTGCTCCGGCGCCGCAAGGTCCTCCGCCGGCGGCTTCGGCCCCGGCGTCGCAAGGTCCTTTGCCGGCGGCTCCGGGCGCGGCGCCGCAAGGTCCTCCGCCGGCGGCTCCGGCCCTGACGCCCCTTGCGGCTCCATTCCCGGCGCCGCACTGAGTTCCGTCCCACCTCCTACTTGGGACATGGAGCCGGATCGGCGCCGTTCCCGGCGCCGTTCGAGCGGAAGACTCAGAGGATGCAGGTGGCCTTGGCCTCTCCTCTGCGCCTGGGTTTGTGTCTCCTCCCACTGTCATGGAGGAAGGCGCCACATACACTGTGGTGCTCCGTAGAGCAGCTCAGGCTCTTGGCCTTACCCTGCCTACTGTTACCCTCAAACCTAACCTCCTTACTGCAGTGCTTCAGCCGGCGGCAAGTTCTCTGGAACCTCTGCTTCCGTTCAATGAGGCCTTAACGGATGTCTTGATGGGTACCTGGTCTGGGCCAGCCACAGGGGTCCCTGTGGATAAAAATGTGGCCACACGTCACCGCCCGGCACCGGGTGACCCTGCCTTTTTGACGACTCCTCCGACACCGGAGAGCCTGGTCATTCAGGCTTCCACTTCCCAAACAGAGCTTGGCAAAAGGTTGTTTTCCTCTGCCAGCCTGGGGCTGCGGTCGGTCAACACTGCATGCCTCTTGGGCCGCTATTCTCACGCTGTGTGGGACACGGTGGCGCAAACTCTGCCCCAGTGCCCTGAAGAGGTTCGGGCTGTGCTTTCCCAAGCTGTTGCAGAGGGGAAAGATGCCGCGAAGTTCACAATTCGGTGTGGGTTGGACACCGCCGACTCTTTGGGAAGAGCCATCTCCACCACAGTGTCCTTGCGGCGACATGCCCGGCTGCGGTCCACGGGGTTTTCGGGGGATGTCCAGAGTTCCCTCATGGACATGCCTTTTGATGGTACTCGCCTTTTTGGCGATAAGGCAGACAGTGCGCCCGCCCGGCCACGTCTACTTTTCGTTCCTTTCGTGGCCGCGGCAGGGGCGCCTCTACACGTCCGTTCAGCCAAAGGCCTGCGCAGAACCAGCCTGAGCGCGGCCGCGGGCGTGGTGGCCGCCGTGGCGGCACAGGGGGCCAGCGTGTGGGTAACCCACCTCCGCTCCCTCAGCATCCGCCTCAAAGCCTTCCTATTCCGTGCTTTGGGGTGCACCCCACGCCGGTGGGCGGCAGGATTCAACGTCGCCTCCCCCACTGGCGCTCTGTCACTTCGGACAGCTGGGTGCTACAAATTGTCCGAAGGGGCTATTCCCTCCCCTTCGAGTCTGCCCCCCCCCGTCCATGCCGCCTCAGTTCCACCGCATGTCGGGGGATCACTTAGCGCTTCTCCGACAGGAAGTCACAGCCCTCTTGGCCAAGAGGCCCATCGGGCGCGTTCCTGGGCCAGACGTAGGACATGGTTGTTATTCCCACTACTTTCTGGTCCCCAAAAAGGACAAGGGGGGCTTGCGCCCCATCTTACACCTCCGGAACGTCAATCGCTTCCTCCGGACAGAGACGTTCAAGATGTTGACTCTGGCTCAGGTCTTGGCTGCTCTCGACCGTGGAGACTGGATGGTAGCGTTGGACTTGCAGGACGCATATTTTCACATTCCCGTCCTGCCGGCCCTCTGGCGTTCCCTGCGGTTCACGGTAGGCCAGGAGCATTTTCAGCTTACCGTGCTCCCCTTCGGCCTTACAAGCGCCCCTCGGGTGTTCACGAAAGTCATGGCGTTGTTTGCAGCTCATCTGCGCAGGTCAGGGGTGTCAGTCTTCCCCTATCTCGACGACTGGTTGTTGACGGCGGGCTCGCCCCAGGCAGTCGTCACCCACCTTCAGACTACGGCGACCTCCGGCAGTTGCTGGGGTTCTCCATCAGCGTGCCAAAGTCGCACCTGAGTCCTTCTCAGACGCTCCCCTTCATCGGAGCGGTTCTGGATTCCACGCAGTTTCGGGTTTATCCTCCGAGCAGCGAGTCCGGGATATTCAGGCTATGATTCCGATCTTTCAGCCTCTATCCCGGGTTTCAGTCAGGATGACCCTCCGGCTCCTGGGCCTGATGGCCTCCTGCATTCTGCTAGTGCAACCTACCAGGTGGCATATGCGGGCTCTGCAGTGGGACCTGAAGTTCCAGGGGGCACAGCATCAGGGCAACCTGTCCGATCTTGTCCAGATCTCGGAGGGCACTGCACAACAATTGCAGTAGTGGCTCAGGTATCGCGATTGGGTCAATGGCAGATCCCTCTCCCTTCCCCAACCGGAGCACACAGTGGTGTCGGATGCGTCCCTTCTGGGATGGGGGCGGCCACTTGGGAGAGGCGGAGATCAGAGGCCTCTGGTCTCCGGCGGAGTCCCGGCTCCATATCAATCTTTTGGAGCTTCGGGCGATCCGACTTGCACTCAAGGCATTCCTTCCCTCTGTCCGGGGAGGTGTAGTGCAGGTGTTCACGGACAACACCACCGCCATGTGGTATTGCAACCAACAGGGCGGGGTGGGGTCGTGGACCCTATGTCAGGAGGCTCTGCGCCTCTGGACATGGCTGGTACATCAAGGCATTACCTTGGTGGTTCAACACCTGGCAGGTTCTCTGAACGCCAGGGCCGACGAACTCAGCCGCCGGTGCTTGATGGATCACGAATGGCGTCTGAACTTGGACGTGGCGCAAGGTCTCTTTCTGCAGTGGGGAGAGCCTTGGTTAGATCTATTCGCCACCGAAAAGAACGCGCAATGTCATCAGTTCTGCGCGTTGGAATTTCCAAGACGGCACTCGCTGGGCAACGCTTTTCGTCGCGAGTGCAGCTGCGGTCTGTTGTACACCTTTCCGCCTATACCACTTCTGCCCAGAGTGCTGAAGAAGATTCGGCGCGACCGGGCCCAAGTCATCCTTGTGGGTCCGGATTGGGCACAAAGATACTGGTATCCCGAGCTCCTCAACATGGCGATCGATCCCCCTATCCAACTGCCTCTTCGGAAGGATCTTCTGTCGCAGCAGCAGGGGACGGTTCTCCACCCGAACCTGTCCAGCCTCCACCTCCATGCGTGGAGATTGAGCGGCGACAGTTCACAGCTTTCGATCTTCCTCCCAAAGTCTGTGATGTCATTTGGCAGCCAGGCGTCCCTCCAATAACATGGTATACGCCTGCCGGTGGAACAAGTTTGTGGCATGGTGCACAGCGGAGTCTGTGGATCCCCTTTCTGCCCCTCTTTCTGAGGTCCTTCTGTTCCTACTATCCTTGGCCCAGCAGGGCTCTGCTCTGGGCACTGTCAAAGGTTATCTTTCGGCCATCTCCGCCTTTCTCCGGCTTCCAGATCAGCCTTCTCTCTTTAAGTCCCCGGTTGTTAACCGTTTCCTGAAAGGCATTACACACACGTTTCCTCCCGTGTCTTTCATAATGCCTCGATGGGACTTAAATCTTGTCTTGACCTATCTGATGTGCGCTCCCTTCGAGCCCCTTCATAACTGTCCTTTACGTCTTCTGACTCTAAAGACGGCTTTCCTGGTAGCTATCACCTCTGCCAGAACAGTGAGTGAGCTGCAGGCTCTTTCTTCTAAACCTCCTTTCTTTTCTGTTCATCCGTACAAGGTGGTTTTAAGGACCCGTCCTTCTTTCTTGCCAAAGGTTGTCACGCCCTTCCACATCGGGCAGACCATCACTTTGCCCACCTTCTTTTTGCCTCCGCTTCCTTCAAAAGAGGAAGAGAGGCTCCATCGTCTGGACCCAAAACGTGCGCTCTCGTTCTACCAAAAGCGCACACAACAGTTCCGGGTGGATGACCAGCTCTTTGTTGGCTACGTGGGCGCCACAAAAGGTCGGGCCGTGCATAAACGCACCATCTCTCGGTGGGTCGTTTTGTGCATCAAAGCATGTTGCTCGTTGGCTAAAAAGGAGCCTCCTGTGGGGCTGCGTGCCCATTCTACCAGGGCAACAGCAGCCACTACTGCCTTGGGATGCGGCGTTCCCTTGCAGGATATTTGTCAGGCAGCCACGTGGGCCTCGCTGCACACATTTACCAAGCATTACTGCCTTGACAGTGAAGTCCGGAGAGACGGCTTCTTTGGCCGTTCTGTTCTCCGTGACTTTCTGGTGTAATCTATTCGCAGACCCACCACTGGGGTTGGTATTGCTGGGGTATCTATTCTAAGGTAAGGAATCTATAACTAACGTGTCTCTTTCAGATGCACAAGTTACTACTTGTGTAACGATATATCTGTAAGAGACATTAGTTAGTGATAGATTCCTTACCGCCCCACCCATCCTCCCCGTTCTGCGAACTGATTCTAGGGTTAAGGTCATCCCTTTCAGGGTCCTAGTTTCATGGCACCAGTGGTCAGTTTCTTGCATGGCTCTGCGTTCCTGGCGCGGAAAGTCGTGTACAGAACTGACGTCAGCGCGCATGGGTGGCGCCTAAGTAGTCTCCGTGACGTCATCTCGGCGCCTACGACGCCAGCGACGAACGCGGAGCCGCACGACGCCACCTACCGACGCGCAGGGTTACTGCTGACGAAAAACTTTCCGGATCCAGTCTGACGCCTGGGGATATTCTAAGGTAAGGAATCTATCACTAACTAATGTCTCTTACAGATATATCGTTACACAAGTAGTAACTTGTGCATCAGTGCCTCTCTGTCTCCTTTATCCTGTTTGCTACCCTTACCCAATGACTAGTTTCTCAATAGTTCATTGGGATGAAGCATGGGTCATTCACCTTGTGTAAGGGTTGCTCAGCTAGTCCCCCACATTTGCTGACTCAGGAAATCAGTCCCATTGTTGAGGTGCGCACTTTGGGATTTAGAGAGGTCCATGCTGCCCCCTTCACTGCGGTGCTGACATCCAACTAGACTGGCCCCTCTTCATCCCCGTACGGGTTACCAATTGTTAAAGCTGAAATGAAGAGGTCTTCAAATAACAGAGGAGTCAGTCATGGGGAATTTCAAGCATCATTGATTCTGCTCCGCTGCAGCAGGGAGTCTCTGAGCATTCGCCAGAGAGTCTGCTTCAGCATAACAACTACGCAGCTTATATACATTTGTAATCACATAGGAAACAGTGAAAAACATTGATCTCAGCAGAAAATAATCATAAAACACAAAGGTCCCTGAGAAATGCAGATGTAGCTGGAAGATTTCAGACCGCTTGCCATTTATCATTGACAATAGTTGATTGGTTTCCTTCCTTTCTCACAACTTCTGGTTGCACTTTAAACAAACTATTATTCACTAACCTTGACAACACAATGGGGAGTTTGTAGTATCTATAACTAATCTTAGAAGAACATCTGTGCAGCGCCAGCTTCCTTGCTGGCTCTCATGCTCTAGTGACAGTTTACAAGACTAAGTCAGAGATAAACACTTTCCTTTTGTGATCTTTGAACTGGAAGGAAAACATTCTGCTGTCGAAGCCTTTCCTTAAGCACATAATTAATCAAACCTTCCCATGAACCCAGCTGCACTCAGCAAAAATAGATAAAAATGATTATCCCTGCAACCAGTTCATATAAAGGACACAGCGAAGAGAAGAGAAAAAAACAATATTGAGAAGGATGATTTTTCTCAACAACAAAAAGAATTTCAGCAAACAGGAGGGGAGAAGGCAAAACGTTTTGGAGGAAGACCACATTAGGTGTAACAAGAAGCTAAAGCACTGATGCACTTGTCTGAAACAGTCACTGGTACTCTCAATTTGGGTAGAAATAGATTTAAGTAAGGGTTTTAAATCACACTCAATTTTTAGAGAAATAGATTTAATTTAGGTTCTTACATCAATTACCCATTCTTGCAACAGTGAATTCATCCAAATAGTTTGTTCTTCCTCGTGGATTATTAAGGGAGTTGTGAATTTATAGTATCTCATAGAGATTGAATGGACATTTATTGCATAGAAAATGTTCGCATCCATAGTAATCCAACCCATCTCTTCAGCCTTCACTGACTTTTTTTTATAATGGCTTATTATTGTTGTATGGGGTGATTTTACATCTCTATGTAAGTGTCCTTGTCATGTATTTATCTAATTACTTCTTCTGCACAGTGTGTTCAGTTCATAATGACTAAAGTTCTTCTTCATCTTCTATTTTTTTTATAAACAACTTTATTGATATTTTGGTAACAAGCTTAGCCACATCACTGCCATTCATTACTGGTCACCATCATAGCCATCAGAAGTAAAGCACAGAGTACAGTCAGCAGTACAAAGTCTACTCGGTAGAGTTCATATGGAGACAGTCCCAACAAATTTATAACAAAGACCAAGCCCAAAATGTTCCCACCATTTGCTCCAAAATATTTCATGCTTTTTTGGGCAGCCTCTATTTTCATATACTGCCTTTTCTTGCATCATACACCATTCTACTCCCCTGCGCCTCATCTGCTATTTTAAATACCAATTTGAGATTAATTGCCAACTTTTTAATAATCTGATTTCTTTAGAGTCTTACTTATATTATACATAATCATTTTAAGTTCCTTAAGATAAATGTTACAATGATATCCAAGTTTTTACAATTCACATTTTAATGGAACCAGCCTTTACTTTCAAATTCTTTATATGAAGGCTCCACTTTCTCTATGGTGTTTATGAAAAAGATTGGGGCCTTTATATGGAACACTCTGCAACGCCACCGACACTTCAAATCTGTTCACCTCAAATGTCTGTTTTCTACCAAAGCTTTTAAGCATATGATTAGCACAATGCAATCCATGCCGAGCCACAAAGTGACAAAGCCTTTTGACGTTTGTACAGCGATGACTTTAAGCATGGGATTAGCAAGTGGCATCCACTCCGAGCTGTAAAATGACAAAAGCCTTCTACCACTCACTTGGTGCTGGCTGCTAGCGGGGGTTAGCTGCAGACGTATCATGATAAAATATTACTTTACATTTAACAAATCTAAATTCACTGAAAAAAACAAAGGGTAAAGTGGAGATATACGTAAGTATGTTATTAAGATTGTAACGTACATTAAAAAAACCTTAGAAATTCACTGAAAAAACAGGTTAAAGTGGATTTATATGTAGACCGTCTAATAATTAAAAATACAATTTTAAAACCAAAAAAAAACACTGAAACTCACCAGTTATACTTAACTTACACAAATATGATGCACCACTTATCACATCACCTATTACATATGTTGATGTCTGAAATCTATGAGGGTGCTGGGCCCTTGCAGATTGTGTTCTCATGTACCTCTAAACCTTTGATTTTGTGTTGCAAAAAATAGTATTGGTCACTGCTGCAAATGTAATCCTTTTTTAAATATTCTGGGTTTCTCAGCTCAAATATTGTACTTAGATAAGTAAACTACTAAAATGTCTTCTGTCTGGCCATCAAACCCACTTGTACTTGCACCCTTTCTTTTAGTTCACTTGATTTTGCTTTGACACTTAGGGGCCGATTCCGATTCGGGCCGGAAAACGTACCGACCGAGTCGGAGCCGGAATAAATACCGACCGACACGTACCGGTGCAGCCCGACCCGCAAAGTACGATGAAAAGCATGCTAAATCCGACCGACTCGTACGGAACACAAGCCGAACGACCGAGCCGCGCGGAAAACATCCATCCGGCCGGAAAAGCACGCGAATCGAACCGACCGACACGCACCAGGAAGAATCCCGAGCGAAACGTACCCGCGAACTCCGACCCGCCAAGTACGATGCAACGCGTGGAAAACACGACCGAGTCGCACGGAGCCCAAGCCGCACGACCGACACGCATTCAAAACTGCGAGCCGAAGCAACCCAAAACCCCGCGACCGACGCGTACGCAGCACAGAAAACAGCACAAACACAGCGTGAACGAATCGGATAGGTTCGCACGAGACAACTGGAGGGTCCTACTCGGTCACAAGAACGTCTCCTACATGCACAAAAAGAACCAAGGGAAAAAAAACACAAAAAAGGCCAAACAAGCTATCACAAAGCAAATAAATACTGGGGGGAAACAGGGAACAAAGACACACCCACAACTCCACCCATATAAAGGACACAAATCCCTACCATGATCCCTTGCAAATTCAAATTACCTGCCAGCACTCAACACCAACAGACAGCAACCACACACACACTCACAGCTCATCCATCACACAAGCCACACACCAGCAGCACCACAACAAATAGCACCCTCACATACACCCAGCAAAACACACACTCACACACCCTCCCTTGCACACCAACACACACATCACACACCAGCACCACCCAACACCATGCCCCCAAAGAAGAATCACAAGTTCCTAGATAGTGAATTGGAAGTCCTGGTAGATGAGATCCTCAGGGTAGAGCCACAGCTGTTTGGCACATTGGTCCAACAGACACCCATGGCGCAGAAAACCAAGATGTGGGAGAGGATCGTCGACAGGGTGAACGCACAATCACCATGTTTGCGCACAAAGGTAGACATCCAGAACAGGTGGTATGACGTGCGCAGGAGGGTCAAGGAGCTGTTGAAGAAGGACTACATCTTGAGCCAACACACCGGCAGTGGCCCTCCTGCCAAACCAGTATACCTCAGGCCCTGGGAGGAGAAGGTGCGGGCCAACCTACCACCAGTGAGCGTCTATGGACTAGAAAACATCCCAGAGCCTGGTGAGTACACAACAACTGTACACAATACACACACATCACTGTCAAGGGGAGAGTCAAACCATGCACCCTTAGCAAATACACACCAACCAAAACAGATCATCCCAAAATGTGTATGTCAGCCAGATAAACACAATACATGCCAGCTCATAGTGAAATGTAACTGTGTCATGACATGTACAAACCTAACAACAAATACAGCTAGGCAGTGGCACAAATATAACCAACAAACACAGTCAGACATGTAGCCACCACCACAACACCACCTCACAGAGAAGCTCACTGAAAGGAAGGAATACTGTGTATGCTGGGCAAGTCAGTGTAGCCAATAGCATCATGGGAGTGGTAGTCACAGAAATTGCCCACCCTCACAATGCGCACATCAACACCACCATGAACCATGCCCACATCACAGGCAGTGCAAAACAACTGACAAGATGGCTGACACAGGCTACTGCTGTGGGGAGCACAAGGCCCTGCTGGCAACTGTGCACCAACCAACAGCAGGACACCACTGACTGACATCCTGAAAGACAACTTGCACTCCCTGCAATGGAAGCACGTTCCATGGTGGGATATCTGGCTGGGTGGGAAGGAGGACTCACAGCACTGACCATAGTCACCAGCAGCTCCACCCACACACCCCTAACACAAACTACACACAACTCACCTGGGAGAAAGCATTGCCTCACACACCAATCAAATATCCCACAAAGAACCACAACCCTGGGTCATGCAGTGTGAAGCACAGGGACACACATGGGACTTGTAGCAAAACAAACCCCAGGATAACACTGTCAGCCATCTTGTCAGCACAGGCACACAACCCCACAGGGAAGCTGAGTCAAAAGGAAGGAAGCATGGGCATGCTGGGAAGGGGGTGGAGGCAAAAGCATGATGGGAGTGGTAGTCACAGCCCAACATCCCCCACCCACATGGCCCAGCAAGAACACACCCAAGCATGCACACCTCACAGGGAGTCAAAAGCCACTTCAAAGATGTCTGACACGGGTGCTCTGTTGTGGGGAGCACAAGGCCATGCTGGGAACTGGCCAACAACCAACAGCAGGACACCACTGTCAGCCATCTTGCCATTGCTGTCACACCCACACACAGTGAAGTACACTCAAAAGGAAGGAAGTATGGGCATGCTGGGAAGGGGGTGGAGGCAATAGCATGATGGGAGTGGTAGTCACAGCTCAACATCCCCCCATGGCCCAGCAAGCTCACACTGAAGCATGCACACCTCACAGAGAGTGGAAAGCCCCATCAAAGATGTCTGACACTGGTGCTCTGTTGTGGGGAGCACAAGGCCATGCTGGGAACTGGACAACAACCAACAGCAGGACACCACTGTCAGCCATCTTGCCATTGCTCTCACACCCACACACAGTGAAGTACACTCAAAAGGAAGGAAGTATGGGAATGCTGGGAAGTGGGGTGGAGGCAATAGCATGATGGGAGTCATAGTCACAGACATAGCTCACCCCCACAACTGTCCCATCAACACCACCCTGAACCATGCACACATCACAAGGAGTGGAAAACAACTCACAAGATGGCTGACACTGGCTACTGCTGTGGGGAGCACAAGGCCCTGCTGGCAACTGTGCACTAACCCACAGCAGGACACCACTGACTGACATCCTGAAAGACAAATTGCACTCCCTGCAATGGAAGCAAGTTCCATGGTGGGATATCTGGCTGGGTGGGAAGGAGGGCCGGATGTCAACCAAATACAACCAATGCAGACCATGTACACACCCCAACATTCACATGGAAATGCCCAAATAATGCAGGACAATGTGCTACACCAATATCAACCCCTGACTGTGACAACTTAGGACAATGCAATGTACAGGCCCGCATCCAGAGGCACAGTCACAACTGTCAGGTGTGTCAACCATTGATGCCTGCAGAAACATAACATACATTGTGTGTGTCTCCCAAAAACAGGTGATGATGGGGACACAGCAGCAGACGCTGAGGAGTCCCCGTCCCAGGCTCAAGAGGATACGGAGCTCACTGGTGTGGAACAGCCTCTGCCGTCCTCGGATGAAGAAGACCAACCTGGCACCTCCGGAGCAAGTCATCATGCAGCACCAGCAGGACCACCAGCTGCACCCCTGCACCCACCCCTCCAACGACTGTCAACACACATACCACCCCTGCCGACATGGAAAGACCAAGGAGCACCACCACCACCAGCACAGGGACCCTGGACCAACGTGGGGCCATGGACACCAACACCACCAACAACCCCCAAGGGGGCCCAGGGTCACCTGTGCGTGCCACCTCAGGTACTGCACGTGTCGCCAGGGGGGGTGGGAGGGGTGGGAGACACAGGTCACTGATCGCAGAGGGGTCTGGACTGCATGATGACCCACAACTGGCACGCATAGCCGATGCGTACCAGTCCAGCACCGGAGAGCTCAGCCAGGTAGTGGGGCTCCTCAGGGACATTAAACAGCAGCAGGCTGCCCATCATGCCCGCTTGGACTCACACATGTCCCGCGTGGAGTCCAAGTGGGACACACTGCAAGAGATGACGGCGGTGCATAGGGACATATTACAATGCCTCCGCCAGGTGAGCAGCAACCAGTCAACACCTCCCTGTGTGCCCACAACATCTGGTGCTGAAACAACTGCAACTGCCACAGGGAGGGAGGATGACTCTGGCGGAGAGTCCCCTGCACCGCAGCAGCCTGCACTTGAGGGTCCCCCCAAAGAAGAGGGGCCGTCCGAGGAGGGGCAAGTGAGAGGCCGATGGCCATGTGCAACCCCCAGGAAGCCAAAACCTGTTCTGGATAATCACCTTTGTGCGCAAACTGTTCACCCTGTTGACTGCAACACAACTCTCCCACATGACATGGGGAGCTCAAGTTGGACCAATGTCTCAGATGACTGTGGACTTTACTCTGGACATTTCTGCTACCAGGACTTCCAAATCATCTAGGAACTTTGGATTACAATCACAATGTACAGCACCCACCATCCTGTGCACTATACTCACACATGTATGTCAATAAACTCACTAATACACCATACTTGCCTCTGTTGTGATTCCTACGTTGTCTCTGAAGTGGCGATGATGATCTGGGAAATGACACTGTGCATGCTAACTGCTACAGCAAGTACAACACCGGCATGTGAGTCATGGCGACGTCACACATATGAGGGAGGCACACCACCAGGGCTACACAACACATACACACCATGGCCATCTGACTCATCGCCTACACTGATGTTGCCAGGAAATACGTTGCATTGCACAGACCCAACACCTATTCACAGTCTGTGTTAACTAGCCCACTGGTGCAGTAAGCAAATGTCAGTCAGATGTGTGACCACAGACAATGCACATCACAAAGTGAAGCACAGGTTTATTACACATTTGCAACATGTTGTAACCACCACAGATGCAAGGTAATCCCACCTGGCAGCGGGCACACAGTCAACAAGTGTAGAAGGAAGGAAGTCCATGGGTGTGGTGCACATCACCTGTAGGGACACGACAGCTACCACCCTGGAAGTCGAATCACGGTGTCGGGGATCACAGTTGACCAAACGACTCTGAAAGTACCCTGTGAAGGACAGAAATGACACACAGTCAAAAGCACTGAAGAACAGGACAGAACTGCAATACTCATGCCCAATACATGTCACAAGATACCCACCCAGAACCAAGTTAGCATGTCAACACTGTTGGGGAGTACAGACTACCTGTAAGGACACATCGCTACACGCATACAGTCATGTAGCACATGCACACACTCAAACAGCACCAGAGCACCACCAACACATATCATGCAAACTCACATCAGTTACATGACATCTCTGGATACTTACATTCAGCTGAAGAAGTTGGTGATGAGCTGTGTGCGGACATCACCATCACCATCATCATCATCACTGGCATCGTGGTCCAGGCCAGGATCCTCCACAGGTGGCGGACGTTGGTCATCGTCATCCAGGATGAGAGGCAACTCCTTCCGCACTGCCAGGTTGTGTAGCATGCAGCAGACGATGACAATCTTGCACACCTTTGCCGGGGCATATGGGAGGGACCCTCCTGTCTTGTCCAGGCAGCGGAAGCGGCTCTTCAGGAGACCAAATGTCCGCTCAATCACTCTCCTCGTCCGACCATGTCCCTCATTGTAGCGCATCTGGGCTGGTGTCACAGGGTTCCTGAGGGGCGTCAGCAACCACGGCATGTTGGGATATCCGGAGTCACCTACATACAGACAATTGCACATTAGCTGAGTTGGAAAAGAGGGTGGAACACTACATTGCAGAACACACACAATGGTACAAAGTCAGTACACACCAACAAGCCAGGCACGCTGGTTCCGCATCTGTGACATCATCCTCGGGATGCGACTACTCCTCATCACGTAGGCATCGTGTGCAGAACCGGGGAAACGGGCACACACGTGTGAGATGGTCATATCTGCAAGACAGACCACCAGTGCATTGACCGAGTGGTAGTGCTTGCGGTTCCTGTATGCCTGCTCCTGGGCCTGTGGTGGTACCAAAGCCACATGTGTCCCATCAATGGAGCCAATGACATGCGGCATCCTCCCCAGGGCATAGAAGTCACTCTTCACGCCAGTCAGTTGCTGGAGTCTAGGGAAATAGATGTACTGGTTCAGGTATATCAACATAGCCTCCAATACATCGCGGAGCACACGGCTGAACATGGTCTGTGACATCCCACCAGCAGTCGCCAGAGTGTGTTGAAAGGTACCGGTGGCAAAGAAGTGTAGGGCTGCCATCACCTTCACCTTGGGGGTCAGCGCTGTAGGATACGGCCGGCCAGGTTGCAGGTGTGGTGCCAAGCGCACTGCCAAATCATCAATCAGCTGCCTGGTGAAGCGGTACCTTCGGATGCTCTCACGTTCCACCATCGTCGCCAGGTCAGGGAATGGTCTATGGACAGCTGGTGCCCTGCAGTGCATAGGTGAAGAAAGAAAGATTGTCAGTCACCCCACATATGTGGCATTGAACACACTCAATATCACATGATACATCATTATGAGGCACAAGTACATGATGTGTGCAGTTCCGTAAGGACATGTATGGCACATACATGGCCAACATCCAACATCACAGTTCAACAAGTGGCATCAATACGTCCCAGGTTGTGCCATTGGGTATCATGAGGACGTGTCACATTTCCCATCTCCTGCTGCCACGTTACAAACACACCCCACAGTGACATGTGAGGACAGATGTGCCCCAGGCATCACAGCCCAACGACAGGTAGATTCCCAGGGACCCTGTATTGCCACATGGACACTGGCATGACATGGCGTATCATGTATACACCACAGCAAAACAACCATGACCCCCACAGGTAGTGGTCCCTGTTGCCTCGGCAGGACAGACATGGACGTCTGTGACACACACACGCACAACATCAAAGTCCATGCACAAACAACGTGGATGTGGAGACTGTCTCCCATTGTGCACATGAATTCAGAGACATTGTAAACACAACATGCACACAGACTGCGGAGGACCATCACTATTGTGCCAATGGGTCAGCCTGGGTTAAACATACCGTCCCACATGGGACTCAGGGGGCATGTGACATGACATACACATACACCACCGTGAAATGTGACCATGCCACATGCTCAGATATGAACAGTTGCACATCACAGTGGTCATGTACACGAAACACCAAGGATACTGTCCCCATGAACACGTGCACAGCCTGGGGGTGGCTGCCCCAAGTGACACCCACAGAACAACATGTTCACCCCCATACACGGAATCGGTAATGCAGCCTTACATGCCTTAGGATACAGTTTGGACAGGCTGTGGTGTTGTAGGTGTGCCCCTCACTCCCTGGGAAGTATATGTGGCTGGCATATGTTCATCTGTGACAGGCATGGTGACATATGCCAGTGACATGTACAGGGACGCGTTGGACAGCAATGGACCGATCGGTGCGCACACATTGGCCATTGCATTCAATGTGTGCTGGTACGCGTTGTATTCGCAATGCGCGTTGGACAGCAATGGACCGATCGGTGCGCACACATTGGCCATTGCATTCAATGTGTGCTGGTACGCGTTGTATCCCGGGTACGCGTTGAACAGCAATGGATCGATCGGTGTGCCCGGCCGGCCATTGCAATCAATGTGTGCAGGTACGCGTTGTATCCCGGGTACGCGTTGAACAGCAATGGACCGATCGGTGTGCCCGGCCGGCCCATTGCAATCAATGTGTGCGGGTACGTGTTGTATCCCGGGTACGCGTTGAACAGCAATGGACCGATCGGTGTGCCCGGCCGGCCCATTGCATTCAATGTGTGCGGGTACGCGTTGTATCCCGGGTACGCGTTGAACAGCAATGGACCGATCGGTGTGCCCGGCCGGCCCATTGCATTCAATGTGTGCGGGTACGCGTTGTATCCCAGGTACGCGTTGAACAGCAATGGACCGATCGGTGTGCCCGGCCGGCCCATTGCAATCAATGTGTGCGGGTACGCGTTGTATCCTAGGTACGCGTTGAACAGCAATGGACCGATCGGTGTGCCCGGCCGGCCCATTGCATTCAATGTGTGCGAGTACGTGTTGTATCCCGGGTACAGCGTTGAACAGCAATGGACCGATCGGTGTGCCCGGCCGGCCCATTGCAATCAATGTGTGCGGGTACGCGTTGTATCCCGGGTACGCGTTGAACAGCAATGGACCGATCGGTGTGCACCCATTGGCTATGGCCTGGCCTGGCAACGGACGCGTTTTCAAATTTTGAACGAGTCTGATGCTGGAAATTCAGTTGGTCACCCACAACAATGTTGCAAATTCATGGGTGTCATGAAGTTGAACTTTTGAAGGATGCTGTGGGCGTGTGTAAGTGGTGCAATTCCATGGATTGGCCAGATTCAGAAGATGCTAACGACTTGGACCTATCACTTTGGACACATGGGACAGTAACTGCCTCTGCAGCACACATATAATGCTGGCTGTTCCCCTGAGAGCTCACTTGCCTGCACTACATGCTCCAGGACGACATCTGCCACCACCACTGCTGCTGTATCTGCACCCTCTGGACCCTGCAATGGCACGTACTGTGGAGAGAGCCCCAGCCTTCAGCACTGAGGAGAACCAGGCCCTGCTGGACAGCCTCCTTCCACAGTACAGCAAGCTGTATGGGAAAGCAGGGGAGCAGGTGAGTGTTCTGTCCACTGCCTTCCTAAATGTGCATGTTGTCTGACTAGCAAGGCTAACAGTCTGCACGCCACTGGCTAGCAGGCTCGCTGAGTAGTTGTCACCCCCATAGTGTGTAGTTACATGCACTGGACAGGTATAGTGCAGTGACAGTGCATTTAAACAAGGTTTTACTTCCCAAGCAATGATACCATGTAGTTACTGCTGGCATACTGTCCATGGCCATCGTTGCACTGCCTGTGTACATCATGTGCCCCTGTGATTGAGACATGTATACACAACTGTGTAATGCACGGATATGTTGCATGTGTAGTAATAGCATTCTCACTTTGTCTTCCTCACAGGTTGATGCCCACCAGAAGCAGAAGATATGGCTGACCATCGTCCGGGCAGTGAGATCCGTGGGGGACTACAAGCGCCGGATCCGCAACTGCCAGAAGAGGTAGCAGGACCTTCGGGGCTGGACCCGGAGGATCGCACGGGTCCAGCTGAAGCTGTCGCCTCCTCGCAGGAGGGGCGGACACCGGACCCTGACCCCCACATGCTCAGGATCCTGGCGGTGGTCTTCCCTGATCTGGATGGGCAGCTGAAGGCCAGGGAGCAGCACGGAGGGGGTGAGTCCATGACTGCATTGTGTACTCTGTCTGCCATGCTATGTGCCCTCCTCTGGCCTGGTTAAACTTCCACAGCACATCAGTCATGTGGTCCAGGACCCATGTCCCTCGATTGTGCACTGCCCACTCCTCATCTGATAGCCAGGTGTGGCCCTTGCAGTCAGGGAATTGTGTCACTTGGGTACTGTGTCCTTGCAGTTTGCTTGACTCAAGGTGGGGGACAGCATCTATTCCCCTAACTGTGGTGGGGATCATGGGTGGGTCCATTGCTTACACAATGCCTGTGTTCTGCCATGTAATCTGCATGTTACTTTGATCTGTGGTCCAATTGCTGAGCTGATCCACCACATGTGCCTGGGGTAACTGGCACACACCCAAGCTGCGGGTGGGAACAATGTTTGGGCCCCAGGAGTGTGTATATTACGTGTGTCACACATACTTAGCCAGCTGCCTACTGTCCAGGGTTCATCCCTCAATCATGTGGGGCAGGACAGTCATGCCTACTCCAGGCCATGCAATGCACTCTGTACTCACACTCCCGTGTATCAGCTGACACGTTGTGCTCAGTGATATGTCCCCTCAGGTGTCAGCCTCTGTGTCAGTGTGCTGTGGCTTCGATGTCAGGACTGCTGGGGTGTTTATCGGTTGGGGCTCAGCATGCCACCGGAGATGTGACCATAGGAGACGATACTTGTGTGACACATAGGTGTTTGAACACCTGACCGTGCAGACTGGGGTATGCGAATGTGAGGTCCATGCAGCTGTTTCCCATTCACAGCAGATTGTGAGGTGCTCAGGTTCAGAGGCTTGTGTTACAGGTCACCCATATGTCCAATCAGTATGACCTGGACAGATAAGGGTTCAGATGATGTGGTGTGTGGGGGATGTACATGTGCACTTGTTCAGCTCCAGGACTTGCATTCCCCATGACCTACTATTGTGACACAGTGCAGACTGTTGTTGTGTGGCTGCCCTGCCCATGTGACTGGAGACAGTGATGTATGACTTAGCAGGCATGCCTGTGCCATGGCATGTGACTTCCTATGGGTGATCCTGCAGGGGAGTGACATGTGCTACATGCACACCATAGTGGCAATGGCTATCAGCACATGGGTGCATCGTGGTGTCTGTCGCTGGTATGCATCACATGCATTTCATATATCTGACTCTGGGCATCACTTTCATCCGGGCACCTGTACTGACTCAGTGGCAAGAGTTGTGATGTGTGCATGTTCACATGCTTCACCGTGTTCTCTGCACCGTCCAACTACTGTGTAGGTGGTGCATGTGTCCACACTGGGGTATTGCCAGCCAACGGACGCCAGACAGATGGGTGCAAGGCCAGGTGGGATGTGAGTGCCATGGTTGACGATCAGACTGACAATTGGCTTCTCCTATTCTGTTTGGGCAATTTTAGCAATGTTCAGATAAGGATGCCAAGCCTTGCTCTGTATTGTGCTGTACTTACTGTGGTGTGTGCGTTCGGTGCAGGTGACTGATGTCTGTCTGTTTACCTATTGTTTGCAGATACATTCACGGCCACAGGAGGGGACAGCTCCACAGACCAGGAGGAGCCACAGAGCCAGACTGGGTCAACAGCTGAGGAGTGGTCGGAGGGACCCAGTGGCACAGAGGGCGAGGGGAGCCACACCGAGGAGTCCTCAGCACCATCCACCTCAGCTGAGGACCACAGCAGCTCGGAGGATGACTCCCTTATGGAGGCGGGTGTCAGCAGCCACCACACCCCAGCTAGTGTTGCTGTCCCCGCCACCACCACCACCACCGCCCTCCCATCGGCTCCCATTCCCGAGGTCCGTGGAGGCTCCCATGTTCGGGAGCGTGTCTCCTTCGGGCCAGGCACCGCACCCCCTGCCCCTGTGTCCCCTGCTGCCCTGAGTGAGGAGTCTGTGTACCTCCTTCGCCAGCTCCATGTAGGGCAGACAGCGATGCTGAGTGTCCTCCATACACACACCACTCTGTTGACTCAGCTGGTGTCGTTCATGGAGGGCATCTCATCGGGCATGTCTGCCCTACAGAGGGGCAATAGGTCCATGGACTCCTCCCTGACGGCAGCAGTGTCCCTCCTCCAACAGTCCCTCACCCCTCCTGTCTCTGCCCCATCCACACTCCCCAGCACCTTACCTGTCCCAAGCACACACACACCGGCACAGGCACACACCAGCACAGACACGAGCAGCACACACACACACACGCCACAGACAAGACGCACACGCACGCACAGTCAGGGGACTGAAACCACACTCACAGGGGATGGGGCCCGTTCACACACACACGCATCCACGAGCACTGCGCAGTCCACAGTTGCCTCTCCCTCCAAAGCCCCCTCCGTTGCCTCACCTGCAACCCCAAAGACCCAGCGGCTCTTCCTCAGTGACCTCGGCCTCTTCCCCTCCGATCCAGCTGATACAGCATTCAGGGGGAAGAGGAAGCCCACCCACACGGAGCGGAGTGCCCCTCGCCACCGGACACCCTCCCGCAGGCGCAGACCGACTGACGCTCCCATCCGCAAGTCCCCCCGGACCCGGAAGAGCAAGACCCCGCCGCCGCCCTGCAGCTCAGGCACCAAGTCTCCTTCCTCCATCCCTCAGGCCCCCACTCCACAGGTGCCCCCACCACACCCTGCCCCAGGTTCCCCCACCCACAGATACACCATCCCCAAAAGGATCAGACCTTCTCCCCCTGCCACTTGCTCTTCCGGCCCCACACCCCCCGCTGCACTTGTCTGTGCCACTGGCGTGGAGACGGTGTCCTCCCCCTCTGTCCTGCCCACCTTACCTGATCCCCATTCTCCTCCCCTGGAGGTAGGCACTGCAGTGGAGTCCACTACCACCCTGTCTGACTTGGGCACTGCAGTGGGGAACCTGTCCACTCCATCTGCACGGTCCCCTGCAGTCTTGCCGGCACCCACACCATCAGAGTCATGCCCCACAGTTGTGCCGGCACACACCATGTCAGACACCTCCACTGCAGTTGTCAGTGGCTCTCCAGCACCCACCACCCCTTCCCTGCCTCCTTCTGGTGAGCCATGATCCTGTCCCTGCGGTGCCTGGCCTGCCCCCCCGTATGCCCCTCCGAGGGGATTGTCCCTGGCTTTCATCAGTGCAGGCATGCGTAGGGTGACATCTGCCACTGTCACCCTGTTTTGACTTTCAAGTTGGACTGGCCATTGGCCTTTGTTAAAAGTTTTGCTGGACATCAACTGTTAGACCCACATATGCTGAATAAAGCACCTTTCTGTTCTCTAGTGCTTTTGCTTCTGATGTACATGTTGTTGATGATGCTAACCATGCCCTTGCTGCAGTGATGGTGATATTTGGTCTCATGATAATGAAGTGTTACTGTGCAGGAACACATGTGGTCCAGGGGAATGTGTCCTATCCTGTGGTGTATCCATGTCATCCTTAGCAGCATCTGAGGGTGTCATGTGTTCAATATTTGGCAATGGGATTTCCTACTTACATTAGCAATTTCACATCTGTGGCTTCCACCCCTGCACATCTGTTGTGCCTGCCA
The DNA here is from genome assembly GCA_963921515.1 of Calotriton arnoldi. Lineage (NCBI taxonomy): Eukaryota > Metazoa > Chordata > Amphibia > Caudata > Salamandridae > Calotriton > Calotriton arnoldi. The sequence continues at coordinate 43,588 of CAWUFW010013011.1, read as the reverse complement.
TTGTTCAATTCGTCTACTTCCCTGACCGTGTGGCCATCTCCACTGGACATGCAGGTTTGGGCATCAATGGGGAAGGACTCATCTGTGTTGTCAGTGCAACATTGCTATACAAGTGTGTTGGATCTGTGCTGATGATTTCGTTGGCACTCCCATGACCAGGCTGATGTGACGGGTGCATTCTTTTGGTGCTAATTGTTGAGTGTGTGACCAAGTGCTCAGCTGACATGATGGAGCCCTACTGAGGCAACATATGGCACAGCTTTCCTCACACAGGAGTGGAGTCCCCTCATGGCAGTGTGTACTCCTGTGACATTGCCTGCGCCCAAGGTGTGTGTTATATGAGCATGTCTGTGTGTTCACTTCCGTTTTGCTGTGCATGCTGGGATCCCTAGTGTTGTACCTGTTTGTGATGCTTGCTGAGTTGACCTATGTTCCCCCCAAGTCTTCTCCCTGGATTCTCTGTGATGTGGGTGCATGGCACATTACTGGTCATCAGGGTGTCACCCATAGGTGTGTTTGCTGTCAGGGCTGAGTTTGTGTGCAGACGCAGATGGGTCACAGTCAGGATTCCCCTTGGCACTTGTTGTCTACACCTGTCATGTGATTTCCAGTTTGTGTTATCTTTCAGTTATTGTGACACGTTGTGTGTGTGACTGCTGGCACTCCTCAGGGTCCGGGCTGCAATGTTGGTAGTTGTCTATGTGTGTTCTTTGTGGGTGTCCTTGGCTTCTTCATTGGTGTGTGACTGTGGCTGGGATCCCATTGGTTGGTGTGGTATTGCCGTCATGTCCATGTACAGCGTAGTGTGCAGTGTGTCAGACATTCAGGAGTCTTGTTGAGTGGCCATGTGTGATGTGTTTCTGCACCTTGGTTCCCACCCACCACCCTGGGATTGTCATGGGTGCATGTGCAATGTCACCAGTGCATGTGTGCTTCACTGCTGCACATTGTTGGAGGTCGAGGTGTGTGGTGTTGAGTGTGTGCAGATGAGAGTTGTTGCCCGGCTAGACCCCTGCCTCCATGTTGGCCTTGGCTTACTGGCCGTGCTGATTGATTTGTGCTTGTGTAGGTGTGATGGTAGTTTGTTGCTCAGGACACATGACTGTGGTTCACATCTAGCTTTGTCATCACAGTGGGATTGTAATGCAGCCCAGGGTCACCACATTGTGGGGACCCTGGGGGTAGTGCTGTGGTGTCTCTGTGTCTTGCTGTGTCAGTTGCTGTTCCTACATGCTTGTGTGACATGTGTGATTTGTGCTCCCTCTCATCTGACAATGCCTGATTGCCCACATAGGGGATTTGGATCCATGAGTTACCTTTGTGTGGCACTGTATGCACATCTGTGTAATTGGTATTCAGGCCTCCTCATGTGTTGTGTGGTTGCCTGGGGACACTGGCACCCCCCTCACCTGTTATGTTTGATGTGCAGTGTGGGTCTGCCTGTTTGTGTTTGTGCATCTGCACCACTGCATTGGCATATCTTTGGTGTGCCATTGGCTGTATGTTGTTTGGTGGGTTTCCCCTGCTGTCCCTGGGACTCCTAGGTCATCGGTCAGCACAATGATCATGGTTTGTGTGTGCCATGTTGTCTCTCACCCATGTGTTTCTCTCCCCTGCGCTCTGTGTTGCTGTATCTCACTTGTCTTTTTCTCTCTCTTCCCTGTGTTGTTATCCCTTCAGTGCTGCTTTTCCCCTCCCCCCCTGCCCATGCCCTCACCGACTTCTCTGTTGCCCCCAGCCTCCACATTCCAATTTGTTTTATTTGGCCTTATATTATACATTTTTTTTTTTGGGAGAGAAAGGCAACACACTGCTGGCGGTCCTTCGCTTTCTAAATAAAATAGACATGATGCATGCCAAAACAAATTAAGTGGCCACCAGTGGCTGCGTCACTGTGAATTATGTTTTTTACTTTTATTCATGCTGTACAGCAGATGCTCTACAGAATGAACAAAAGGCATTAACATAGGTAATAAGTCTATTGGCTTTGCCAGTGCTTGTTAAAACTTAGCCTTTTGGCTTTGTGAGGGTATTAAGAGGACTATCGACTAAGGATAGAAAGTTAGCAGAACATCACAAATCACTGGACTGACAGAGAGTGTTTCCTTTGCTACATGCATGACAAAGTCATCAAAATGCAATCCCAAAACCCTTATGATGCAAGTGGGGAAGTTTTTCCAAATTCCAGATTTTTGTCAGAGTCAAATTCTACTATTTACTGCACAATTTTTAAAGAATTGTCTAAAATGCCACAGGTTTCACAACACGTTGAAATAGTCTAAACTGTCAAGGTTTTATTCCAAACTCCCAGGATCGGTTTGATGCTCAAGTGGGTCCACTACTCAATCGCCCCACCCTCTGAAGCTATGATAGCACAGATGGTTGGAATGATTAAGCGAGGGAAGAAAAGGATGGGGACTGCGGGGAGGGAGACCTATAAAACAATAAACACAAAATAACCAACATTAAAATGACGTTCTAAAATACCCTTTGACTACTTTACTATTCCACAATATGTATATAGGTCTATAAATACCTGCAAAGGAAAATAAAGCTGATCTGTATATCACTCCAATATGAGAATACCTTTCATCATCTGAAGGCTCTCTAGGAATAAGAAACATCAGTCATTATATAGTTGGCGCAGAATTGAAAGCTAACACATACACACATGCTTGTCTTTTACCCACCACAATTACCAAACGATCTTGCATCACAGGGGGCGTTGAGTAAAGACACACACCTCATTCCCCTCCTAAGAAAAGAAGAAAAACAAAAGCCTCACGCTGTCAGGAGAATCACATTTCAATTCTGCCCTTCAGTATAGGCATTAATAATTCATGCCCCTTGTAGTTTCATAAGGAACAGCAGGACCTTACTGTTTGTGTTACAGCAAAGGTAATCAATAAAGTAACACTCCAGTACTTGTCAGAACAAAGTCTCGAAAAGGAATTGAACCTCAAATAATAAATGTCATACACATGCAGTGCATTCAACAATGAGCAGTTGAGGAGTTCTGGGCAACCCCCCCCCCTCATTAATGCGATCTCCGTTATTTGGCTTCCGAACACCTTTTCACTTGTGCACAACAAATCCAGGCTTTGGCGATAATAAGGATATCTGGCTTCCTATCCAGAACAAAGAAAACGGTGACAGCGTCACCCTTACCGCCCTCACAGAAGACAAATGAAGTTCGTCTCTCGCCCTGACTCCATAACGTTACTCTCTCAGCACAAAATATGCAGCAAGTGACAGACACTGAGTCAGTTCTTTTATGCTTCCAGGTTATGGTGTCATCACTTGTGCGCCGCCGTGAGACTCCTGGGCTGCTGGGAGTTGTATTTTCAACGCGAGACAGAGACGCTTCCCACCGCGTCTCCGCTCACATCGGCAGCATACACCCTGACCTCTGACACAATGGTCAGCGAGGTGTAACATAAAAACGTAATTTAGCATTATTCCTTGCTATGGACATCAATAAGTTATGGCTAGACTTTGGAAAATCTTCCACTTCTCTTACTACCCCTGCTCTCAGACGTCAAGAAGACAGGAACAGAAAGTAAAAAAAGGATCTAATAGCTGTATTTACTTTGTCTAGTTTCCCCTCCTTGACTTTCTATATAACATCATTTGCAAAAAGAGATTGTTGAATGTCTCAAAGTGGAGCAACTCGTCAATCCATTGATATAATTGGTGGTCAAAGCATTCATGATTCATGATTTAACTGCCATTACCTCTGGCATTTTGGTGAATTTTGGAGTATGGTATATGTGTGTACAAGCTTTCTTCACTTTTGCTTTCTGTATACTTAAATTTTTTTCCATCCGGTCTCTTCCAAGTAGGTCCTTAGCCATTCAGTTGGCTGAGAAGCTACTTGGAAGCACCAGGTTGACAACAACACAGTTCTCACAATCTCATGCTGTATAGTAAGGGAAGCTATGCCCTAGGTTAGAACTACTTGACAGGCCTAGTAGAGATTCCACTCAGGCCGTAGAGACCTTATACCTATAGGCAACAGATGTACATTAGGTAACACCAATGTTACAGGCTTAGACCTCGGATAGCAATAGTCATTATAATGCCATAAAAGTTATACCAGTATAATGATAAAATGTCTTCATCTGTGTCATGAAATAAGAGCAATATCAGTAAGTGCCACATGACACCAGGGGAGATGATGTGGCGTAGCGGCCAGAGTTGCCGACTTTGGGGCTGGGGAACTAGGTTTGCTTCTTGGTGTCGGCTCAACATCATGGGATTTTGGGCACATCACTTAATCTCCACATGCCTACAAAAACAAGCATTTGCAAAGCAATAGGTCTTGCATTACTGAAAGTTTGAGCTATTGGTGTTGCTAATAATGATGCAATGGCAATAGCTCAAACTTTTAGTAATGCGAGACCTATTGCATTGCAAATGCTTGTTTAATAACTGGATACATTTTTGCTTGCTTTGTTAAATTTTTGGTTTGTGTGTTATTAAGAATAATATCTGGTCCACTTTTCCCTTTATTTGACAATGTTTACCGTTTTTTTGTCAATTTCTAAATTAATACCTACAAATCTAACAATTCATTCTTGTTCTTTTAGATAGTGCTGTCTTTTTATTAGTTGTTGTGTATAATTTGATGGTCATGCATAGGTTCATATAAATCAAAATGTGGTTATCCTTTTTGAACTCTTTCTTAAATTGATTTCATTAAAATGTTCTTTAATACTGTTAAAACAAAATTGTTATTCTCAGCAGTGCGTATCCTAATATTCCTTACCCTTAGGAATCAGATACATCAGTCATTGGAGGTCTGTACTAAACCACCAAAGGATTCAACAATCCATCAGTTTTCCCAGTAATAAATTAGGTTTAAATCATTTTATATTAAACTTATCACCATTTTATTTATAAATCATGATGTGTTTTATATACACACAGTAACTTCATCAGCGTTTATAGACTTTTGATTCTGTCTTTGTAAACGATTCTTCAGCTTGTATAATGATATTGCTCTCATAGGATTTTGAAAACACAGTATCTAAGGGAAGAAAGACAAACATAACCGTTGAATCCCTCCGTGTCGCACAAGTGTAAACTCATGACTTACCCTCCATTTAAATAAGTGCCTTTGTTCTACCTCACACTGTGTCCAACTTTCACCATTGTACCTGATTTGTTTTTTTAGCATTTCTGAAAACTCAACATACCATACGTTGGCCAAACCATCAAACTGAAATGAGTACATGTGTGGGAAAGAATTAAATTACCTAATGTCTCGTGTGTACATACAACCACTCAGTATTGTTTTAGTGAACCGGTCACAGTGCAGTAATCTCTTGGTGTTGAAGTCCCTGTGTTTTCTCTAAGAAACTTGGTATTGTGTGCAATTTTAAACTCCCCTTTCAAGGTTTAAAAAACTGTTTATATTAAAGACTGGACAGAATCATACCAGGTGAATGGAAACCCCATGTTAATGGAGGAAAGTTAAGCCAAGAAAACTCTAAAGTAAGGGGCAACCATTTTAAAACTTCTATCATGTATGGGAACTTCGTTACAGTGTCTCAGCTGAGACACAGAAAACTTGATGTGAACTTGTGTGATTAGAAGATGGTAGGTTGTCTTAAAAAATATATAGATCCCTCTCATAATTTAAAACATTTATTATTTCAGAAGTTAGGAATGTGTATATTCCCATATATTTAAGAGTCTACTGAGGAGAGGAGAAAATAATTTGTTAAATTAATATTCATGAGCCCTGGCTTGTGGTAGGTTCTAAAGCTTTGTTAGTGGTCCCCAGAAGGAGAATAACTTAGATGCAATCTTTGTCAAGACTAAGTATTGTCTTTTAATGCCTCAAAGGTGAATCATTTAAGCTGTTAAGATTGTGTGCAGGTGGTTATGCAGCAATAAAGAGCAGCAGTTGTCATATGCCTCATTGGTGCAAATCCGGCTTATAGCAGCTCTCAAAGATATAATTCTATAAATAGAGTTGGATTACTGTAGTTTTTGGATTATAGTTTGATAAAAAAGCTTGCTTAGTTTTTTATCCATTGACGATATCACTGGGAGTTTTGTGTATTGATAACTGCTCCTCATGTATGTGGATTTGTATTTGTAAGACGAAAGCTGGTTCTGCTACAGTCTTTAGGTAAAATAACAAAAATTTCCTCATTGTGACATATGTTGAGGGTTACTAACATGGTTCAAATACACGCAGTCCTTCCTCATAGCAAGCAAGTGTACTTAATAATATCTCTAGTTTTTCTTGAGCTGTAATTGTTTCTTCTATGTAGTGCTTACACCTTAATTTGATTGCACTATGCCCTGCCTCATCAGAGTCGATCATACATTACCATAACATACAAGATTCTCAAAAAGTAGGAGGGTGTTTAAAGACATATTATCTTCTGCTTTTTTTACACAAAGGACTTGAAAGAAAACACATTCTGATACTCAGTCACCCAGAAAGTAATGATGTTCACTGTCAGTGTTGTGTCCACATTCTGCTTCCCCAATCCTCAATATCCAGCAGCCTGCTGCTCTTCATAAACAATATGCTCTGTCTCCACCTTTCTGCTTTTTCTTTACCCACTTAGCTTTCTGGAAGCTCAGTCTCAAGTTGGGATTGTTGTGTTTGTGATGATCACGGCATACTATTGAATATGTATAATTGCTATTTCAGAGGGGTTCGGTATGTTCATGTTTCCTCTTTTCGTGCTCTGATGGTGATCTCAAAGTAAATGATATTACAGGGACAAATCAGCTCACAAACAATAAATATCATCTGACAATCAATAATGGTGTATTAGTGATTCATTTTGTATTGAAGGGATATACATTTATCAAGTGCAAAATATAAGTAAGCTCAACACGCGCATATATAGAAACCTTTTTAATTTCATTTTGTAACCTGATGGTAATATTCACAACTTGTGGTGAAGGACTAAGAGCAAAGGGTTAGTTTTTGGAAACAGTATGTATGTGCCCCAGATGTAACTCCCTTGAAACAACCATATTCCAGTTCTTCTGTTTGAGGTAATTGTACATTTCTCTCCAGCAGCCATACCCCGCCTCAAGCAATTCTTCTGCCCTTTCTTTTGTTATGTTGAGTACAGTTTTCTGAAGCTGACTGACATGTTTTGTGTTTTCAGTGCTTGAAGGCTCAGTAACTCATGGCTTGCCACAGGTGCTCGGTCCCACTCCCATCCACCTCTGGCCTCAGAAATTTTTGGCTGCTCATTCCTTTGCTCAAGACATTGCCACTTATGATGTCTTCTTTTCTGGTGTGACAGAAGTCATACCATCCAGGATAGTGGCTGCCAAATGTGTGTTACCAGTTGGGACCCCTCTTATCAGAAACACAACTAATCCTTCTACATCGTGGAATCTCACTGAAGTGATAAATCTAGAATATTCCCGCCTATGCATATATATGTGTGTGTGTGTGTGAGTGTATATATATATATATTGCAAATAAACACTCGCAAAGAAAGAAGCAGGCACTCACAGGGACTCCCACAGATTGCTTTAATGTCAAATAGCAGACGCGTTTTGGCTTTCTCAATGCTGGTTACAAATTAAATTAGTCACTTTCCACCATGTTTTAAACTGTTCAAAAGACCTTCCCATTGGAGGATTGTCCAGGGCAATACAGAGAGGACTGCACTATCGTTGTTGTAAATGCCATAATATTCAATAATATTAAAGAAACCGCTGCATAAGATGGAACGGTGGACCGGAGTTTATGATATGTGGCCTGAACCACTGCAGCGTAAGGACAAATACAAAGGGATCCTAACGACATGAAAGTCGGAGGTTATTTAACTGTGGGGAATGGGGTCATCGGACTGAGCCCTCTGGACGCCATTGTGCTTGAAAATACGCCTGCGGTACAGCCGAGGGGAGCAATAGAGACCAAAATGAAATGATTTTTGTAGTGCATGCAGCATTGTAAGGGATGCCCCCCACATCACCATTAATTGTACGATAATATCTGGCTCTCGAGGAATATCAGGAGCAGCCAATGCAGGGTTTTATTAATAAGGGAGGACTAAGTGCCCTGTTCGTGTGTTGGCAATTTAAGATACTTTGACGTTTCTTTAACATTATTGATTTATGATGGATTATAAATATTGGACATTAATATCATCAGGATTACTGTGATAAACGCCAGCACTGCTATTAAGTGGATATAATAAATCACATGATAACATGGAGGCTCAATAATATGGTATTTACCAAAACAATAGCGCAGTCCTCTCTTTATTTCCCTGGACTCATTTAGTTTGTAACCAGCATTGAGAAAGGCGAAAGCCGTAATGCGTATGCTGTTTGGCATAATAAAGCAATCTATGGGAGTCCCCGTGAGTGCCTGCTTCTTCCTTTGCGAGTGTTTATTTGCAATGTTTGTCCATCCTCACGTTGCAGTGCACCCGACTGGCAAGAGTTTGGCTGCTTAAGGTGTAAAGGAGAAACAGCTTATATATGTATGTATGATATATATATATATATATATATATATATATATATATATATATATATATATATATATATATTCACTGAAAAAAACATAGGTTTCAGGAACGTTATAGTTAGAAATTAGCATTTAAAAAACCTTAGAAATTCACTGAAAAAACCATAGGTTTCAGGGACTTTATAGTTAGTTGGACATTTCACTCGTATAAAACCAGAGAAATTCGGCTATTATAACTCGCACCCCCGCAATGCACTGCTGATGACGTCACATATTACAGCGCTACATAAATAAGCATTGCCCCCGGGACCTGGCCCACCCGGGGGCTTTAAAAAACGAAGCGCGGGAGCCCACGCTTCGTTTTGTTTTCATTTTCGACCGGGTTCGCGCACCCGGCGCGACTACGTCCGAAAAAAATGCTTTTATTGGGCATGGGGGTTCCTGTGGGACCACCTGAGCAGGCCTAGGGGGTCAGGGTGTTTTTACCCTGCCCCCTTTTCTTCTTTTTAATGTTTTAATCACCTTTTTTCCTTCTCCTTGTACCGAGGCACAAGATGGCTGCCAACACTTCCTGGTTTGAAGTGTTGGCAGCTAATCAGAGGCAAGCTCGTGCTCGGGCGGGCTCAGCCAATCAGATCTCACAATTCTCAAATATCGATATCTGTAAATCTTTAAATATCTCAAAAACTACTGAACGGAATTACACCATTTAAAAAAAAGCAGGCTTTCTGGACCAAGAGCTATCTCTCTGCCAAATTTGGTGTAATTCCATTCAGCAGTTCAGGCTGTAGCCGTGTCTAAAATTTCCTATGGAAATTAACATGGAGAAAACACGTTTTGGGACCCCCCTTTTTTCTCGGCCCCCCCCCTTGACGAATCACCCCGAAACTTTCCAGACAGGAGCTGACCTGAGTGAATAATTAGTTTTGAAAATTTCGTGAAGATTCGTCAAACGGCGCCAAAGTTATTGGCAAAACAAAAAACGTTTTTCCTATGGAAACTAGGTTCTAACTAGAACTACCTACTGGCGACCGCCAGTGGGTAATATATACATGCAAACAGCTGCCACCCCAGACACTTAATAAAAAGTATTCCGTATGGAGAATTTTTAAGAATTAAAAGAATTTGTAATTCAAATACAGATTTGAAGCAGTGTCAAGCAGAATCATTACAGAGATTCCAATCACGAGGATACAAAACTAAAGATTTGCAAATAGCACTATTGAGAGCCAACAGTATTAGTAGTGAGATGGTAGTTACCAACAGAAATCCAAAAACCCTGTCTCCTATAGCTGTAAGAAAGGGTAATAAACACAAAAAAGACGAGGTGGTTAGATTAATAACTACATATAGCCGCCATGAAAAGCAAGTTAGAAGTATTATCAACAAAAATTGGCTAATACTCAAAACTGATATTACCCTTTCACCAAGTTTACCTGAGACTCCAGCCATTACTTTCAGGAGGGCACCCTCTATGAGGGATGCATTAATTAAAACTAGCCCGGAGGTATTAACTCCTAGAAACTGGCTCTCGAATAGGACGGGGTTTTTTAAGTGCAGTTCCTGTAGAGCGTGTAAGTTTGGGGTAAACAAACTAGAATACACTGACGCTTTTGGAAACATTCCATCGAAAATAAATGGCATGTTCACCTGTAAAACTGATTTTGCAGTATATGTACTGGAATGTTCATGTCATCTACAGTACATAGGCAGCACTAAGCTGCAGGTGTTTATGCGTATTTTGCAACACCTTCGAGCGATAGTAAATTCTGACCCCAGTTACCCAGTTGCTAGGCATTTTAAGCTTGTACATAATAACAACTTACGTGATTTTAGCTATTTTGTAATTGATGCAGTACCAAGGTCGATAAGAAGGAGGTAACAGAGAAAAGAAATTAAGACAATTGGAGACTCATTACATTCTACAACTAGATACTAAGATGCCAAATGGTTTAAATACGGGGAAGATTTACACAATTTTTTGTAAAATGTGTTTAGGAAGTCGCACTGGCTCTCCTCCGTATTTATCCTTAGATAACTGTATCTGTTTTTGTGTTTTTTTAAACCAATACAGATTTGTTTAACTTCATTTGGTTGAATTTTGTCTGGTGGATTTTAGTCCAGTTTTAGCCCTAGTTTTACCTTGTTTTACTGGATTTTATCGGTTTTACTTGGTGATAGGGGGCTCCTGCTCGGGGACTCTGGTTGTATTATGAATAAGGAAAGAACTTTATTCAAAAAGATTAATACTGTATTATTTGGAGTCTACAAGTATTATACTACCAGTCATTCATTCTACATATAGACTTCATGACAGCGTATTTGTACAGTTTTTAATTGTATTTGTACTGTTCTGATATCGACCTTTGGTATTGCTTATTTGCACTATTGCTTATTTGCACTACTGCTCATTTGCACTATTGCTTATTTGCACTGTGGATTCTGCTATTTTTGCACATTGAAATTAATTTAGTTGGACTCCCCGTCTTACTAATGTACATATATGAATTTATGTGATTATATCTACATTGTTTGTTTTTGTGCATTTATGTACAGGATAGAATGCACTTTGTAGTGCATATTAATGAAGATCAAGGTTACAGGCATAGCACGACCAACCATAAATATTTATTCATTTTTTTATATGTAAAAGTATCAACTATGATGTAATAGTTGTTTTATTTTTATCATTAGCACCTTATTGGCACTTGCACTTTGTTTAGGATATTTGCACAGTCTTTGGTATGCGCTCAATATGCTCAACAACAATAGAACCGTTAATCGACGACATCTAGTTTTTCCTGTGTGTATTGCTTTAATAGCGACACACATTAGCACAATGGTTTTGGGCACTTGCCCATTATACAAAATGTATTATGTATAAATGTATTTTGTATCATTGTGTGTATATCAAATTATGTATGAACAATTTTAAATGTTGAATTTTGTGGTTGATACAGTGTTTATTAAGAAGGGTAATTTATTCGCAGCTATTGGTTTTAAAGATGAGGCTATACATATAGTCTGTTGAGATCTATTGAGCGGGAGGGAGGGATTGTTCTCCCAGGGTGTATCTATTTATTCACGTTAAGGGTCCCAGCACGTCATGTGATCAAGACCGGGGTGACCTGGTCGAAACGCGTCATGCTGTGGAGGTTGCAATAAAGCACTAAAGATTTCAAAAAACTACGTTGTGGTCCGTACCTGATTTTCCTAAGATACAGGATTTTCTTCAGGACTGTGGTTCTTTTATATATATATATATATGTATATGTATGTATATAGTTATAGTTAGGACCTAGTTTCCATAGGAAAAGCATTTTTTGACTTGCCTATAACTGTGGCGTAGTTTGACCAATTTTCATGAAATTTTCCAGAAAAAGTGTCAAAGTAGGTTCTGTGTGTCATGGAAAGTGTTGGGGGTGATCCGTGCAGTGGGGACCGAGAAATAGGGGTGCAAAATATGGGTGCATTTGTAATGTTAATTCCCATAGGAGCGCATTGTCAAACCTACAGCCTGAACTGCAGGATGGAATTACACTAAATTTGGCAGAAAGTTAGATGTTGTTACACAGATCGTACTTTTTGTTTTGTGTTGCAAATCCGTTCAGTAGTTTTTGAGAAATTTAAGTTGAAAATTATAGTGATATGTCTGGCCGTGGATATTTCACAACGATTTCACAATTACTCGCAAATGCGCGCTCCTATGGGAATGCTGTGATTGGCTGGGCTCAACCTGAACAGAAATTTGTGGCCACCATTTTATCGATCGGGAATGGTTCCCGGTCCTAAAAATTTGGGTCAAAGCTAATATAAGGGGCCAGGGAGATACTCTGACCTCATGTTTGAGAAAGGGGGATGTTAGTGACACAAATATGTGTCCAAAATTAATTTTTTGAATCGCGCACGAAATTCGCAACAACGCCATGACCGCCAGTGCAGATGTCACGACTATCGCAACATCATCCCAAATATTGATGGAAATATAAAACACAAAGTATCTATATCTACACACCCTCGCTGGTCACAGTCACAGACTCGTGTACCTACTCACATATCTACTCAGACACTCAGACACCCACTCACATGCCCACTCAGACACTAATGCACCCACTCACAGACTCACATGTGTACTCAGATAAGCATTTATAGACTCATGCACCCACTTACAGATGCACTTAGAGACTCATGCGCCTATTCACACACATAGTCAGACATATACACCCACTCACAGACCCACTCAGACACTCATGCACCGACTCACAGATGCACTGAGACACTTATGCTTCCACTCACACACCCACTGATAGACAGATCCACTCAGACACTTATGCACCCGCTCATAGATCCACTCACAGACTCATGTACCCATTCACATACCCACTCAGACTCTCACACACCCACTCACATACCCAGAGACTTATACACCCACTCACAAACTCACTCAAAGACTCATGCGCCCATTTATATACCCACTCAGAGATTTATGCACCCACTTATAGACCTAGTGAAGGACTCATGCAGCCAGTCACAGACCCACTTGGAGACTTATGCAACTACTCACATAACCCATTGAATTATTAATAGACACTGTTATAGAGATATTGAGAGACTGATAAATGTTTTTATAGAGATATTTAGATAGTGATTTATCTAGTGTGATGGTTAGAATGAATTATACAGTTTTAATTTATTAATGTGTTGGTGGCTATTGAATTCCTGCTTTTGTTTTGCGCTTTTCACAACGTATTTGCGAGGATCACGGGTACCAACGTCACGGTGACTCCTGGCGTCACTGCAAAAGATGGAAAATAGGTTTTAGAGATGGTTTTTATATAGAAACTCACTATAAAAACATGAGTTTGGACTGTACAGCAATAAACCCCTAGTGTCAAAAATACTATAATGTGTTCATATATGTGTTTTTCAGTCTGTTAAAAAGTTATGATTGTCACAGTTACCGACATAATCGCGACTCCTGGCATCACCGCGAACATGGAAAATAGGTTTTAGAGATGGTTTTTATAGAAACTCACTAGAAACATATGAGTTTGAACTGAACAGTACTAAACCCCTAATGCCAAAAAAACTATAATATGTGTGCATATAAGGGTTTTACACTTTATGAAAGAGCCGCAATGGTTGTGGTTAACGACGTCGTCGAGACGCCCTGAATGACCACAAATACAGAAAATAGGTTTTAAAGATGGTTTTTAAAGAAACCTAAATACAAAAACATGAGTTTAAACATGTTTTTTTAAAGAAGCATGTATCTAGTAATATGTGTAGTGCAATGTTTAGAATGGATTTATTTTCGTTATTATTTTTTGCATGAGCAGGTGGCCGTTGAATGTCTGCTTTTGTTTTGCGATTTTGCAACCTATTTGCGAGCATCACAACTTCATCGCAAAGATTCCCAAAAACTAAAAAAAAAGTATCTTTGTGAAGAAAATTAACAATATTTTGGGGACTAGGGTGGCTCTGACAAGAGCCTGTGTGTTGATATGACAGCTACACATAAGACCGGATGCAGAGTTTCAGGTTACTTAGAAACACCCTGTTGCCTTCATCTGTAAAGTTCATTCCATTATTTCTGTAAATTCCATGCATGTCAAAACGCAGGTTGTTGTTATAGATTGAGCCCATAATATGGTCTATGAGGAATGCAGAAACAATTTTATTAACATGTTTCCTGTCTTTGGCAATCTGTGGACAGAATTGATTTGACCAGTTCCATTTCTGTCTTTGTCATATATTAGAGTACACCAAGACAGTGTGAGGGAAAAGCAACATCGGTTCTGCAAAAGTATCTTTCATTAGAATATCTAGCCCTACCCCAGGCAATGTGCGTAGGTCATTGCCACCACAGTGCACAATCATGAAGTGAGGAGCTCGTCAATCCACAATGGTTTTAACCAAAGCCAGCAACTGATGAAACTTTAACCTCTCTGGCAAAATCAAGTAATCTCCACATTTGGCAAACTCAAGACCCTGTCAATATTTCTCTTTTTTGTGCAGCCTCTTTAGCCCAATAGACATATCTGTGGCTAGCAATCCACACGCTAAGCATTTTGAAGTGAAGAAGCAATAGCAGTCAGGAGAAGGCTGGAGCTGAATGACACAGTTTAAGTAATGATAAACTTTAATTTCCAGTTCAGGACTATGTAATAAACTGTTGTGCAGTATACAAATAAAAAAAAACTGAAGCTAAATATAGGTTTGGATTTCGGTTTTTTCCGCGATTACTCCGCGATGAGCGCGAAAACATTGCGAACACGCATAGTCAGGAATCTCTTTTTGAAAGAGAGGGAAAGGGTTAACAGATGCTAACCATTCACAAGTGCAGATAGAGTAGTCTAAAATGAAAGACGATTTAATTTGCTCCCTTTCTCATGATCATAAAGTGGAAAGTTGAAGGGGTTGCCATTTTATAGTTGCTTTGTATGAAAGTGGTGTACCATTCTTGTACTTAGTTTTTACCAATCCCAGCTGTGTCAAAACTATCAAGAAAGAGCTAAAACAACAATATAATCTACAAACTCAATTCACTGATCTGTACATTACCTCTTTATTTATTTAAGAAAATACATTAGAAATGAAGATGTATATGCGAGTAAGCCAAAAAAGAGTATCACAGTGATATGAAAAAATATATATCAGATGAACTGTATCTGGCAGAGGGTATGTGTTTAAGATGTTAGTACTTTTGAAAGTTACAATGAGCAATGCCTTTAAAAATGACAATGTTTTAAATGTCTAATCATCATGTGCAGAACAGACAGATCTATGTTATTTGCATTCTGGGAATTGTTGTACTTGTAGACACATTATTACACAGTAGTAGTGTAGTCATGAATAAAAGATAAGAAAATGTGCTGCGCCTGTATATGAATTATAAAGTAGTAATACTTGTTAGGTATATATTAGGAAGTGTTTGTCAATGTGGTTTTTAACCTATATGACCGATTTGCATATGTTTAGATGGTGAGATATGGTTTATGCATATAATGATGAGATTCTTAAGGTTACTTAAAGATGTAGAGAACTATATATTTTTGGAAAGATGGCCTGAAGGTGTATATCTATTATGAAATCATACATATGTTCACATGGTGATCTATGTTCTTTAAGGCTGTTGAAAATTTCATGTATATGCTGAGGGTGGTGTGTTTCTTTAAACATGCTGTGTTTAAAATTTGGGAGAGTTCGTAGTGCAGAATGTCTGTTGAGAGTTCTTGTGCTAGCTTCACTTGGTGTGTAACTTGCTTTGAGAAATGCTGAAAATATGTTTTAAAGACACAAGACTTATTTGAGAAATTATGTAGGTATGCCATTAAGAAAAGGTTTTGTGCTTTCAAAAAGTGAGAATTGTCGTTTTTCAGTTTTAGAAAGTTACTGATGCATGTACATGCTGAGTAACAGAGCAATGTATGCTCCTAGACAGCTTTGTACGCAATTATATATCACGTGTGATATGTAGACTTCACGCACACATAGCTCAGTAGAAAAGGATAGATACACTAAAATAGTTTGTTTGATACTGACAGAATGACTTAAAACAATGAGTCACAGATATAGTCACAACTGCTATGTATCTAACAGCAATGGAGGTACTTTCACACTCAGCCAGGCACTACTCAGGGACTCATCCAATCACCCAGCCACTACTCAGGCAGTCATCAAATCACTCACCCACTATCCACACACTTATTCAATTATCCAGGCACTACACATGCACTCTTCCAATCAGCAAGGTACTAATTATGTAGTCATTGCACTATGCAGGCACTACCCATGCATTCATCCAATCACCCAGGCACTAACCATTCACTTATACAATCACCAAAGCTATACCTATGCAGTCAATCAAACACCCAGGCACAACCCATGCACTCATCCAAACACCTACTTACAACCCATTGCCCTTATCGAAATGCTGAGGCACAACCCATGCACTCATCCAATTATGCAGTCAGTACCATTGCAGTGAACCTATCACCCATCCAATACCTATGCACGCGTTCAATTACTGAGGCAATACTGTTGCACTAATACAATCACCCCAGTAGTACACTTGCTTTCATCTAATCACTTAAGCTTTAACAATGGACTTATGCAATCACTCAGACACTAGTCATGCACTCATCTAATCAGCCAGGCACTACTGATGCACTCATTTAATTATCCAGGCACTACCCATGTACGTATCTAATCACCCAGTCACTACCTGTTCACTCAACCAAAAATGCATGGGCAGAAGCCATGTACTCATCCAGTCACTGAAACACTACTCATGAACTCATGTAATCTGTCAGGTGGTGTGCATGCACTTAAACAATCACATTCACACTATCCATGCACTCTGTAAATCACCTATATACTATGCATGCACTCCTGCAATCATCCAGGCACTAGAGTTGCACTAATTTAATCATCCAACCACTATCTATGCATATATTGAATTATTGAGGCATTAGTCATGCACTTATCTAATCATTCAGGCACTACTCATGCACTCATCCAAACACCCAGATAGTACCATACCATAACAAAACATTTGTAGAGCGCTCGGCTACCACCAACGGCGGTGTCCCGGCGCTAAGTGGTCAGGCAGGGGGGAGGGGGACGGGCTAGGGCAAATCGAACAGCCATGTTTTCAATGCCTTCCTGAAAGTGGATTCCGACTCTGCTTTACGCAGGTGGTGATATACTCATGCAAACACACAGGCAGTAACTATCTATGCAGATATGGAATGACTCATGAAGTTCCCACATACTCATGAATCATCCAGACACTGCCTGTATCCTCAGGGATTCTCCTAGGCACTACCTATGCTCTCATTCAATCATCCAGGGAGTATTGATGTACTCAACCACAAACCCATGTATTTACAAGTTTTAGTGAGGAATATGTAGTCTTTTAGAACCATCTGGTGAATTATATATTTAACCTGTCACACACTCTTTGCAGGTTCTTGGAAGAATTTGTGAGCTATATGCTCTGAAAGAGATTAATGTGCAGATTTTTATATGCACTGTTTCCCAAAATTTAAATCTGATGCATCTAAGTAGAAAAGTACTAAGATACTAAATACACCAGTGACACCGTGGTAGAGAGGCACACAAATAGCTCTTATGTTTTCGGGTTTACAGGTTTGAGACACTGTATGTACTTCTACACTTTGGTTGATGTTCATTTTAAAATTTACTACAGAAGGGATAAACTGGTCCTTTACCATGTATAAGTGAGAACTGATATATGGTGCAGCTGTGTTGTAGGAGAGGGTGTTATAATGTTAAAAAGTAACTAATAAAGTTTTGTGTTTTGCTTTGGGTTTGTGGTTGCCTCAGTCACTGTATAGTTGAGTGAGTATATGTATTTGTATATGTATAAGTAACTGAGTGGCTGCGTGAGTAATTGTACGGGTGAGTTAGTGGCTGTGTGAGTGACTGGGTGAGTGAGTAGGTGTGTAAGTGTGTCTTTGTCTCTATAACTGAATCTGAGACTGGCTGTATTGGTAAGTGAGTAGGTGCATGAGTGGCTGTATTTGTGAGTTAGTGGTTCTATGGATGAGTTGATGTGTTGGCTGTATGGATGAGTGACGAGATGTGCGAGTGTTTGTATGGGTTCTGTGAATGAGTTTGTTAGTGATTGTGTGGAAGTAGGTGTATGATATATTTTATATGGGTGTAAGTGGGTGTGTCAGTGTTTCTCTGAATGATATCATCAGTGATGTCATTTCAGATGTCATGAGTGATGTAATATGTGAGGTGAAAATAAGGGTGCATTTGTAATGTAAGTGAGTGTGAGAGAGGTTGTATGGGAAAGGATGTGGTTTGTTATATTGAAGTAATTGCATGTAGTTATATAGCTAAGTTCAACTGTAGATTTAAAACTGCAACATAACATAAAACTGTTTTTGTATTGTGTAAATCAGTAGTAAAGCAGTTGGTACATTTTCTAGAGTAAAAATTCAAATATACATTTTTTTTACAGAACAATCTCTGCATAAATACAGACAGTTAGAATGCCTACAAAAGCTCGGAGGAAAAAGCAACAGAAGCAACTACAGTATCTACGCAGAACTGACACACAAAAGGGGCAAATTGCAGAAAAAGTGGTGAAAGAGAAAAGAGCTACTGGTAAGAGGACAAAGTCATTTCTTAAAAATATATGTAGACACCTGCAAAGATTACAAAATAATGAAAATAAAAAGCAAACAATGAGAAAAAATAAGAGTGGACAAAATGTATATTACAAGAACAAATAGGAAAGATTGTAATAAAGATGGACACACCTTAACCAGGAGACAGACGCAGTTTAAGGAAATCAGAGCCAGGTTGTTTTGCAGTAGAATGGTTGTAAATCTACTGAGAAATATGAAGTAGTATAGAAGGAGGCAAGAGGCGCTGAAACAGAAAGAATGAGTTGAGGGAGTAGTTGATAAGGCCTTTGCTTTGAAGAGGAAACTTTTCATTTTGATTATAAATAGAATGAAGACTGTTGACAAAATGGTGTTGTACATGATGAGACAAATCCAGAAGTAAAGATTAGTGAATAGAAATAACTTTTGTACAGTTTTTAATGGAGAATTGATACATACTTCTCCTACAGAGCCTTTCATTTATGAAGAAAGCTATTGCCAGGATAACGCATTAGTTCATGCTAATGATGAAAGAGGACGATGTTATGAAATGAAGAATGGCACTCCTATAGTAAAGAGGTGATGGTATCTAGAAATGTAGAACAAGTTATTGCAGAAGAGGTACAGGGAAGGTGTAGTCAGGCCCTGTATACAAATGGAATTGTAGTAGTGTTTATTAAGAACATTCCTACGTATCTTTCCAAGGCAAAGTTTAAAACACAAAGTAAGTACTTTACAAGGATTGGATCTTTGCAAGGTTAGAAAGCATGCAAACGTTGAGGGACACTCACTAGTTTGTTTATCAAAGAAAGTGTGCCAAAGCACCTTTCATCATTTCAGGAGGCTAGCTTTACACCACTCAACAATGTGAACTTTAGTTAGGAGGCTGTACTATGTCAAAACTCCTGCTTTATGTTTAGGAAAAATGAATAGAGCACTTTTGCATGGTACTGTGGCAGAGGTAGAAAAGGTTTGTGATGATGTGCAGTTTTGTTTCTTTTGTCCAGAACAGGACTCTATGGAAAATGAAGAGTTGATAACAGGAGGCGTTGCAGGACAGGACACAGTTATTATAGTTGATAGTTTTGAAGAAGAGATTACAAAATGTAACACAGTGTGCTCTGAAAAATCAGAGTTGTGTTTGTATATGCTGTTGACACTCACTACAAGATTCAAACATGGACTGCTGACTTGTATTTAAAAAGTGAAAAAGAAAATAATGATAACTGGCAAAAGTTTGCTGTGTACTTATTTGTAGAGTTACGCTTTGACTTGTCCACATCGCAAGTTATATGTAAATACTGTTACTATAAATTAGAGGATAATAAAATGCCTGCTAGAGCTATGCATAACAAGTTAGTACTGATTTCCATTCCAGAACCACTTCAAGGTTTTAAATGTTTAGGAGTCAGTTCTTATCCAAAGTATACATTCATTTCAGACTATACTCCATATGGAGCCAAAGACAGGCAAGTTACCACCCACAGAGCTGCAGAAAGGTCTAAAAGGTAGAGTACTGTACTGGATTAGTAGTGTTTTCTCCAAATGTTAAGTAGGATGCTCAAGAATTTTTAATTGTAATGCTAGGACTAGAAGAGGATGTGATTATCAATGAATTATTTGGTTTAACTTATAAATGGAGCCATAACTGTGAACATTGTGAATTCACCTCTAGTACTGAAATCAATTTGGGAACAATTCCTCTACTTGATGTTACCAGACTGTAAAGCTGTGGCCTTTGAAAATGTAAGCAAAACGCCCATCAAGATATGACCTGTCCATACTGCAGTTCAGAACTTAGGTCTAAGTTGTTAATACAAAGGTATGGAAAACATGTCATAGTCATGCTACAGCGATGCAGAGATGATGGTACTAAATTAGATACTGAAATTACAAACTTTGTAGCTGGACAAATTTCCATTTCAAAAATAACTTTCACAACTATAGCAATCATATTTCATGAAGGAGTTAATCTAACCTCTACACACTATGCAATGTATTTAAGATGTGAAAGAGGATGGACAGTGTGCAATGGCATAGAAATGACATTCAAATGAAGAGTACCTAAAAAGTTACCAAACTCATATCTGCTATTTGTAGAACCGAAGTTCTGCGGACAATTTAGGATAACAAAATGTGGTATTGTGTTGGCATGTATATGAATTATGTGTTTCTGAGCCACTATTCGTCCTATTGGGGGTATTGTGTATAGCAAGTTGTTAGAAAAGAAAGACTCTTTCTAACTGCAGGAAAGAAATATGTAAATAATTACAGGACTACATTCTCTTAATACAGATAAAAATGAAATGGAGGTACTATAATACCAGCAGCCTTAAGTTGCATCTAAGAAGTCTCTGCACTACTTCACCATTGTATCTTGTTTTGGTTGCCTAATATTCAAAATGAAATTTTAATACATTTTTCTTTGTTTATATTTTTTCACAGTGGTTGAGCTGCTGTAATAAAAAAGGAAAAATGTATGATTTTTGACATTCTGCAAAATTACAACCACAGGTTGCTTCCCGACTGTTACGATGGTGTTACAGTCCATGCAGAAAGTAGCAAACCTGTTTTGTTCTGGGGACATTTCACAGCATCTTCTCTCCACTTCAGCTGGACCTTTGTCACCAGGAGCAGGTTCTGGAGGTCTGGAGATGATGATCCCGCTCCTTCTTTCTCTCTGTGTATTTTAAGTTGCTTCTTGTGGTATGTTTTTCAAGTGGTACAACATATTTGTTGTACCACATGAATATTTTTTTACTGTGCCCCGAGATAATGTTTTCTCACTTATGCTACACTTCACCAATTTAGTTGTAAAACTGTGTAAACCAATGAAATTTCTTTGTTTGTTAGTCATGTTCTATTCTTGAGTTCCGGTATTGAAAGTTATTTTTTTAAACTGTTGTTTTTGACAAATGTGTTATTAAAATATAGTTAAACCAATATGTTACTAAACAGCTAGACTCAAACTTTGTGTAAAATATGTCTATATATCTGTTTTACACTTTGTCATTCGTATTCGTGACTACTGACGTCAGTGCGACTTCCGATGTTGCTGTGAAGGAGGAAAATGCATTTTTGATGTAGTTTTTTCGACAAATGAATACAAAGGGGAAAGCTAAAATAGTATTTTACTAAACAGCTACACTGAAAATTATTGTAAAATAGGTCTATATATGTGTTTTACACTTTGTCAAAAACACGCGGTATTCGAGGTGTGTCCTCTGTAATCACGACATCCTTGTGAAAATCAAAAATATCTTGAAATAAGATGATTAATGTACTTTTTAAATAAATAGATGACAAATACAACAATACGTGGTGTACAATGCAGATGTAATGTTCAGTATCTAATTATAGAAAAAAAATACAGGTACTTATAGTTATGAAATAAAATAAAAAAGACATTAGAAATTCACTTAAAAAAACAAAAGTTACAGGGACATTATAGTTAAGAAATAAAATTTAAAAAAACTTAGAAATTCTCTTATAAAGGTTACAAGGACATTATGGTTAGGCTGACATTCTACTCGTACAAAACCAGAGAAATTAAGCAGTTATAGTTAGCTGGGCTAACTATAACTCACATCCCTGCAATGCACTGCTTATGACCTCACATATTACGTCACTCATGACATGGTTAGTGACATCACTGATGACATCTCAAATGACATCATCTACAAAATCACTAACACACCCACTCACACCCCATGGAACCTTTCATACACCCACTCTCACCAAACCACACACAAACCCATTCACAGACCCATACCAGTACATGCACACCCACTCACTGATTCATAGATCTACACACACACATCTACTCACTCACCCCTGCAACCACTCATATAACCACTCACTCACTAATACAGCCACTGACATATCCACTCATACACCCATGCAGCTACTCCTACTGAGTCAGTCTTCTCTAGAGCTACTCACACACTTACCCATACAGTCAATAGCACAATAGCACAGCCACTTATTTACCCAAACAGCTACACACGCACCCACTTACTTACTCATACAGATACTAACACGTACTCACTCACCTATTCAGTCACTGACACAAGCACAGACTCACCCATACAGTCACTGTCATATTCACTCACTCACCCATACAGTCACCCATATACCCCATCACTCACATACACTGCCTTTCATATACCTAGTTACTCACCCATATACTACTGACACATCCACTCTTTCACCCACACAGACCCACTCACCCATACAGCCCCTCACACACGTACTCACTAACCCATATAGCTACTGACTCACCCACTCACTCATCCATACAAGTCACATATGCCATCACCCATCCAAACAGACACTTAGACACCCATACAGGTACTCAGACAACCAATCACTCACACAAACAGCCACTCACGTACCCACTCACATACCCATACAGCCACTTAGACACCAACTGACAGACTGTTAGACATTCACTCAACCAGTCTCTCACCCATACATTCACTGAGACACCGAATCTCTCACTTATACAGTCAGTCACGCACCCACTGAATCATCCATACAGACACTCATACACCCACTGATTCACCAATACACCTTGGTATACATATTTAGCACTCACAAACTTTTTAAAAACACTCACAGTCACTGGATGATGTCATCAGTGATGTAATTTGAGATATCATGAGTGATGTCATCAGTGAAGTCGATAACCATGTCATGAGTGATGTAATATGTGAGGTCATAAGCAGTGCATTGCGGGGGCACAAGTTATAGTTAGCTCAGCGAAATGTCAGCCTAACTATAACGTCCCTGTAACCTTTGTTTTTTTTCAGTGAATTTCTAAGGTTTTTAAAATTCTATTTCCTAACTATAATGCCCCTGTAACCGTTGTATGTGTGTGTATATATATACATATATAACAGGAAAGACCACTCAGGAAAGTGACCCAAGGACTCAGCGGGGATGATTGAAGAAGCCCTTTATTCACCATAAATTGTGCAGCATAATGCATTTCGGCTCTGACAGCCTTCCTCAGATGCTGCTCACAACTGGGTGATGCCGTTTCCCTCCTTGATATTCCTACGGTGTTCAGCTGCTCCCGCTTGATTGGCAGCAGCTGCAGTCACATCTGAGACTACAGCTCCCAAGGTGCATCATTCAGGTAAGTACCAAAGCAGGATGAATCCAACTCGAATTAGCGCTGGAAATACCGTGTCAAGGGGGGGCCTTGTAGAGGCAGGCATCATCCACACAATGTCCGTATATATATATATATATATATATATATATATATATATATATATATATATATATAAATTACCTATTGGCAGTCGCCAGTAGGTGGTTATAGGTGGGACTGACTTTCTATCAAAAAGGCCATTTTCAGGTGCCTATATCTGTGGTGTCGCTTGATGAATATCCATGAAATCTTCCTAAAAAATGTGCCCGGTACTTCAGGCGCTGTCTGGAGAGTTTCAGGGTGATCTGTTAAGCAAGGGCCGAGGAGAAAGGGGGCTCCCAAAACACGTTTTCCCCATGTTAATTCCCATAGGACCTTTGAACAAGCCTACAGCCCTAACCGCTGGACGGAATTACACCAGATTTGGCAGGAAGCTAGATGTTGGTATGCAGATCGTGCTTTTTGTGATTTGGTGTAAATCCGTTCAGTAGTTTTGGAGATGTTAACTGGAAAACAAATTTGTGTATCTGGGGACGCGGATTACTCGCGGATCCACCCGCAGTTAATTCACGGATTCAGGCGCACTGGCAAACTTTTGATCGGCTGGCCGTACCTTCACAGAAAAGTTGCTGCCGCCATTTTGTTTGTCGGGGAAACGGTCCCCGGGGCTGAAAATTTGTTTGCAAACTGAATGAAGGGGTCAGGTGAGAGGTTTCCTGACCCCTTGTAAATGTTATAAAAGAGGGGTGAGCATGTGTCCTGGGGTCAGAAATCTGAAAAAACTGTTTTTTTGGGCCACTCACAAAATCTGCAGACCCCGTGCGGGGCTCATCGCAGCCCCCGTGTAACTCTGCAGAGGATCTGCTGAGTTAGCGCGATTGAAAAAATAAAAAAAATGTACATTTTTAAACTCACTCCTACTCTCACAGCCATTCAGATACCCATACAGAAGATACTGTCACATCCAGTTACATACCCATACAGAAACTTTCACACCCACTGTTATACCCAATCAGACACTGTCACAACCATTCACATAGCTATAGAGAGACTGTCTCAGTCATTCATATATGCATAGAAGCTCTGTGACACCCATTCACAAACCCATACAGTCACTGTTGCATCCATTCAGAAATCCTTACAGACACTCTCACACCCATTCACATATTCATAGAGATACTGTGACACCCATTTGCATACCCATAGAGACTCTGTGACACCCATTCACAAACCTACAGTCACTGTTACACCTATTCAGAAATCCATAACGACACTGTGTCACCCATTTACATACTCATACAGACACTGTGACACCCATTTACATACCCATAGAAACTCAGTGACACCCATTCACAAATCTATACAGTCACTGTTGCACCTATTGAGAAACCCATACAGACACTGTCGTACCTATTCACAAACCCATAGAAACACTGCCACACCCATTCACACACCTAAACAGACATTGTCATGCCCATTCACATACCCATGGACACTTTGTCACACCCATTCACAAACCCATACAGGCACTGTCACACCCATTCAGATATCCATTAAGACACTGTCACACCCATTTACACTGCCACACCCATTCACAAACCTAACAGACACTGTCACTCCCATTTAGAAATCTATACAGACACTGTCACACCCATTGACATACCCAGACACTCTCACACCCATTCACATACTGATAGAAAAACTGTCACATCCATTCACAAACCCATACAGACACTGTCACATCCATTTACAAACCCATACAGACACTCTCACACCCATTTACAAACCCATTCAGACACTGGCACATCCATTCACATACCCAAACAGACACTGTCACACCCAGTCACATACTGATAGAGACACTTTTACACCCTTTCATAAACCCATACAGACATTGTCACACCCATTCACAAACCCATACAGACACTGTCACACCCATTCATATACCCATACAGGCACTGCCACCAGTGGCGGCTGGTGACATTTGAAAGTGGTGAGCGTATAAGTTCTGGAGGAGCGCCCTGTGGCGAGTGAGCGTGCCTAACCATTATAAGAGGGGCTCGGGGTTGGAGGGGTTCTCCCCTCGGGAAATTTTTGAAAAACGGGTGAGCAAATGGAGAAAGCAAGAAGGTCAAGAAAGCAATTGTGAACTTGTAGTTGTGATATCAATAAAGAGATTTCATATAACATAACATGTGTTTGTAAAGCGCACGCTCACCCAGAAGGGTATCTTGGCACTGAATAACAGATGTTTATTGTTACCCAATTCAATGGCACTCATTTTATCAACCTCAGAAGAATGAATGGTTGAGTGGACCCTTTGGGATTTGAACCTGTGACCATGAAGTCGAACACAGGCCTCTACAGTGGACTCATTAGTCCACTAAACCACCAAACCTGAAGTAGGTAGCTGCTTATTCTGCATAACCAGAGAACTTCATAACAGTGTTTGAGGCCTGTGGAAGGGGTAGGGGTCTTCAGCGTTTCTCAATCATGCCTGTTATGCTCATTCTACATTAGACATGCACACTCTTTTCTATATGCACATCTTATCTTTAGCAGCCTCCTTTCACTAACTCCTAAGTGAACGTCCTCGCATCTTCTTCACTTCACAACCCCCAAATAAACAACACACTGACTCACCTGTAAGCGCTGCAATAAGTGAACATTACTCTTTGTTCAGCAGAGAGGCCAAGGATTGGATGGTCAGGTATTCTAAACACCTTTGTGACCCCCTTACAGGCACTGTGAGAAATTCACACTACCTTCAGCCTTTGCCCCAGAGCTCTCAATGGTGCCCATTATAAATGCCTGAGGCAACTCACTTCAAAGTATGTACTGTACAAGAGAAAAGAGACTGCATGGCAAGCCGAGGTCTGAAATTGACAATTTCTGGCCACATAAATTCCACATAAATGCCATTTTTAATCTGCTAAACACAGCCTTACTATATACGTGTGCTTACATGCATTGAGGGAGTTGGGACGAGACATTATATTTGCCCTTGATGTTGCTAACAGGCAGTGGGTTCATTATGTTGATGCACAGCAGTGTGAATAGGACACACTTGTTTGAGACTTTTAGGGGGTTATTGCCATCTGATTCTTGATGTAGAGGCCAGGGAAATGTTGTGCAAAGTTAAGCCCATGAGCAGTATGAGCATCCAAGCAATGCAAAGATCACCTCACTTGCTGTTCCTGGAAACAATCATTCCTGTATCCTGCTGTGCAGCCCTCATTTGTCAGGACTACGGCAGTGGCTTCTGTGATCCAGTACAATTTCATTAGGCTTTTGATTTCACGAAACAAAGCGCTCTAATACGATGACATGTTAGTAAAAACAAACAAATTTAAATGTGACATCTCCTAATTGGTGCTCATTTGAATTTACAATGTTCACAACTTTTCATCTGGAAAGAGGAACTTAAACTAACTTCAGCCATCATTTTATCTAGATTCAAAGAATACTACCTACTCCTCTGCACTTCTGAAATACAATTTAACCATGAGCAATAGCTGACAACCTAGACAACATTAGCTGTGCCTGGCTTGAACATGACGACTGATAGCCTTAAAGAAACCCTTGACTGCTGATGAGATCAATGACACCACACCATTATGAGTATGACTAATGGGAAAGCACCTGGGTCGGACGATCTCAAAGCAGAGTTTTATAAAGCATTTAAGGACCTCTTTTGCCCGCACTTTCAGTTCAGAAATAACTGTGCTATTAGCTGTGTTGCACCGCACGGCTAAAATGGTCTCGCTAACATGTTTTGTACATTTTAAATAATATTTACGGTGCTTGCATCTCTCATGCTCACAATGATATTATTTTTAGTAGGATCTTTGTGTAGCCATGATAGGGTCCCGCAACGGTGTTCTCTTCACCATATTGCCTGGCGCATGCTTTCTATCAAGAGAAAATTTATTTCTCTGTACATTACCTCACGATTCCAAGCAGGGTTGTTCATTTAGGATTTTTTGGAGGGCTCTGTTTTGAGTGCTGTTTCACACGTTACGGGTTTATTTTCGGTAGCGCCTCCCGCAATAGTTACATGAGTGGAAACATTATTTAACAACTTGTGTAAATCGCAGGAGGTGCTACCGATCCCACAATGAGCCCAGTGAGTGTCAGGGGGCAAAGCTGAGGCCTAAGGCCCTGGACACTTCCATCATGTGAGTGGGGCCCACCCTAAGAACGGCACCAATTTTTAAGCCCCATATAGAGTTTGAGTTTCACCGCAGTGGCCCTCTGCTCACTGATCCCCTGGCCAGGCGTCTATGGTGGATTTCAGTCTTTCTCTGGCTGGCTGCATGTTGGAACGGCGCTTGGGGATTCCTGGTGTGCTCATGCCCCCCCCTCTTGGTGGTAATGGCGGAAGGCATGAGGAGGGGGTGAGGCAGGACCAATCCTGCAGCTATTGATGGTATTAGGTCGCCGAGTTCTTGTGCTGTCCTGCCCCTGTTGAACTAGATGGAAGCACCTAACAGTGATGGCCTGATTAAGTGGCTCACCAGCGCAGCAGACTATAACTGCACCCTTATTGGTGACCCCTGCCCCATGATGCACATTGTTGAGCTGCACTGATAACTACACCTTGCACAAGTGACTCACTGCCTGTCACAGGACCTTTCCACGACTGATTCTCATTGTCGTAGGGAGTTCACCAGTTCAGCACTCCACCCCCACCCCTACAACTCTTCCTGAGCCAATCTAGACGCTGCTCCCTTGCTGAAAACATCAAGAGAGCAGTGCAAGCATGGATTGGCTTGGTTAGGGGCTGCCGGCGCTCCTTTGGAGACTTGGGGGCTGTGGATGTGATCCACCAGGCTCCTAGCATTGCTGCAGTGGCGAGGGTTCAAGTGTGCATGTCCGGCTGGTCAGAGCAAGACACCCATACAACCGGACATGCACACTTCACCCCAGGCCCACCAGAACGTGTGTCAAGTCATTTGGATCAAGCTCCACCCCCAGCCTCGCCCCCACGCCTACCCTCACTCTCATGCACAAACTAAGCTAGGCAAACTCTGCCCAGGCTGGGACATGTAAAAATAAAAGCAGCAGTGTGCTGGCACTGCGGCTTAAACTTTTAATATGGGCCCAGGCCACTAAGGGGCAACAAAACAAACTGGGGGCAATGCCCCCACGTCCCAATAAGGAAACCGCCACTGACTCACACACATTCAGATACCCATAAAGACACTGTCACACCCATTTACAAACCCATACAGACACTGTGACACGCATTCACAAAGCCATACATACACTGTGACATTCATTTACACACCTAAACAGTTACTGTCACACCCATTGACAAACCCATAGACATTTTTCACCAATTTAGATCCCCATACAGATTTTGTCACACCCATTCACATACTGATAGAGATACTGTCACACCAATTTACATACCTATACAGACATTGTCACACCCATTTATATATCATAAAGACACTGTTACACCCATTGACAAACCCACTTATGCACCTAAAATGATACCAATTTAGACTCTGTTATACCCACTGTGCGTTCAGAACCCTTTACTAGAAATATTAAATGTGCTCTTTTGCATTGAATGTGTGCTTTTGGTTTGCGAATCCGCAAGGGATCCACGGAGGCAATAAATGTATTTAAAAAGAGGATTTACAGTTAACAATAACTGTTTGGGACATAGGGTGGCTCTTAGAAGAGCTGTTGTGTTCATTGTGTGTAAATGATGACTGTATATACGAGTGAATGCAAAGTTTCAAGTTGTTCAGAAACACTTTGCTGCCTTCATCTGTGAAGTGAGCACCATCTCTCCTGTATATTCCATGCATGTTAAAGCGCAGGTTATTATTGTAGACAGAGCCCATGTTGTGGTCTCTGAGGAATGCGAAAACAGTTTTTTAAACATGTTTCCAGGCTTTCTCTATCTGTGGACAAAATTCAGAAGACCATTTCCATTTCTGCCTCTGGCATATGTTAAAAAAAAACAAAGCAGTGTGAGGGAGAAGTTCTATTAATTGTTCAAAGGGAATTCTTCATTAGGATTTCCAGTCCTATCCCAGTCAGTGTGCCCAGGTCATTGCCACCACAATGCACAATCATGGGGTCTGGATGTTGGTTCTCCATAATGCTTTCAACCAATGGAAGCAATTGATGCCACTTTAATCCTCTCTGGCCAAACCACTTAATATCCATATTAGGCAAAACTAGGTCCCTGTCAATACCTCTGTTCCTTGCAAACTCTCTCGCCCAGAATACAAACTATGATCCACCATCCACACTTTCACCATTTTAAAGGATGGAGGAGCAGTGTTAAAATGTAAAATCTGAGTCCCTTGTATTTTGATTAAGCTATGCCTCATCCATTTTTCACCCCTGCCCTGCTTTCAGCCTGGCTCTATCCTTGACACTGCATTTGTATAAACATGAGTAAAGAATCTAGATTGGGGCATTGTAGTCTGTGTATACATGCAGAGTCAGCGCAAAAGAACAGCTGGCGTCTGCTTGGGGTTTTTCAGACAATGGTAAAGCCTCAAGTAAAGTTTACCCAGATAGCATATCTTGTTGTGCAGCTTCAGGACGCAACAATTGCACAAGGCACCAAGGCTGTCGATTCTTACCGGTACCTCATTTGTGTGTTTTTCCCAAAGTTCTATTTACCTCTGGGTGTCCCTTGTTTGTGATCTTTTGCTATAAAAACCCATGTAACCATCATTCAGTGTGCTCTCTCCTCGAGTATCTCTAAGGTGCTTGTCGGACGAGGCCCCCATTCATGAATGCTAATAAATGACCTATGGTTTGTACTTCACTCCAGTGTCGATTCCTCCTTACTTGCTAAGAACCCGTGGACTAAGGGTGACCCCTGCACCAGTGGTTTTTAAATAATCCGCTTCCACAAATTGGCGCCCAACGTGGGGCCCCATCAAAGGCTTGCAGTTGGACCGGGGAAGGAGATCGTGTCGGTAAGACGAACTTCACTGAGGAGCGCACCACCTGAAGAGACTAGTTCTCGTGTCCAAGGTGATTTTTCAGCTCTCCGACTCTGATCTTCCTGGCGGCTGCTAACCTTGACTGGGGCCCTCGGATGGTCATTCTTTTGGATCAGGGAGGATCGACAGGTGGGAGTTGAAGACTACAAATAAGGTAGATTTGTATTGAACCGGTTCTTTTGGTTATTTGGAATTTGTCTGGAACTTGTTTGGAATTTTGTTTGGAATCTGTTTGGAATTTGTTTTGAACCTTCTTTGGAACTTGCTATTTGATATTGATTAACTATTTTTCTTACAGGTAATGTGAGAAAATGTTTTCATTTCTCTCTGTTTTTTATATCTTATATAACATGCCTGTATTTAGCACACTTTGGGTTTTGTTGCTGCCGCTGTGATAAGCAGAGCATTTTGGAAGCAAGTCGCCCAGCGCCACCAGATGGTACGCCGAATTTTGAGATGTACATCAAATATGGTATTTGTCCCATTATGTATAATGCATTGTGGAATAAATATACAAAAGGGGATCCCCAGTTACAGTGGCCATTAGAGGGAACGATGGACCCTCACAAACTTGAGCACTTAGAAAAAGAATTGTTCATGAGGAAAGTT
Organism: Calotriton arnoldi; assembly: GCA_963921515.1. Lineage (NCBI taxonomy): Eukaryota > Metazoa > Chordata > Amphibia > Caudata > Salamandridae > Calotriton > Calotriton arnoldi. Next base: position 12,232 of record CAWUFW010013011.1, on the reverse strand, counting down.
AGGCCAGCTATGTTTGACAGTTTGCGAATGTGGAGGAAAGAAGTAAAGGAGCGGCAGCTCAAGGCAGAGAAGGTACAAAGGAAACAGGAAAGGAAGACAGAGTATCAGAAGTATAAGGAATTGAAGGATAAGGAAGTTCAGGAGAAAAAGGAATGTTTAGATAGAGAGCATAGATTATTAATATCTAAGGAATATATAGTCAGACCAACAGTAGCAGTTCAGGTCCACCAAGAGGATGGGGATTCAGATATTGATGGATTATTGATTGAACGACCCCCGCCCCATATGTCCCTTTAACACCCCTTCCCCCTGGACCGCCAAATGTCGTTCCCCCTGTACCTCCGGTTCCACCTCCTTTGCCCGCGGTTGTCCAGCTCCCTATTTTCCAACCAGTACCGGTACATCCCTTACCCCCTCCATCCCAGGCCACTGCGCCCCCATCCCAGGCCACTGCACCTGAAATGACTGATGATCCCGTACTTTCTGTATCTGTCTCGACCCCTCTAATTCTTCGTTCTACTGTACCTCAGTTGCGTCAGGACGCGATAAGGTTGATGGTATTAAATTGGTTGAGTGATCTAGAAATGGAGGTAGGAGAAATGATAGATCAGATACAGGATTTTTCTGAGGGCGAGCTTCTTTGTCTTATAAATAAGCTTTCTCATCAACTTATGGTCCAATGGGAGATGATTACAGGACAGAATGGCCCTGATGATGTTAGAGCTATTAATCAACAGTGTCAGATAGGAGCCTTCCCTGTGAGTAGAATTAACAATGCCATAGCAACGATAATTGGATATCGTAATGAACTCTCTTCCTCTCCTCGAATAAGACCTATGAGGGAAGCTGCGCCACAATTCATTCCTGGAAGAGGTAATGCAGATAATGATGACCCTAATAGTCCTGATGCTAGAGCCCATTTTTTGTACAATTGGATATATACGCCCTGGAAAAGGACGGATGTTCTCACTCTTAAAGCCTCTTTACCTGATATTCGAAAGAACCCCAGAGTTTTTTATGATGAAGTACAGGCAGCCATTGACTCTTGCGTTATGACGCTAGCTGACATTGATATGTTTTTTGGCATGATCTTACCGCCGGATATGTGGCGACTCACCCGGAAACAGGATCATGTTGTTGAGTTAGGAGGAGATTGGACTGCAATAATAGCAGCTGAAGCTGATAGGAAGCCTGGTAAAAAACCCAATCAGCTCATACTGGACCTCCCTGGCAACATACTAACTTATATAAAGACGATAATTCTGGCACGGAAAATAGATTGGACGCTCCTTACTGCTTGTAAGCAAAGACAAGGCAAGTCCGTCCCTGATTTCTTTACTCGCTTTGAGGAAGTTTCCTCTAATGTATGTAATAGCCCTATTCTTCCTGTCCTTAAAAGAGGGGATGGAATACAGGATAAAAGTTTATCGATTTGTGATTGATTTGAGAGAAAGTAACAAGATAGTAGTCCCTCAATATCCTGTTGTTTCTCATGTAAAGTTAATACACCTGTGGGATTTTCTGGCATCCCCGTTCAAAGCCCTATTTCACAACAACTGAATGTTAGTACAAGGGTCTCCAACATTTTCTGTAACAAAAGTCACTAGTGATGAAAAAGTGACCACCCCGTCCAAGAGTGTCAGTAGTGATCACATTAGTGCATTAGCCAGGGTTTTCAGCAGTAATGAAAAAAAAAGGGCTTTGACAGTTTGAACTGAAATATTATATGGGTACTAGATACAAACAATAGCTGCAATACTCCCTTGCGCCAATGAGTTATGAGTAATAAATATCTCCAACTGAAATAATAGCTGTAAGTACATTTTCAAAATGTCAACTATTTTTCTGTAGACATCAGTTTATGAGTTGTGAAAATACAAAAGAAATGTTGTCTTGAATGCATGAGTTTTATTTTTAAAATACAGGTTGGACTGCACACAGGAGAGCTACTCACAGGTACCTGGTGATCTACTGGTAGCTCACGAGCCACTCATTGGAGACACAGCAATGCAGCAGAATGTTGCAAACAGACTACAGTGAAATTATTGCATCACTTAGCCCCCTTGGGACAAAGTATCTCTTTTCCAATTACAGTATTGTCAACAGAAGGTTACCTATTTAGGTCTCCTCCTGTCGAAGGGGGCTAAGACGCTACACCAACATAGGATATAATTGGTGCAGAACTTGCAGAAACCACTGACTCAATCTAATATCTGTGCGTTTATTACCAAACATTTTCACTAATTGCAAAACCCCTGCTTGCTTTAACATTAAAGCACGTATGCATGCCGCTTCCTTGGACTAATCAGTGTGAAGCTGTCTTTTTGCAATTGAAAAATGCTTTATGTAATGCTCCTGCTTTAGGTAAAACCTGATTATTACAAATTTGTGCATGCAAAAGATGGTTGCAGCTTGGCACGGTCCCATGTAGGAAGGAATAGGTCATGCGCATATTTCTCCTCCACATTGGACCCCACTGCGATAAAGCAATCTGAAATGTATATTTAAGGTCACAATTTGACAGTTATGGTACCACATTTAGTGGATATCTAAAAAATAATAATTCAGACCCAGCACCTGACCAGTGCGATATTAACAGGGTATGAGTTGACACTTTTGCTCCAAACATCACTCTGAAATGCTGTAACATTTTGAATCCAGCCACTGTACTGCCCCTTTCTGAGTTCCAACAAGATGAGAAGCATGATTGCATATTTATTACTGAGAAGGAGACTAAGGGACGGGTAGACCTGACAGATACCCCTATATCTGACCCACTAGGGGAACTGTTCGTGGATGGTTCATGTTACAAACTACCTGATGGCTCTAGTACAGCGGCCTATACAGTTACTCCCTTGAAATCTGTGGTTGAGTTATGTAAAATACAACAAATGTCAGTGCAATCTGTGGAGCTGACAGCTTTGACTAGAGCCTGTGAATTAAGTAAAGATTTGACTGTAAATATCAATATATATGCCTTTGGAGTTGCCCACTCATTCAGACGACTCTGGAAAAAAGGGGCTTTTTACTTTGCATGGTGATAAGATACAGTATGGGGAATGAATAGTAAAGTTACTGGATACCTTGATGTTACCAAAAAGAGTTGCTATTGTTAAATGTTTTGTCCACAAGAAAATTATAGATGAGGTAATACAGGGAAATACTTTTGCCAATGAAACAGCTAAACGAACAGCCTATTTAGAGTATAGTTTAATGTATATTGTAGGGACAGCTAGATGGACACCAGAAGTGCCTATGTTTAATCAGACTCTAGATTGCATTAGGGAAGTACAGGAAGAAGCTACGGAGGAAGAGAAGTAATAGTGTAAAAGATATGGGTGTCAGGATGCGACAGGATGTTAGTTAGATCTGTCAGGAAAGCAAAGATGAATGCTTCCAAATTGTTATGTGAATGCTATTGTTACCATGGCCCACAGTTCAGCCCACATCAGTGCTAAAGGAATAGTGGCCACGTCAGATTATGTATGGTTCAATAATCTGATTCCCAGGGTGGCAGAGTTCTATGTCAAGAGGTGCATGATGTGCCATACTTATAACACAGGAAAAGGTACCCCGTTTCAACAGGATATTTTGCACCCCCAAATCTGCCCTTCGAGGTCTTGCAACCAGTTGAGGTGGTTATGGGGAGGCCAGCAAATGTATAGGGTGTACCAAGATCAAAGACAATCTGACATTGAATATACTTTTCTTGTTGATTACTGTGTTGACTAAAGATTTGCATTTGATCCATTCACAGGTGAAGGCCAGTCTCTCTCCCAGTCTTAAAGGTCCAGGTCACAAGCTGAGGCCTAGAGACTGTGGGGTCGATTCCGATTCGGGCCGGAAAAAGCACCGACCGACTCGGAGCCGGAAATAATACCGACCGACACGTACCTGTGGCGCCCGACACGCCAAGTACGATGCAAGGCGTGCAAAATCCGACCGACACGTACCGAACCCAAGCCGAACGACCGAGCCGCACGGAAAACAGCAATCCGGCCGGAAAAACACGCGAATCCAACCGAACGACACGCACCCGGTACAAATCCGACCGAATAGTACAAGCGAACTCCAAACCGCAAAGTACGATGCAAGGCGCGAAAACCACGACCGAGTCGGACGGAGGACAAGCCGTACGACCGACACGCATACAAAACCGAGTCGAAGCAACACAAAACACCGCAACCGACGCGTACGCAGCATAGAAAACGGCACAAACACAGCGTGAACGAAACGGAGAACACCGTACGAGACAAATGCAGGGTCCGACTCGGTCACAAGAACGTTTCCAACATGCACAGACAGTACAAAGGAAAAATCACACAAAAAAGGCCAAACAAGCAATTACAAAGCCAATAAATACTGGGGGGTGGGGACAGAGAACAAAGACACACCCACAACTCCACCCATATAAAGGACACAAATCACAACCATGAGCCTTTGCAAATGCCATTCCACTGCCAGCACCCAAGAGACAGCAACCACACACCCACAGCTCATCCCTCACACAAGCCACACACCATCAGCACACCAACAAATACCTACCTCACATACACCCAGCAAAACACACACTCACACACCCTCACCTGCACACCAACACACACATCACTCACCATCACCACCCATCACCATGCCCCCAAGAAGAATCACAAGTTCCTAGATTGTGAATTGGAAGTCATGGTAGACGAGATCCTCAGGGTAGAGCCACAGCTGTTTGGCACACTGGTCCAACAGACCCCCATCTCCCAGAAAACCAAGATGTGGGAGAGGATCATCAACAGGGTGAACGCACAATCACCATGTCTGCGCACAAAGAGCGACATCCAGAACAGGTGGTATGACGTGCGCAGGAGGGTACGGGACCTGCTCAAGAAAGACTACATCATCAGCCAATACACCGGCAGTGGCCCTCCTGCCAAGCCAATATACCTCAGGCCCTGGGAGGAGAAGGTGCGGGCCATCCTTCCGCCAGTGAGCGTATATGGACTAGAGAACATCCCAGAGCCTGGTGAGTACACAACAAATGTACACAATATTCTGCCACAAAACACACACACATCACTGTCAAGGGAGAGTCAAACCATGCACTCATAGCAATTACACAGCAACCAGAACAGAATCATCCCAAAATGTGTATGTCAGTCAGATAAACACAACACATGCCATCAAAAAAGTTACATCCAACTGTGCCATCACATGTATAAACACAACTACAACTACAGCTAGGCAGTGGCACAAATAGAACTAACAAACACATCCAGACATGTAGCCACCACAACAACACCAACACACAGTGAAGACCACTCAAAGGAAGGAATTCTGTGTATGCTGGCCAAGTCAGTGTAGCCAATAGCATCATGGGAGTCGCAGTCACACATATTGCCCCCCACAACTGTCCCATCAACACCACCATGAACCATGCGCACATCACAGGGAGTGGAGAAGGACTCACAAGATGGCTGACACTGGCAACTGCTGTGGGGAGCACAAGGCCCTGCTGGGAACTGTGCACCAACAAACAGCAGGACACCACTGACTGACATCCTGAGAGACAACTTCCACTCCCTGCAATGCAAGCACGTTCCATGGTGGGATATCTGGCTGGCTGGGTGGGAAGGAGGACTTGCAGCACTGACCATAGTCACAAGCACCTCCCCTCACACCCCCTCAACACAAACTCCACAGAACCCACCTGGTAGAATGCAATGCCTCCCATCCTAACTCAAGATCCCACAAAGAACCACCACCCTGGGTTATGTTGTGTGAAGCACAGGGACACTCTTGGGACTTTTAGCCAAACAACTGCCAGGACAACACTCCCAGCCATCCTGTCAGCACAGCCAGCCCACCCCACAGGGAAGCAGAGTCAAAAGGAAGGAAGCATGGGCATGCTGGGAAGGGGGTGGAGGCAATAGCATGATGGGAGTCGTAGGCACAGCTCTACATCCCCCACCACATGGCCCAGCAAGCTCACACTCACGCATGCACATCCCACAGAGAGTGGAAAGGCCCATCAACGATGTCTGACACTGTTGCTGTGTCGTGGGGAGCACAAGGGCATGCTGGGAACTGCACACCAACCAACAGCAGGACACCACTGTCAGCCATCTTGCCATTGCTCTCACACCCACACACACTGAACTCCCCACAAAAGCAAGTAAGTATGGGAATGCTGGGAAGTGGGGTGGAGGCAATAGCATGATGGGAGTCATAGTCACAGACATAGCTCACCCCCACAACTGTCCCATCAACACCACCCTGAACCATGCTCACATCACAGGGAGTGGATAAGGACTGACAAGATGGCTGACACTGGCTACTGCTGTGGGGAGCACAAGGCCCTGCTGGGAACTGTGCACCAACAAACAGCAGGACACCACTGTCAGCCATCTTGCCATTGCTCTCACACCCACATACACTGAACTCCCCACAAAAGCAAGTAAGTATGGGAATGCTGGCAAGTGGGGTGGAGGCAATAGCATGATGGGAGTCATAGTCACAGACATAGCTCACCCCCACAACTGTCCCATCAACACCACCCTGAACCATGCTCACATCACAGGGAGTGGAGAAGGACTCACAAGATGGCTGACACTGGCTACTGCTGTGGGGAGCACAAGGCCCTGCTGGCAATTGTGCACCAACAAACAGCAGGACACCACTGACTGACATCCTGAGAGACAACTTCCACTCCCTGCAATGCAAGCACGTTCCATGGTGGGATATCTGGCTGGCTGGGTGGGAAGGAGGACTTGCAGCACTGACCATAGTCACAAGCACCTCCCCTCACACCCCCCTCAACACAAACTCCACAGAACCCACCTGGTAGAATGCAATGCCTCCCATCCTAACTCAAGATCCCACAAAGAACCACCCCCTGGGTTATGTTGTGTGAAGCACAGGGACACTCTTGGGACTTTTAGCCAAACAACTGCCAGGACAACACTCCCAGCCATCCTGTCAGCACAGCCAGCCCACCCCACAGGGAAGCAGAGTCAAAAGGAAGGAAGCATGGGCATGCTGGGAAGGGGGGTGGAGGCAATAGCATGATGGGAGTCGTAGTCACAGCTCTACATCCCCCACCACATGGCCCAGCAAGCTCACACTCACGCATGCACATCCCACAGAGAGTGGAAAGGCCCATCAAAGATGTCTGACACTGTTGCTGTGTCGTGGGGAGCACAAGGGCATGCTGGGAACTGCACACCAACCAACAGCAGGACACCACTGTCAGCCATCTTGCCATTGCTCACACACCCACACATACTGAACTCCCCACAAAAGCAAGTAAGTATGGGAATGCTGGCAAGTGGGGTGGAGGCAATAGCATGAAGGGAGTGGCAGTCACTGATATTGGTCACCCCCACAACTGTCCCATCAACACCACCCTGAACCATGCTAACATCACAGGGAGTGGAGAAGGACTCACAAGATGGCTGACACTGGCTACTGCTGTGGGGAGCACAAGGCCCTGCTGGGAACTGCACACCAACCAACAGCAGGACACCACTGTCAGCCATCTTGCCATTGCCCTCACACCCACACACACTGAACTCCCCACAAAAGCAAGTAAGTATGGGAATGCTGGCAAGTGGGGTGGAGGCAATAGCATGATGGGAGTGGCAGTCACTGATATTGGTCACCCCCACAACTGTCCCATCAACACCACCCTGAACCATGCACACATCACAGGGAGTGGAGAAGGACTCACAAGATGGCTGACACTGGCTACTGCTGTGGGGAGCACAAGCCCCTGCTGGCACTGTGCACCAACAAACAGCAGGAAACCACTGACTGACATCCTGAGAGACAACTTCCACTCCCTGCAATGCAAGCACGTTCCATGGTGGGATATCTGGCTGGCTGGGTGGGAAGGAGGACTTGCAGCACTGACCATAGTCACAAGCACCTCCCCTCACACCCCCTCAACACAAACTCCACAGAACCCACCTGGTAGAATGCAATGCCTCCCATCCTAACTCAAGATCCCACAAAGAACCACCACCCTGGGTTATGTTGTGTGAAGCACAGGGACACTCTTGGGACTTTTAGCCAAACAACTGCCAGGACAACACTCCCAGCCATCCTGTCATCACAGCCAGCCCACCCCACAGGGAAGCAGAGTCAAAAGGAAGGAAGCATGGGCATGCTGGGAAGGGGGTGGAGGCAATAGCATGATGGGAGTCGTAGTCACAGCTCTACATCCCCCACCACATGGCCCAGCAAGCTCACACTCACGCATGCACATCCCACAGAGAGTGGAAAGGCCCATCAAAGATGTCTGACACTGTTGCTGTGTCGTGGGGAGCACAAGGGCATGCTGGGAACTGCACACCAACCAACAGCAGGACACCACTGTCAGCCATCTTGCCATTGCCCTCACACCCACACACACTGAACTCCCCACAAAAGTAAGTAAGTATGGGAATGCTGGCAAGTGGGGTGGAGGCAATAGCATGATGGGAGTGGCAGTCACTGATATTGGTCACCCCCACAACTGTCCCATCAACACCACCCTGAACCATGCTCACATCACAGGGAGTGGAGAAGGACTCACAAGATGGCTGACACTAGCTACTGCTGTGGGGAGCACAAGGCCGTGCTGGGAACTGCACACCAACCAACAGCAGGACACCACTGTCAGCCATCTTGCCATTGCCCTCACACCCACACACACTGAACTCCCCACAAAAGCAAGTAAGTATGGGAATGCTGGCAAGTGGGGTGGAGGCAATAGCATGATGGGAGTGGCAGTCACTGATATTGGTCACCCCCACAACTGTCCCATCAACACCACCCTGAACCATGCACACATCACAGGGAGTGGAGAAGGACTCACAAGATGGCTGACACTGGCTACTGCTGTGGGGAGCACAAGGCCCTGCTGGCAACTGTGCACCAACAAACAGCAGGACACCACTGACTGACATCCTGAGAGACAACTTCCACTCCCTGCAATGCAAGCACAGTCCATGGTGGGATAACTGACTGGCTGGGTGGGTGGGAAGGAGGGCCGGCTGTCAACCAAACACAACCAATGCAGACCATGTTCACACCCCAACAAATACATAGAAATGCCCAAATAATGCAGGACAATGTGCCACACCAATATCAACCCCTGACTGTGACGACTTAGGACAATGCAATGTACAGGCCCGCACACAGAGGCACAGTCACAACTGTCATGTGTGTCAACCATTGATGCCTGCAGAAACATAACATACATTGTGTGTGTCTCCCAAAAACAGGTGATGATGGGGACACAGCAGCAGACGCTGAGGAGTCCCAGTCCCAGGCTCAAGAGGATGCGGAGCTCACTGGTGTCGTACAGCCTCTGCCCTCCTCGGACGAAGAAGACCAACCTGGCACATCCGGTGCAAGTCTACATGCAGCACCAGCAGGACCACCAGCTGCAGCACCAGCAGGACCACCAGCTGCACCCCCTGCACCCACCCCTCCAACGACTGTCAACACAAATACCATCCCTGCCGACATGGACAGAACAAGGAGCAACACCAGCACAGGGACCCTGGACCAACCTGGGGCCATGGACACCACCACCAACCTCCAAGGTGGACCAGGGTCATCTGTGCGTGCCACTGCACGCACTGCACATGTCAGCAGGGGTGGTGGGAGGGGTGGGAGACAGAGGTCGCTGCTTGCAGAGGTTGCTGGTGTGCATGACGACCCACAACTGGTACGCATAGCTGATGCGTACCAGTCCAGCACCGGAGACCTCAGCCAGGTAGTGGGGCTCCTCAGAGACATGAAACAGCAGCAGGCTGCCCATCATGCCCGCTTGGACTCTCACATGTCCCACGTGGAGTCACACATGTCCCGCGTGGACTCACACATGTCCGCGTGGAGTCCAAGTGGGATGCACTGCATGAGATGACGGCGGTGCACAGGGACATTTTACAATGCCTCCGCCAGATGAACAGCAACGAGTCCACACCTCCCTGTGTGCCAACAACATCTGGTGCTGCCCAAACTGCAACTGCCACAGGGAGGGAGGATGACTCTGGCGGAGAGTCCCCTGCACCGCAGCAGCCTGTACTTGAGGGGCCCCCCAAGAAGAGGGGTCGTCCGAAGAGGGGCAAGTGAGAGGCCGATGGCCAAGCGCAACTCCCAGGAAGCCTGAACCTGTTCTGGATGTTCACCTTTGTGCACAGACTGTTCACCCTGTTGACGGCAACACTACTCCCACACATTGCATGGGGAGTACAAGTTGGACCAATGTCTCAGACAACTGTGGCCCCGATACTGGGGATTCAGTCTACCAGGACTTCCAATTCACCCAGGAACTTCTGATTGCAAGATTTATGTACAGCACTACCCATCCTATGCACTATTCACACAAATGTATCACAATAAACACACTAATACACCATACTTGCCTCTGTTGTGATTCCAACGTGGGTGCTGTTATGGGGATGATGAACTGCAAAATTACACTGTGTATGCGAACTGCAACAGCAAGTACAACACAGGCATGTGAGTAAAGGCAACGTGACACATATGAGGGAGACACACCACCAGGGCTACACAACACATACACACCTAGGCCATCTGACTCATTGCCTACACTGATGTTGCCAGGGAAGACGGTGCAATGCACAGACACCACACCCATTCCCAGTTGTAGTCAAGTAGCCCACAGGTACAGTAAGCAAATGGCAGTCAAATGTGTGACCACAGACAACGCACATCACAAAGTGAAGCACAGGTTTATTACACAGTTGCAACATGTCGTAACCACTACAGATGCAAGGTAATCCCACCTGGCAGCGGGCACACAGTCAACAACTGTAGATGGAAGGAAGTCCATGGGTGTGGCGCACATCACCTGTAGGGACACAACAGCTACCACCCTGGAAGTGCAATCACGTCGTCGGTGGACACAGTTGACCAAACGAATCTGAAAGTACCCTGTGAAGGACAGAAATGACACACAGTCAAAAGCAATGGAGTACAGGACAGAACAGCAAAACTCATGCACAATACATGTTACAAGATACCCACCCAGAACCAAGTTAGCATGTCAACACTGTTGGGGAGTACAGCCCACCTGTAAGCACACATCGCAACACACATCCAGTCAAGTAGCCCATGGACACACTCCAACAGCACCAGAGCACCACCTACACATATCATGCCAACTCACATCATTGACATGACACCTCAGGATACTCACATTCAGCTAAAGAAGTTGGTGATGAGCTGTGTGCGGACATCACCCTCATCATCATCATCATCATCGTCACTGGCATCGTGGTCCAGGCCAGGATCCTCCACAGGTGGCGGATGTTGGTCATTGTCATCCTGGATGAGAGGCAACTCCTTCCGCACTGCAAGGTTGTGGAGCATGCAGCAGACGATGATAATCTTGCACACTTTCGCAGGGGCATATGGGAGGGACCCTCCGGTCTTGTCCAGGCAGCGGAAGCGGCTCTTCAGGAGACCAAATGTCCGCTCAATCACTCTCCTGGTCCGACCATGTGCCTCATTGTAGCGCATCTGGGCTGGTGTCACAGGGTTCCTGAGGGGTGTCAGCAACCACGGCATGTTGGGGTATCCCGAGTCACCTACGGACAGACAAGTGCACATTAGCTGACTTGGAAAAGTGGGCGGAATACTACAGATCAGATCACACACAATGGCACAAAGTCAGTACACACCGACAAGCCAGGCACGCTGGTTCTGCATCTGTGCCATCATCCTGGGGATGCGACTACTCCTCATCACAAAGGCATCGTGTGCTGAACCAGGGAAACGGGCACACACGTGTGTGATGGTCATGTCTGCAAGACACACCACCAGTGCATTGACCGAGTGGTAGTGCTTGCGGTTCCTGTAGGCCTGCTCCTGGGCCTGTGGTGGTACCAAAGCCACATGTGTCCCATCAATGGAGCCAATGACATGCGGCATCCTCCCCAGGGCATAAAAGTCACTCTTCACGTCAGTGAGTCGTCGCAGTCTAGGGAAATAGATGTACCGGTTCAGAAATAGCAACATTGCCGCCAAAACATCGCGGAGCACACGGCTCAACATGGTCTGTGACATCCCACCAGCAGTCGCCACAGTATGTTGGAAGGTACCGGTGGCAAAGAAGTGTAGGGCTGCCATCACCTTCACCTTGGGGGTCAGCGCTGTAGGATACGGCCGGCCAGGCTGCAAATGTGGGGACAACTGCACTGCCAAATCCTCAATCAGCTGCCTGGTGAAGCGGTAC